>CM041732.1:65000-377500 GCA_023373845.1 Nibea coibor | reverse complement strand
GAAGTGAAACCCATCACAGTGAAATCATTTTTAAACAGTGAAGAACTCCACACATATTTATTCATATAATAATAATAATAATAATAATAATAATAATACTAAATCACACTGAAGCATTTTAAAATCATTTATCTGGATTGGAGCAGCACACACGTTCATATTGTTATTCACTTTGATTAAATGTTGATATTACCTCAAACAACATGAAGATAATTATTATTTGTTTTGCTTTGTAATCACATTAATAACACACACACACACACACACACACACACACAGTAAATGTGATGCTGAAACATTACAAAAAAAACAAAAGAAATCAAACTACATTTTGTTTTTTATTAACGATCTGAATCTGTCCAAAAATGTAATTTAATTCAGAAAACAAATTTAAATTAAATTTTAATAAATTTTAATAAAATAAAATAAAAACAGGATTTCAAAGAGAAAAAAAGAAGTTGAAGATGATAAAAAGATTCTTCAGTCTGAAACATGAATACAGAAAAATATCTAATATAAATATTATATATAATTATTACATGTAATGATATAATAAATATACATCTGATCCGAATCATTCACAGCCCCGAGCTGTCGCAGCCGAGCGTTGATCAGATCCTCACGTTGCAAAGACAGAAAAAAAATTCAAAGCATATCGAAATCTAAAGGTTTACTGTCAACAACACAAATTCATTTAGATTAAATTAAATTAAATCAAAGGAGTGTTTGGTTGCCGTGAGGAGAGTTGATCAGTCTCTGTTCCCTTTTTATTTGTCGTCGTTCATCCGGTCTCAGTCCGTCCTGAAATGAACGTCTGTAAAACTGAAGTCACGTATTTTGTTAAAGTCGACAGAATATTTCAACACAACAGGAACGGCTGCCTTTTATGAACCACATTCACACATCACATCGCCGTGTGTTCCTCAGCATTTCTGTTTCAGCAGCAGTGAATGTGTCTTTGTCTGTGTGATCCAGATGAAGGTGGAGGGATTACAGGAGGACGGGGAGCCCGGTTCTGCTGCCACTGCCTCCGTTCGTGCCAGCGGGACGGCGGTGTGCAGCCCCGGCTCGGCTGAACACTGCATGTCTCGACTGCTCAGCGCGGTGGAGAGCGAGCTTCAGGCCGGCCGGGAAAAAGGTGACCCGACGGAGAGGGAGCTGAGGGTGACCCTGGAGGAGGCCGAGCTCTGGAGGAAGTTTCAGCACATCACCAATGAGATGATCGTCACCAAGAACGGACGGTAACCAGGACGATCTCTTTCTTCTTCACATTTAAGACAAAACAACCTGCCAGCTCCGTGGTTCAGGTCTGGTCCCACCAACAAAATGTCCATCACATACCTCCTCATAAAAACCTGTAAGTCACGGGTCCACCTGTAAGTCCATGGTCCACCTGTAAGTCATCGGTCCACCTGTAAGTCATCAGTCCACCTGTAAGTCATGGGTCCACCTGTAAGTCATCAGTCCACCTGTAAGTCATGGGTCCACCTGTAAGTCATCGGTCCACCTGTAAGTCATCAGTCCACCTGTAAGTCCATGGTCCACCTGTAAGTCATCAGTCCACCTGTAAGTCATGGGTCCACCTGTAAGTCATGGGTCCACCTGTAAGTCCATGGTCCACCTGTAAGTCATCAGTCCACCTGTAAGTCATGGGTCCACCTGTAAGTCATGGGTCCACCTGTAAGTCATCAGTCCACCTGTAAGTCATGGGTCCACCTGTAAGTCATCAGTCCACCTGTAAGTCATGGGTCCACCTGTAAGTCATCGGTCCACCTGTAAGTCATGGGTCCACCTGTAAGTCCATGGTCCACCTGTAAGTCATCAGTCCACCTGTAAGTCATGGGTCCACCTGTAAGTCATCGGTCCACCTGTAAGTCATCAGTCCACCTGTAAGTCATGGGTCCACCTGTAAGTCATCGGTCCACCTGTAAGTCATGGGTCCACCTGTAAGTCCATGGTCCACCTGTAAGTCATCAGTCCACCTGTAAGTCATGGGTCCACCTGTAAGTCATCAGTCCACCTGTAAGTCATGGGTCCACCTGTAAGTCATCAGTCCACCTGTAAGTCATGGGTCCACCTGTAAGTCATCGGTCCACCTGTAAGTCATCGGTCCACCTGTAAGTCATCGGTCCACCTGTAAGTCATGGGTCCACCTGTAAGTCATCGGTCCACCTTTAAGTCATCAGTCCACCTGTAAGTCATCAGTCCACCTGTAAGTCATCAGTCCACCTGTAAGTCATCAGTCCACCTGTAAGTCCATGGTCCACCTGTAAGTCATCAGTCCACCTGTAAGTCATGGGTCCACCTGTAAGTCATCAGTCCACCTGTAAGTCATGGGTCCACCTGTAAGTCATCGGTCCACCTGTAAGTCATCAGTCCACCTGTAAGTCATCAGTCCACCTGTAAGTCATGGGTCCACCTGTAAGTCATCAGTCCACCTGTAAGTCATGGGTCCACCTGTAAGTCATCGGTCCACCTGTAAGTCATCAGTCCACCTGTAAGTCATGGGTCCACCTGTAAGTCATTAGTCCACCTGTAAGTCATCGGTCCACCTGTAAGTCATGGGTCCACCTGTAAGTCATCAGTCCACCTGTAAGTCATGGGTCCACCTGTAAGTCATTAGTCCACCTGTAAGTCATCGGTCCACCTGTAAGTCATGGGTCCACCTGTAAGTCGTTGGCCCACCTAATTGGACGCCAGGCCACCAGACTTCATGAGCCAATAAAGATGCAGACGACTCGGATGACGTCTCATGTGAGGTCACTGGTGTGGTGGGCCCATGAGTAGGTTCTTTCAGGTGTGACCCTACAGAGGTTAAATTCCTCCACGGTGGCCGTTCACACCTGCTGAATCCTTCCTGCTGTTGAATTCAAGGTGAAATGAGCTCACCACGTTTAGTTAGAGTTAGACGTAGATGAGAAGTTATGGAGTCTATATAAACTGTAAAGAAGAGTTCAGTGAGACTTTGGACGTAGCTTCAGTGTTCACACTTTGTTTCTCTCTGTGTGTCTGTGTTTGAAGCTGACTCCAGGTCAGTGATCCCAGTAACCAGGGTTATTCATTAGTCTCGATAGCAGCCGTTAACGCCGCCTGTGTGTTTGTTTTTTCCTGCTGAGCTGAGGCTGGTTGACCAGTCGTGCCCTGCGGTGGGAAAACACTCCATTTACACCTGCAGAACGCCACTTCAACTGCTATTACTGCTGCAGAGCGGCCCGTCTGTCTGGATGGAGCTGCAGATGAAACACAAGGAGAGAATGTCCAAACCAAATGTGTTTCAAATCAGTGATCAATAAGATGTGAAGCTGCCACGTTAAAATCAACGTGTTGTCCTGCATTTACAGCGATTGGCTGCTGTAAATGCCAATCAATATCCAGGACAAGGAAGTAAGCTGCACTCTGTTTGGAGTCCTGGGAAGTCAACAGGAAGTCAAAGAGAACGTTTGGTGTTCACACAGTGTGACCTCCACGTCTGTAACCAGCTTTTGTTTTTGTTTCCACAGAGTGAGTATGTTAATCAGAGAAATGTGTGTGTGTGCAGCCGAATGTTCCCGGTCCTGAAGGTCAGCGTGTCTGGTCTGGATCCCAGCTCCATGTACTCCTTCCTGCTGGACTTTGTGCCGGCCGACGGCTGCCACTGGAAGTTTGTGAACGGGGAGTGGGTGGCTGCAGGCCGGGCGGAGGGGCGCGGCGAGGGGCGCGGCCACGGCGGCATCTACATCCACCCTGACTCACCCAACTTCGGAGCTCACTGGATGAAGGCGGCCGTGACCTTCAACAAGGTCAAACTCACCAACAAGGTCAACGGAGGAGGACAGGTGTGTCAGCCATGTTGAAACTTTATTTAAACACACAGACGGACAGAAGTTCTTTCTTCTTCTGCTCTTTTCTTTTTTCACTCTTCTTCTTCTGTCCATTATCATGTCAAGAGCGTCTCTCTCTCTCTCTCTCCTCCTCGTATTGTATTGGAGTGGGCGAGAGACTACCGCCTCTAATTAACCACTTCAGTCCCTCTCGCTCACTCACTTCACCTGCTCGCCCCCTCGTAACCACGGGAACGGGATAAACAGCTCTTAATTGGCCGGCGGCAGTTTAATGCACTTCCTGTCGAGAGCCGTTCACCACTCAGAGAGGCCTTCACACACACACACACACACACACACACACACACACACACACACACAGCACTACAAAATTGGCAATAATGTTGTTTATATTTACCCCATTATCCCTGTCCAAACACACACACACACACACACACACAGTAATGCAGAGTTGGAACAGAGAGCTCGGTCATAATGAAATAATTGCTCAGCTTATTTGTACATTATGGTAATTATGTTTTTTACTGGGAAATTAATTTACCCATCATGCTTCAGATGGACGAGAGAGAGACAGAGGTAAACTATATTCAAACACACACACACACACACACACACACACACACACACACAGCGCCGGGGTCAGATGTGAAGCCAGCCTCTCAATCTGAATAGAAAACAGTTTGTTTTTGTGTGTCCGCCTGGAGAGCTCGGATTGGTTAATTGGGCCTCGTTAGTGAGGGGGAGGAGGTGGTGGAGGGGTTGATGGATGACAGATGGATAAAAGAGTGTTTGGGCCAAAAGACAAAGATGGCTCCACTCCATGACAAACAAAACAAACTCCACCTGGATTCAAAAGTACAAATGACTTTGATAACTTTCTGGACTGGTTCTGACCCGATGCACTGCTGCAGGGATTTGGACGTTAGGGTTAACTGTGCTGTGGTTCTGGATCTGAGACGTCTGCAGCAGATCCTTGAAGCGGTGAGGCCTCCATCGATCGGACTTGTCTGTCGGTTGGATGTCAGCTTTGTGTCGGGTACAGCCAGCAGGGATCATCAACACCTCATCAAAGCGTGGGCGCGGTCCGTTACGATGCTCAGGTGATGCTTCAGGACTCACCTGAGCCAGCTCATACTATCAGCTCCATGGAGAGGGGCTCCACTCCAGAACTGGGAGCTCGAACTTTTGGTGACTATAGGAACCAGGAGGAACCACAAAGAACCAGGAGGAACCACAAAGTAGTGCAGCTTTCTGCGGTTGTTGCAGGTGTTGTAGGTTGGCCTGGCGGACACCAACAGATTATAATGTGCAGTGCATGTAGAGGAGGTGACTGAATGCTGGATGTCTCTGTGTCTCCAGATCATGTTGAACTCTCTCCATAAGTACGAGCCTCAGCTCCACATTGTGTGCGTCGGCTCTCGCCATCGTCTGGTCTCCAACGTTTCCTTCAAAGAGACTCAGTTCATCGCCGTCACGGCCTACCAGAACGAAGAGGTACGCACGCACTTTGACCTCTGAACTTTGAACTGAACAGCTGATCGTTCAGTAACACGCTGAGGTCTCTCTCTGCAGATCACGGCTCTGAAGATCAAATACAACCCGTTTGCGAAGGCCTTTCTGGACGCTAAGGAGCGGTATGATCAAACGGACTACCGAGGTACGCACACACACACACACACACAGCTTGTGTCCTGATGGGTGTTTGATTTATCCTCCACAGGAACCCAGGCGGGCGGGGCTTACCAGAGTCACTGGAGAGTCGAGCTGGGATTCAACCATGTGAGTCAGAACACAGAAAGTCTGCATGTCATCACTGAGATATATGTGCGGTTTGTAGACTTTAAACGTGTGTGTGTGTGTGTGTGTGTGTGTGTGTGTAAGGCTGGTCATTGTGCTCGGCGGGTGGAGGCGGAGCTTTTCCTTACGGCAGCAGCCTGCCGCTGACGTCACATCATCACCACGGTTACAAACACCACGGTTACCCGGGGCGACACACACCTTATCCCACCGCCTACCTGCCGCACCGCTCACACTCCTCAGGTGTGTGTGTGTGTTTATATATGTGATATTTATATATTTGTATGTATTTGTATTTAGAGGTTTACTGGTACATTACTACAAAGATGAAATAAATCTATTGACTGTATAAACATTTATCAGTCTCTATACAAACACGTCTTGTAAACGTTTCTTTATTTTAGGCTAATCTACATAAAGTGTGTGTGTGTGTGTGTGTGTTCTCCTTGAAGTGAAGCTCAGAGGCTTTTTGTCACCTGTCGTCTGTCAGTCTGTCTGTCTGAAGGTGTCCAGGTGTTATCGGATGGATGGAGCAGCTCCTCCCCTCGTCCTGCCTCTTCCTCTTCCTCCTTGTCCTCCTCCACCTCCCTTCCCCTGACGAGTAACGCTCCTTCCTCACAGCCTCCTCCTCCTCCTCACAGCTCCAGGTGAGGCAGCTGAAATGTGCTGACCGATTTCATTAAATGTTCTGGATTTAAATATAAATCTGTTTGTGTTCAGTCAGTATCCCTGTCTGTGGACGGTTGGGTGCAGTGAGCTAAGCCCCTCCCACTCACCCTGCACCTCTCTCCACGGACCAATCAGCAGCGAGAGCCTCATGCAGCCACCCAGTCACTGCCGTGTGGGCGGTGCTGGATGGCCACCTGGCCCCACCCACTCTTTCTGAGGAGGGATGTGATTGGACACTGGAGGATCAGTTACTATGTGCACCTACGACTAACCTCAGCTGGTTACTGCGACTCTGATGGCTACTCATATCTACTGCGGGCTACCTTTGAGTACTAGACACTGAATACACATACTGCTTTCTACACAGTACTACAAGTACTACAAGTACTGCTGGAGAATGTTCATACTGGTATCTACTGGTGGCTACTAGTTAGCATTGGGGGCTACGAGTAGATACTACTAGTACTGGAGGTTACTGATACCGAATGCACATACTGGTACCACCGGTACCACCGGTACCACAGCCACTGGTGGTACGCATTCAGAGCTGGTTCAGCTTTACTATTAACTGTGTGAAAAACAACTTTAATTCAGCAAATTAAAAAAATGAGACAAATAAATAATTAAATCTTAAAAACATTGTGTCTGTATGTATCTGTGCAGCCCGCCTGCTGGTCGATCCATGTTTCTTCTGACTGATGCTGAAGCACAAACTAAATATTTAACTGAACCGTTTTTTTTAATGTTTGCATGAATTTTACTGCTGAGACAGAAACAGACTGCGTGTCAATAAAGGTTTGACAGATTCGTTGAAATAATCCGCAGGTGTTTTATTGTGAAGCTGATGTCGCGTGCTGTGTGTAAACTGTGCTGTGAAGTGTTTCAGCTGTTTGACTCAATAAAGACCTTTAACAAACGTCACGTCCACGTGTACACGTGTATATTTATACAGGAGTGAAGGTTGATGACATTAAATGTGACACATTCAGCAGATTTTTCTTTTTCAGGTTTAATTCATTTCATTTCTTTTATTTTAAAGTATTTCACCGTTTGTTTGTTAAAATAACTCATCGAGACTTTTACTTTGAAATATGTAAACTCTTATTCTGAAAGACCGGCGGAAGTCGACCTTACGAACCCGGACGTAGTTTTCAGTGTCGTTGGTGCATCAGCTGAACGCTGGAAGAATTCACTGTGGATCAAAAGTTCATCAAAAGGTTCGTCACGGTTTGTAATTAACGACGGATTAATTAATGAGGTCACCGCCGAGCCGTTTCCTGTTGGAGTTTCAAATTAAAAGCAGTTTAACAGCTGAGTTAGCGTCCATCACACCATCAGTGTGTGTGTGTGTGTGTGTGTGTGTGTGTGTGTGTGTGAACATGAAGTGTGTCCTGCTGCGTTCAGTTCAAACTGTTTTTTATATTTCCTGCATGAAACACGTCAGAGCGCGCGGAGGATCCAGATGAGCGTTTGTAGTCCATCTCCTGGACTTTGTAGTTTTACCACAGGTCACGTCAATAACATTCACCGTCACAAAGACAAGAAACAAACGGCCCGACTCAGACGACTGCTGTGATATTACATCACATTACGTTACATTACGTTACATTACGTTACATTATTATTATTTTAGAGTATTTTAGAGAGAGAAATAAATGTACCCTAAACGACTTCTTCTTCTTCTTCTTCTTTTTGTCTCCAGGTGAAGGCGGCTGCAGGAAGTCATGGCTCACATCACCATCAACCAGTACCTGCAGCAGGTGACCTCTGACCTCTGGCCTCTGTCATGTGATCACACCTGTTCAATCAGCTGACTCTTCTTCTTTGTTTTTTTTCTTGCAGGTCTACGAGGCGATCGACAACCACGAGGGCTCGTTCTGCGCCGAGCTGCTCTCCTTCAAACACCCGCACGTCGCCAACCCCCGGCTCCAGGTGAGGCTCCACCCATCCAGGTAGGCAGCACAGCACGTGGCGTTACTAGGATACGGCCTCACCTCTGCACGTGTGTGTGTGTTTCAGCTGGCCAGTCCTGAAGAGAAATGTCAGCAGCTTCTGGAGCCGCCGTACGATGAGATGGTCGCAGCTCACCTCAGGTAGGACCGCCCACAGCCAGACCACACACTGTAGGTAACCATGGTAACAGGACTGCTTGTGTGTGTGACCAACCTCACTATGTTGTGTTACAGGTGCACCTACGCCGTGGCCAATCACGACTTTGTCGAAGCCTACAAGTTCCAGACACTCGTCGTCCAATATCCTTCATGCTAAACACACACACACACACACAGTGTGATGTCATCATTTGTTGGATCAGTGTTTCCTCCTTGACCAATCACGTCGTTCCTGAGAGCCTTCCAGTCCCACAAAGAGGAGAACTGGTGAGCTTTGTGATGTCTGTCGGAGCTGCAGTGAACACGTCAGCCTTGAACGCAGCGTCGCTCATCAGTGTGTTGGTGTGTTTCAGGGCTCTGCCGGTGATGTTCGCTGTCACTCTGGACCTCAGGATCTTTGCCAACAATGTAAGAAGTGTGTGTGTGTGTGTGTGTGTGTGTGTGTGTGATGACAAACTGTGTATGTGTGTGTCCAGGCAGAGCAGCAGTTGCAGAAGAAGAGCAAAGGTCAGCCGGGCGAGATGTTGGAGAAAGCAGCCGAGCAGCTGATGAGCTGCTTCAGAGTGTGTGCCAGCGACAAGTCAGTGCACACACACACACACAATAAATATATAAGGTGTAACATCAGTGCTCATTGGTTCCCTGTGAAGACGTTTCTTGGTAAATTAACAAAAAAGAAATGTCATCTCCTTCCTTCCTTCCTTCCCTCCTTCCTTCCTCCCTTCCTTCCCTCCTTCCTTCCTCCCTTCCTGCAGTCGTGCGGGGATCGAGGACTCGAAGAAATGGGGGATGATGTTTCTGAGCAACCAGCTGTTCAAGATCTACTTCAAGGTCTGAGTGAATGTTCACACTGTCAGAGACTGTGGAGACGACTCGTTAACGAGTGATTGTTAATGTTTGTTAATTAGTGATCGTTAGCGAGTGATTGTTTGCTGATTTGTGATCGCTCAGATCAATAAGCTGCACCTGTGTAAGCCTCTGATCAGAGCCATCGACAGCTCCAACCTGAAGAACGACTACAGTCCAGCTCAGAAGGTCACGTATAAATACTACGTGGGCCGCAAAGCGATGTTCGACAGCGACTTCAAACCAGGTGAGGTCTCCGCGCCGCGCCTCACTGCGCACTCTGATCATGTGACTTCATGATGACGCGTCTGAACCTGCTCGTGTCTCTGCAGCCGAGGAGTTTCTGTCCTACGCCTTCCACCACTGTCACCGGTCCAGCCAGAAGAACAAGAGGATGATTCTCATCTACCTGCTGCCCGTCAAGATGCTGCTGGTCAGAAACGCTGAATCAACGTTCCCGTTTGGTTTGTGACGCGTTAGCTCGTGCTCAGGCGCCGTGTGACCGCGGCTTCTTCTCGTGTTTCAGGGTCACATGCCGACTCATCAGCTCCTGAGGAAGTACGACCTCATGCAGTTCGCCGACGTCACCAAAGCTGTGAGGTGAGGTGGTGGTCGTCAGAGGAGGAGCAGGAAGTGACATCACACCGCCAGGTGTCCTCACTGTGTGTGTGTGTTTCAGTGAAGGGAACCTGCTGCTGCTGAACGAGGCGTTGTCCAAACACGAGACCTTCTTCATCCGCTGTGGAATCTTCCTCATCCTGGAGAAGCTCAAGATCATCACGTACAGAAACCTCTTCAAAAAAGTGTGAGTACAGCTGCACGCCGCCGCACGCCGCCACACGCTGCCGCCTGCTCGAGCCCGCCACCATCATGTTCACGCAGAACGGCAATCAAATGTTCAGTGACGGATAGATGCACGTTTGGCGACGTACCCACCAGGGCCCATCGTTCATCAACATGAGTCACTGTGTTGTTGAACGCCGACCCGTCGGTGGCGTGATGACATCATCTGACTCGTTGATGTCTGCAGGTATCTGCTGCTGCGGACTCACCAGCTGCCTCTGGACGCCTTCCTGGCGGCTCTGAGGATGATGCAGCTGGAGGACGTGGACATCGACGAGGTGCAGTGTATCCTGGCCAACCTCATCTACATGGTGAGGTCACACACACACACACACACGACAGGAAACACCTGTCAGGTAAAAGCAGGCCGACACTCAGCTCTTCTTTTGTGGTTTCTGTCTCTCAGGGTCACATCAAAGGTTACATCTCTCACCAGCACCAGAAACTTGTGGTCAGTAAACAGAATCCGTTCCCTCCACTGTCCACTGTCTCCTAGACTACGTTACCCACAATCCCCTCTGGCTGTGACACGCTACAGGAAGCTTTTTTTTATTATTATTATTTTTATTTTGTACTGTAAAAATGTTGAATAAAACAGATGCTTGTTTGTTATGGCATGTATCAGATTGATTATTGAACCAATCGTATTTGATGAATCCAGTTGGTGCATTGTGGGTATTGGAGTCTTTATTTTAGGTAGACTTTTAACCCTTGAGACGTTGAACAACCAAACAGATCTGCTCAAACTGCTGTGAATGTTAGCAGTATGGTATAATATCGTACTGTATTGTATAGTATCGTATGTGTGGTATATGAAGGTTTCCTCTATAAGAACAAACATCAGTTCATCCGAGCCGGGTCAGTCTGTTTACTGATGATGATGAACTCTACACGACAGGACAGGATCTCCCTCACAACACAAACCGCCAAAGTAAAATCATAGATATCAACGTAACGATGGCAACACAAAGATCAGGACTTTATCGGACAGGTTGGGCGCTCTGTGAGGTCTTGAGGGTTGAGACAGTTTGACCAGCAGGACAGTTTTGAAACAGACGTTTATTGTCAAAGTACCACGAGCACAAACCAAAGAAGACGGCCATGGTACAGACTGATGTGAACGTTTTCTAAACGTGATTCTGAGTTAAAGAGTTTTAAAGGTGGCAGCGTCGCACTGGTTGTTAGCGCATCTCAGGATACTGGCTGACTTGAGTGGTCATGTCATCCTCAAAGGCCTCCAGCCTCGGTCTGATCCAGCCCAGGTAACGGGAGAGTTTGGTGAACACGAGACCGCCGCCGCCATCGCAGCCTGCAGACGACGACACAAGGATTCCGGTCAGAAACGCCGTCCCACGATCCACCGTGGCAACGGGCGTCCCCGGCAGCAGGCTGACACAATGCTTGCCTCTGACCTTTGGACTGTCGCTGGCTCCTGAGGCCTCACGAATCTTTGAAGGGTCGTTGTTTTCTACTCCATTTGGTGTCCCTGGTGCTCCACTTTGACTGTCATGGGTTTGACTCTGGTTCACTGTGTGTCCATTCAGCCTCTCCTGGGTGCCATTTTGGTTCCCTAATGGTCGATTTGGGCTCTCCTGGGTGTCATTGTGTCTATTCAGCATTTGTTGGGTTCCATTTCGGTACTTTGAAGGCCCATTTGGGCTCCTGTAAACTCTATTTCGGTTCCCTGCTGCTCCGTTTTGCCTCCTCATGCAGAACATTTTGTTGCTGAGCGGATGCGAGACATTGAGCTGACTGCGACATTCGTCCAGCATCATGTAGACCAGTTTCTGGGTCCGGCTGATGCCCTGTCTCTCAACGATACCTGTCCTCCCAGGATGCATCAGGATGTTCTCGCTGAAGTCCTTGGTGGGCAGGCAGAGGTGGATGAGGGCGGGGCCAAAGCGCAGAGGACTTGCCAGCTTGAGAAGCACGAGGTCGTGGTCGTGGTGATGCAAATGGAAACGGTTGTGGATGAACAGGGCCTGGACAGGGACAATCACCTTCTTGTTACCTGGGAGACCAGAGATGAGAAACAACAAAATATAATCAACTTTTAAAAACCGACAGCGAGAACGAACGTCAGCGTGATCTCAAGCTCGTTACCAGACACCACGTAGAAGTTGTAGGGTTGGAGATTAGACCCAGAGCCCAGGAAGAGGCAACGAGCAGCCGTCAGTACTGAGAATCGACCCAGCACCACGCCGCTACACAGCTCCACCCCTCTGCTGTTGAACAGAGACACCTGGAGACAGAAAACAAACCCGCCCTGTGACTTCAGGGTCAGGATCAGTAGAACCTCAAGGTTCTGCCCCGTCTGCCACATGGAGCATCTTACCTGCCAGGGACAGTCTCCATGGTGACACCCTGATGCAGTTGCATTGAACTTGTCTGGAAGTCGTCCGCAGGGGAACTCCACTGAGGACACAAAGAGTGGTTTATAACCGGTTTGAACTGGTTTGGTTAACTTTAGAGGGAGGGGAGGGGTCAGACCTTCAGGCTGACAGCTCCGTCCGTCAGTGTGTAGTTTGAATCCTGGCATGCAGGAGCAGGTGAAGGTGTGTTTGGACGCCTTGCACAGCTGGTGACACGCCGTTGGACCTTCAGTCGGACACTCTGTGATTTCTGAAAGAGAAGAGGACTGTTGCTATGAATACAACAACAAAGGTCTGAAAATGTCGAGCGATGTCTGTCGAATAGGCCACGCCCCTCCACGGAGGCAGGGCCATCTTATCTGTGGGAGTGGTCTAACGTGGTGCGACAGGGGGCAGCACTCTGTCTCCCAGGTCTGCTACAGCTTCCAGTTCACAGACTGGACCATAGTGCGAGGCGTCACAGGAGCACTGGAACCCCCCAACTTTGTCGGTGCAGTTCCCTCCGTTGAGGCATGGGTTCGGGTCACACTGGTCCCCGTCTGCGAGAGCCCCACAGCTGATCAGTCACACTGATTGGACAGTCAAGTCATCGACAGATCAATAAATCAAGCCTCGACTCACCATAGTAAACGGTCCAGAAGGCGATCTGTCAAGAAACAAAGAGTTTCACAAAAAGTTCCTACAGAAAGTGTGAGTGACTTTAACGGGAGTCTGACCGTCTTTTCGTTGTTCTCGAAGCACTCGCGAGCCTCCTCGTAGCTGCACAGCTCCTCGTAACACTCCCGCTCCAGGTTCCCCTGCAGGATCTCCTCCACCAGGTACAGGTTGGCCCGCTTGGACCGCAGGAACACACTGTGGGCCTGTGGAGCCCGAAACACTACAAGTCCAACACCGACCCAAGAAATTACAGTCAGATAGAATGATAATAATCAATACACAACCATAATCAAACCAATAACTAACATTCAGACAACCTTATTATACTGAACAGTTATCTCGTGTTTCTGTAGCGTTGACAGAACGTTCAGAAAGTAAACTAAAGCTCCCTGCACGGTCTCTTTAAGAAATATGACTTTACGTGTCCGTAACGACACGAGATGTCACATGACCACAGTCTGACCGTCAGTTCAGCATCAGTATTGTCACCATTTTTCCTGAATAAGTTACAGTTGAGTGTAGCAACATTTCACAAGGCGAGACAAGAATGTTTTAATCCAATCAGAACTAACGTGTTTGGGGCGAAGGCGTCTTTTATCAGACGATTGGACGAGAGAATAACCCAGAACCCAGATTAATCGTAACAGAGGTTTGCCTTTATTGAGTTTGTACATTCAAACTCTGCAGAGCGCTGACTTTCAGATGACCTCTGCAGCGTTTTGGCACAAACAGACCACTGTACATTTCCACTGAAAATCAGCTGTTGGTCTTTTTCCTGCCTGATTTGTCAGTCAAGATCCGTTTACTAAAAAAAAACTCTGAACTGAACCGGCAGAGCGTAAACGCAGCAGAGGGTCTGAGGTCAGAGGTCTTACCTTCTCCTTGGATGAGAACCTGAAGGAAGCAGCCAAGGAGGAAGCGAAACGGAACAGACGCTCGACAGCGAGCCGACATGATGCTGGCCGCCATGACACTGACTCCGCTGTGACCACACACACACAAATACACACACAAAAATACACACTGATGAGTCACACCAAGAATCAATAATTAACGTGAGAAATAAAAAATATCAGCAGATGAAGTGAGATGTCGGTGAGTTCACAGGCTGCGATGAGGCAGGTTTTACAGACTGAGATCTGTGATCTCTTCTCAGGAGTCAGAACTTCACCTGCACACCGACCGTCCCGACAAAGAGTTAAACGTAAAGACAACGGTTCTCGGTAAATGCTGTGTTCCTGCAGTGGACTCTGGCCTGTCCACAAACTTTACAAAACAAGCAGCGTGTCCGAAGTCTGAAACTTCAACAGACCGTCTGTTTATTTCAGGTCAACAAGTTTCATCACAGGGATGAATCATTTCAAACAAACCTTCAGATCAGACAGAAACCTAAAGATTTAGTGTACCTGAGCAGAAATAATAAATTCATCATCTTACTTTACCTGACCTCATAAAATAGATCTTTGTTTAGTGAAATCCAGAAACAGTTTCGTAAAATAATCTGAAATCAAAATCTTCTTCAAACCTCAGTGAAGTTTCATGACTGACAACTTCAGTTTCCCAATTAACTGAAAATTCAATCAGAGGCCGACATGATGCCAAAAGTATCCTGTGTTTTTTAAAAATTTCATTGACGCCAACCTTAAAAAATTAAGTCAGAATAATTAAGTTTAATCATAAATGAGCAGAAGTTGGTGGATTTACAGATTTCTTCACGTGAAGCAAAAACAACATTTAAAACTTTTAGTTTGAACGACAGAAAACATGAAGGTACCACACTGTTGTAGTATTCTTTATTCATTTCTGATTATAAAATACAGACATCGTTTGTTTTTCCTGCTCTGGTTACGGTTACATCAAACTGCTTTGGATCGCTGATGTCTTTATTTTTGTACATTTTGTCTTTTGTGGAATCTTGTTGAAGTAAGTTAGCGTGGGCTAATGTGTTAGCCACCATTACTTAACATATCAAATGTTTTTTATTTACAGTTTTTTGGTCATAAAATTAATTATTGCAGCTTTAACCGAGTAACAAATATGAAAGACCAAGACGTGAACTCTGAGGAACCCCACAAGTAATTCTGAATATCAACAGGATGTCATGTAGCTCTGATGTCGAAGTACCTATGCGCTAACATGTAAATCAGCTGTTAATAACTTTGACGTTTTTAATTACGGCTGGTTCTGCTGCCTGCAAGAGACCAAAAACTAAATGAATGCCGCTTGGAGAATTTCATTATTGTCTTTAAAACGGGGGAATGTCGTCGAGTCTCAAACATAAAATTAATGATTATACGAAAGGCACAAAGTGTGGATGGAAAAGACGTCCGCTGTCTTAGAGAACCAGCCTCTTGATGGGGCCGTGGTGCCTCTTCACCCTGCTGCCACCCTTCCCTGTGGGCATCAGCCTCTTTATGGCATCATGGATCCATTGGATGTACTTGGACACTTGGGTGTAGACGCCGTATTTGCCTCTGCGTGCGCAGCCTTCGCCCCAGCTCACGATGCCAGTGATGAAATAGGTGCTGCGGTATCGTGTCACATGCGGTCCGCCACTGTCACCTTGGCAGGCGTCCTTGGCTATTGTGTCATAGCCAGCACAGAACATGCGAGGAGAGATGCGCAGTTGGGTAGATTCCATGCAAATCGAGCGATCCACGTAGGGGACTGTCAGCCGCTGCAAGATGGTGGATGGCTGCCGACCCTCGCCGAGACGTCCAAAACCGCTGACCATACCGTCCGCCTCCCGCATCAGGACCTGCAAGAGGAGGTAAGAACTGTTCTTTGTGGAGTCTGTTCTCTCCTCAACATTTTGGGATACCACCGTAGCGGTTGCAGCACGGAGCAGTCAGTTAGCTTAGCTTAGCATAAAGAAACAGTGTAAATTAGTGAGCCATGGAGCTGCAGGTAGATGGCGGGCTAGTCGTATCCTGTCTTTATGCAAAGCTAAAATATTTCTATAAATGAGTGAGTTCACCTTTTCAGCAAATTCCTGCTCAGGTAGGCAGGCTGGCAGGATGAACCTGGAGAACTTGATGGGTGTGGCCAGTTTGATGAGTGCGATGTCATTGTGGTAGGTGTCTGGTTTGAATCTATTGTGCGTGATGATGCTTTCCACATGGTGCGTAGCTTCGTTCCCATGATCCACCAGCACGTCGAACTCCCCTGAATACAATATTTAACAAAGAACAGAGCACTGTTCATTTTCAGAAATATAAAAAGATACATGTACGGTGGTAACCTGTGAAGTCCTATAGGAGTTGCACAGAGTTAGACAGTTGGTGATTAGGGAGATCCGTTGAGTGATTTCGGCTGATGGTGACTGGTTAGTTGGACTTACCGAGCCTGACGTACATGAAGCGTGATTGGTTCATGCAGTGGGCGGCGGTCAGAATGATGTATTCATTGAGGATAGTTCCACCACAGAACCCTCGGTGGTCCTCGTTCAAGAAGAGAGCCTGCGAGGACGAGGCGGCACAGAACACAGCTGACATGGAGTAAACTCAGAGGGGACTCTCAGAGGTCAGCATAGAGACGATAAAGGACACTATGGACCATGAGTGATTCCCATGTTCTGGCTGTGTCCATGTAAAGATAATATTGGTTTGTGAAGCATTGAGGAAATAATGGACGATTATGTATTCCCGGTTCTGCCATGACTTCCTTTGATCCAATGTCATCCATTATTTTCTTATATCAGGATCTTATCATTAAAAAAATATGGTCATGATGGATATGTTGTCGTCTTCTTCTCTTTGTTCTTACCTGCCATGGACATTCTCCTGGTGGACAGTCCTCTCCACCAACAATGCGGGTGCCCTTCGATTTTGTAGACATGATGAGTTCCTCCAAAATCTGATTCTTCAGAATCTTCTCAGGAACTCTGACAGACTCTGACAGATTACCAGTGTCCTGCATGTCCTGCACGGTGATGTTACTGTTGCTGGTGTTGCTGGTGTTGAGGTCTATCGGCATCGACCTGTTGTGGTTTTCCAGTGTTGTGTTCTCCCGCTGGTACCTGAAAACAGTCCGGATGTCTTCAGTGATGAGGGCTCCGCATTTGAAGGTCTCTGAAAGAGTTCATGTGGAGTTTACAATTCACCGAAGCAAAAAGTTTGATCACTGATATAACCATGTTGGCCTGAAGTTATGGTGATACCTTGATCATGGTTACAGTCCTTAGACCATAACAATCTCATCTATATTGTGTCTCATTGCCAAAGTCTTAACTTGGTGTTGGAGATAAAACTGTACTCGACTTTACCGTATGACCAATAAAAGACTCACCGTTGGAGAGGCAGGATTTGTCATCTGACCCCAGGAAATATCCGCTGGTGCATGAGCACTGAATGTTTCCTCTGGTCACACTGCAGAAGTGTTCGCAACCACCGTTTTTGTTCTCACAGAGCTGTGGAATAACTGCAGAGACACAGGAAACACTGTGAAGACCAGCAAAGGCTGACGGGGGATGGAACACCATGTAGCTAAACCCTGTCGCCAGGCAAGGACAAGATTCGATGATTCTGCAAAACTCTGGATCAAGTTCTGTGGCAACAATTCTGTATCGTTAAGGTTCAGGATGTGAACTCTACCTTACCACATAAAAGACTGAATGTTGGCACTGGACTTCTGTACTTCAAGAATCAGTAGCTTAAGACTGGTGATGCATTTAGTTTAGCTAAAGGACACTGAGCCAAAGCCCAGATGTCCAGAATGACTACGGTTCTGTACCGATTTCACAGTTGAAGCCCTGGTACCCGGTCGCACAGTAGCAGTTGTAACCACCGATTCCATCTTTGCAAAGTCCTCCATGTGCACACGGCCTCGACTCGCATGCGTCGCCATCTGCAGATTCATATATACAGACAGACGTGTTGTGGTGAAAATCAATACCAGTGTCAGCAGACTTGTTTCTTCTTCATCCCCAAAATACCGACGTTTCCACATTGTTACTGAATTACATTTTTACAAGTTTCTAAAAGTTTTGAAATTCAACAGTCTGTTATGTAACACGGAATGAAATTCCTTACCAACGTATTTGGCCCAGAATTCATTCTGCAGGAAAACAAAACAGGATGAAATATTTCAAAGCAACTGCTAGTCTGATCATGTTTTTGTGAACTTCATAATTAGCTTCAATGCTACATGCAACATTTTGTCTTTCTAAACAAACAATGTCTCGGTTATCGGACTTATGTTGTTATCTGGTTTGTCTGCGGTGTTGTGGTGTAACTGCAGGAGGTTAATACAGTTTTATCGGGGTTTTCAAAGATCTCTCGCGCCTCCTCCCAGCTGCAGCGCTCCTCCACACACTCCCTCTCCATGTTGCCTTGTTTCAGCTCCTCTAAAAAGCTGTTGGCTCGTCTCCGCCGGGTCAGAACCTCGCTGGCTGCTTTGCCGTCCAAGAAGACTGCAAGACAAACGATCATTCATCCGTGTCTGATCCAACTGTACGATTGTTTGCATGTTAACACGCGAAGCTAAGATGGTGAAACATTAGCATGTCACAGGAAACCATTTACAATGACTGATTTAAACTTTGACCAAATCTTCTGGTTTGACCAATCACAGCCCAGCAGGTGGCTTGTTTGACCAATGAGATGTAAGAAGGGTTTCATGTCGGCGTCTGAGTGAAGGAAAGAGCTGTCAGTCAACAGAAATCAAAAATCTGTTGACATCATACAAGGAACATGCTAAACACACAAAACAGGATGAGGTCAAGTGTCACCTGCCAGCCGTCAATCAACACGAAACCCCTCCACCCTAACCCCGACCACCACCTCCACCCAAAACACTCTCTCAACATGGTGGTGTGCTGTAACTCCATATTCTCCCCCTCTTCTTCATTCCAGACATTTAGATTTTAATGAGCGTACCTGCGTGAGCAGCAGCCAGGTGGAGCAACAGCAGGCCAAGGGACATTCGGTGAAACCAAAACATGGCCCTGGATGGTGAAGGTGAGCTCGGCTGGAAAAACCTCAGTGTGCTGAGTGGAAGTAATGGAGTCTGCGTGTGGAGAGAGGGAGAGAAGGAGGGGTGGTAGAGAGGGCAATGACCTGCATGGAGAGAGAGGGAGAGAGAGAGAGAGAGAGACGGGGGAGGAAGAGGTGTTGACATGTTGAAGCTCGGATCAGCTGGGCGGAGCTCATCAAACATGTCAGACTTCCTGCTGAAACTCTGAAGAAACAATGATCCATAATAACAAGCGGAGTCAACTACAAGTCCCAGAGTGCATTGCTGGAAGGAACAACCAACCAGAAAGCTTCATAACACATGAGAAGTTCATTTGTTTTGACTTTAAGCACGATGAGCTAACATCAGTGTCTACCAGACCGAACACGTCTGAGACGTGACTTTGTCAGTGTTGGACAGACGCTGGAGGACAGAGGACAGAGACACTTCTTCATACTGACGTTGATGGTGGGAGGATGTCACAAACATTTACCGTCCTCACTGAAACGAAGGAGGAGGAGACTTTTACAGTAAATGAGCATTTTCAAACACTGACTCAGCGTTGAGGTTGTCGGGTCGACTCCTGTTCAGCACATCACTTCCTGCCCTGCAGCCAATCAGCTCGAGGGCCTGTTCAGACTGTTCGATATTTACCCTGCAGACTGAAACACTGATCAGCTGCTCAGTGAAAATACAGCTCGATATTTATTTCTTTTATTTATTTAAATGTATTTATTTCAATATTTATTTAAATGTTCACATCAATCACAAATGATCTTTAGTCTCAGTCAGATTTATTCACATCATACAGCAACAAAACAGATCAAAGCAGACAGAATGAAGTCTCTCCCCACAAAGAAACTGGAACACAAACATCAGGATGATGGTAATGTTTCATAACCACATGAGGATCTTTAATCAAACCACTTTCTGTTCTAACATGTGTTTCTCTGCTGGCTTCTCATTGGCTCTTGTCGTGATACCCTCCACCCACTCCACAAAGTTGGCCACGTTGGTGTAGACCCCATAATACCCTGGGTGAAAACAGCCCCGCCCCCAGGCCACCACGCCCGTCAGGAAGTGGGTGGAGCCGTAGACTGTGACCAGTGGGCTCCCATCATCTCCACGGCAACTCTGCTGGGTACCCTCCAGGTATCCTGCACACAGCATGTCGTTGGTGAGGTTGAGCTGGGCTCTTGGGGAGCATTGTGAGTTCTGGATGATGGGGACAGAAAATGTGCGGAGGATGGGGGATAACGGGGCAGCGTGCACGGCACCCTGCTCCTCATTGCCCCCGATGGTCCTCTTGCCCCAGCCGGACACAGTGTGGTAACGGACCTGTAAGAGCTCCTGTGTGGCAAAGTCTCTGGTTGGCAGGCAGACGGGGATGGCATGGCGGTTCAAGGTGACGGATCGATTCAGCTTCAGCAAAGCAAGATCGCTGTCACCTGACTCTGGGACGTAGCCTTCGTGGGTGATCGCCATGGAAACGGGTATCCTCTGTTCTGTGCCCTCTTCCACATCCAAGTTGTGTTCCCCTGGTAACGACAAAGAAACCGTTAAATGAGACAAGTCAGCTTTACAAACAACTTTACAAAACTTTACAAACAACTTTACAAATATCTTTACAAACTTTACAAAAGTAAAGTTTCTGAATAAACTAAATTAGGTTAAAATCCAGAAGATTGCTTCACAATCAACACATAATGATAATAATAATAATAAAGTTTACAATTGACCAGAACTCTTTAAAACAAGGAAATCATTTTTTACAGAAAAACCTTTAAGAGGACAGTTTTACGGATTTACATTTAACTCCTTAAGAAGCCATTTGGCAGGAAATGGACCACTTCTGTAAACTTTTCAAAGTAATGGCTGAACTTGACATTTGAGACTGAAGCACAAGTGCATTTGACAGTGAAGATTGAAGTTGAACAGAAAGCATAGATCAGTTACCTGCCACCACAGTGAAGTCTTCGGGTTTGTTGCCACGGAGACAGTGGGCTGCAGTGATGACCCAGTCTGGATTGATGAGGACACCTCCGCAGTGACTGTGTCCATGTAACTGAACCAGAACCTGATCAACGGATGGAAAAGTAACAGTGTGAAGTGTGAAAATCCAGGACAGATTTCCTTGAAAAGTTGTCATCCCATTCCTGCATGTCCCCTTTATATTTCAGTGTAAAGCTCAGCCAACCTCAGGACAAACAGCGGTGTTTACCTGCCATGGACACTCTCCTTTGGGGCAGTGATTAGCTCCTACCAGCCTGGTCTGACCCACAACGCTCTGGTTCATAGGTACTTCCTGTGGAGCCAGCTGCCCACATGGAAACTCGACTGTAACACAGAAAACAATCTGATGTTCATGATGAGGTCAAAGTTTAAGAATCGATTCGCCCATGATGGAACGTTTAAAGCAAAAATACCCCCAAAGAAGTAGTACTTAAGTAGTATTTGTACCCTCAGCGATACACTTTCGTCCGTCTGCTCCCAGTCTGTATCCGTCGGCACAGAAACATCTCTGAGTTTGTCCTGAGCCGTCACAGAAATGCTGACATTGTCCATTGTGGTAAAGACACTTGAGTGAATGTTCTACCCCTGAGGAAAGTAAATATAAAATATTCTAACATTAATATATACGTTACATAAGTTCATCAAACATGTCATCAGGTTCAGTTCTTCTTGATTTAATACAGAAATAAAATTAAAAACAGCCTTCTTTGTTTTCCCCTGAAAACCTGAGCTTTTCTTTCTTTGTTGTTTTTCTTACAGTTCTCGCAGTGTAGTCCCACAAAACCATCAGGACAGACACAGTGGTAGGACGTCTCCGTGCTGACACATGTCCCATTGTTACGACATGGGTTGGTGACGCACGGGCCGTGGCCTGACACACAGACAAAAAAAAATAAATCAGGAAACATTTAATTATTATTAATGTCATAAATGTCTAATGATGTCGAGCTCTGAAGAAACAAATTCTTCAGAGAAACACAAGAGGACAAACAGACGACTGATTTAGAAGAATGAGGATCAATACGTTTTGATCACAAGATTTAGAAAGATATCCATAAATCAATACACACATAAATCAATATCTGAGCAACACAAAATGTGAAATCCAACTTCAACCTTCAGAAAGTTCAGAAAGTTAGAAACATGCTCAGTTCTGTTCCATGCAACAGTTTTATTTTCACGTTCACACATCGAAGGTGTTACTCACGATTATATGTCGCCCAGAATTGATTCTGCAAAGAACAAACAAAGTTATTTCTTTACACATTCACGTTGCATCACTTTGTCATCCTACCCGAAATGTTACGTATTGTCACCAAGATCATCTGTGTGTCTCCAGACAATTTAATCAAATGGGGATTCTAACATGCTAACAATTTAGCATGTTAAGCTAAGGATGATGCACGGCAAGACCTTATTGTGAAATAATGCATGACCAGGAGTGCATGTTGTGTCATCACCACATGTTGTAGTGCATTATCCTGCTGTTGAACTTGGCGTTCTCACGTTGTGATAAAAGTTTTGTTGAACTAATTTTGAGTTCATGAACAAAAGATGCTTTTAGCGTAACTCCTGTTGTTTCCACACACGTCTTGTGTGAACCACAGCCCCATTCTCCATAAATAAATGTCTACTTCACTGTTTATGTCACATCTAAACTTGGTTTTAATTATATGTATTAATAAGTACAATCAAAGGACCCTCTTAAAGAAAAACTCTGACCGTCTGATCTACGTCTTCGAAAACTTCTCGAGCTTCTTCGTAGTCACATATCTCCTCGATACATTCCCTCTCCAGGTTTCCTTGTTGCATTTCCTCCAGGAAGCCGCTGTTTGCGCGCCGCCATCTCTGCAGCACAGTGTTAGCCTCATGCCTCTTGACAAACACTGAAACAGATGATAAAACACCATCACCATTATTATCTTGAGAATACGTGTGGAAACATGACAAGGTGGTTGCATGAAGAAACATTTAAGATTCTGCTTCAGAGTACTTTAGTATCAGTCTCAGGTTCTTTTAAATACTCAAATAAAATACTGTAACACGTGTAAGTTACTTACATGCTAACATAACTTTCTTTAAAATAAACAGACCTGCAGCAGCAGAGATGCCCGAAAGCAGAACCCAGGCGGTGCAGCAGCTCCTCAGCAACATGTTGTGTTCAAAGTCTCTAGCAACTCAACAACATGGACGGTTTTTAGGAGGCATTTTAAGTCCACGCCCACTGAGCCTCTGACCCCGGAGTCAGTTTTTAACCAGGTCAGTAAACACATCTCTGCTCTGTCAGCATTTTTAGTTCCTATTGAAAAGAATGGAAGAAACGGCACCAACACACCAACCTAAAACCACTGCATTCAAAATACTGCAAGAGTTAAAGTATTCAAGTATTCCCTACTTCATGTCGTTAAAGTACTCAAGTATTCTCAGCTTCATGTAGTTGGAGACACAGCACAGGGGTACTACATAGAAGAGCACCAACAGAAGGATGTGTACTGAAACAAAGCAGTAGAATGGAAGTATAAAAACTGTTGTACTTGGATGACTGTACTGGACTGTATGAACACACAGTGTACATCATGTATATTTAAACTGTGAACTAAAGTGAAAGCAGCATGTACTTCATCAAGAAATGTCAGAAAGTTTATTCATACAACAATTATAAGACAACTAATCTAAACAGATGTAAACTATCACATTATATTAATATCATGAGGCAATGAAAGTGAGTTCACATGACTTAACTAAAAATGAAAGACAGTGAATGCCTCACGCCAGCCAAAGTTTAAGGTAATTAAATGGTTAAATGGTGGAAGGTTTTATATTAAAATATTTGATGTAAATTTCCTCTGATAAACTAACATCTGTGACCTCCTGCTGATCCACACTGACCTGTGATCAGCTGACCTGTGATCAGGTGAACGGTGTCTCTGTCAGTCGTACGTCTGTTCTCACACTATGTAACTTTGGGCTCCGGGTCGGGAGAAGTACGTAACGCTTTACGGCACTAAGTCACACACACCAACTATTTCACTGATTCTGGTGAAACTGGATCAGATTTTATGGAGAAAATGTTTCCTGGTTTTCCCTCTGATGTCCTCCGGCTGCTCCGCCTCAACTCTCTGTGATTTACAGAGTTTATGATGGACAGTGAAGTAAACTGCTGACAGCTGGAGCTGCTGTTAGCTCATGTTAGCTCAGTCTGTTAGCTACTGTTCAGGCCCAGCAGTCAGCAGCTTCTATGGACATGATGGCAGAGGAGCAGAGAGTGAAGAGGACGCTGACGGAGGAAGCTAAGAAGAGAAAAGGAGAGAGTGAGCGAGCAAGAAGCCGCCGGACAAGAGTAAATCTGGGACTGACTTTTAGTGGTTGGTGAGAGCTTGGTGAAATAAAAGGCTGAAAGACAGACGCCGAGCTGGGCTGACTGCTGCTGGACTAGTCAGGAATATTAGCTGCTGCTGGGTCTGCTGCTGCTGACCTGGATGATGATAGGCTGTTAACAAAGTTGTTGCTTTTAGATCAGAAGTAATGTAATCAGAACAAATACTCGAGTACAGCTGGACATAGTTACACAGTGGGATTACGCTCTGATTCATACAAGATGTTTCTCTAAATTAACACGAGCTACAGGGTCTAATCAAGCTGACTACTTGCTAATTACTGTCATGTTTGAGCTCTCAGGTTGTCAGGTTGTGTAAGGAGGCCTCTGTGTTGTTTGTCGGCTGATTTGGTGTTGTGGTTTGGTTGTGGATCCACTCCAGGTAGTTGGACACTCGGGTGTAGATGCCGTAGTTGCCTGGTCGGGCGCAGCCCTTCCCCCAGCTGACGATCCCCAGCAGGAACGCCGTCTTCTTGTACTCTGTCACCAACGGCCCACCACTGTCACCTTTACATGAGTCCTGTCGGCCCTCGATGTACCCAGCACAGAACATGTTCTCCGTGAGCACCACGCCGCTGTCCTCCACACACTGCTGCGTCCGGATCCGTGGTACTTTCAGCCGCCGCAGGATGTGAGAGGTGGGCCCGTTCTCACCCCTCCTCCCCCAGCCGCTCACCGTGTGCAGGCTGACGGCCCAGAGGTCGCGCTCAGCCAGGCCTCGCGTCGGCAGGCACACTGGGACGGCGTACGATGTGTAGACGATGGGCGACACCAGACGAAGAAGGCCAATGTCGTTGTCAGCTGTGATCGTCTTGTAGTTCTCGTGCATGATGATCTCAGCAACCTGGATGTGCTGCTCCGTGCCTTCGTTCACCTCCGTGTTGTGCTCGCCTGACAGACAAAGAGCAGGGCAGAGGCGTGTTTAGACTCGGTCAAAGCGATGGCCCAAACAGACGGAGGGATTTGTACCTGCGACCACCTTCAGGAACTGAACGTCTGCAGACTCCAGGCAGTGAGAAGCTGTGAGGATCCATGTGGGTTTAAAGATGACTCCTCCACAGAAGCCTTTGCCTTTATACACCAACAGAACCTGAAGCCAACAGAAACATTTTCAATCCACCTGAACAATTTTTTGGGTTTCCAGCTGAATCTGGTTTTGGTGAGGTCAGAGTTCGATACAGTGATCTCAGGACAACACAGGGTCCACACTCAACTGCCCCTCTAACCGTAGCGTACCTGCCAGGGGCATTCACCTTTGGGGCACTCTGTTCCCCCAACAATCCGACCTTGCAGGTCAGGCTGCTTGGATTTGTTTTGTGCCTGCAGGATGGGGACCGAGCCGCACGCCACCAGCTCTGAAACCACAAAAAAACAAAAAACATGAACCAGCAGAACGACGTGAAGCTTCTTGTTTCTGCATCCAGATCCTGACACTACAAAATAAAAGTCTCCATACATGTGTGTAACACAAATATCTGAAACCAAAGAATGCTGTCCTGATTCAGACTGTTCAAGGTTCAGGTAAACAGGCCTCCAGGAGTCTAAAGGTGAGTTACTCTGGGCCCCTGTAGAGAATAGACAGGGTTTAACTACAAAAGCATCAAACAAAAGAGACACGAAACTCTTCCACTCAACCCGACCAAACCATTCATCAGGTCTTGTCTGTTTTTTGTCTTCATCAGATTCATTTTCTCTGCAGTCAAGCTCATAAATCTGGAATAAATGTTGTATTTTGGTCAAATATTGAATTAGTAAGTATTAGTAAGTATTTGATGATCGTAAGACGATAAAACATCCTGAAGCTCATATTTACGATCTTTCACTGTCACGTGACTGCATCAAGTCGTCCTCCCACCTTTGGCGACGCAGCTCATCCCGTCGTCGTGCAGAAGGTAACCGTCTGCACATGAGCAGTTCGGCCTCTGTGCTCCCTCCTTTTCCTCACAGAAATGGTCACAGCCTCCGTTGTCCAACAGGCAGGTGTTTGGGGCGTCCAGGTGCTCTGAAACCAACAACATGTCACGCTTACGGTAAAACCTGCTCGCTCCAACATTGCTGCAGCTGTCGTAGGACTTGTTTTGTTCCCCATCTACAGACCAAGCCTTGTGGACATGTACGTACTTTACTCACCAAGCTCACAGTTGAGTCCGCTGAACTGTGGCAGGCAGTAGCAGGTGTAGAACGAACCCAGGGTGGAGCAGCTGCCCCCGTTCAAACAAGGGTTCAACTCACAGCTATCCGGCACTGCGGGGCGAGGACACAGTGATTATCTGGTGTTTCAACAGGTGATCCTCTGACTGTCCAGTTTAAACAGCAACTGATGGAGACACTATCACTATGATGGCTAAGAGCCTTGACCCAGTCTGGGTTCTGGTAAACGTAGTATGACAGTTGTGGATCATTAGCTGTGGTCACAAGGTTTCATACTGAGGAGAAACAGAAGGACAAAGGAAGAGGCTTACAGCTGTACGTTCTCCAGAATTCATCCTGAGGAAACACAAAAGTCAGACAGTGAATTTATTTATAATATTCCCCAAATCAAAGAAATGTAATGTGTTCTAGTCCAGACCTGTAGACCAAGTCCAGACCCTGGTCTACAGGTCTGACCCCGTTCTACAGGTCTGACCCTGGTCTACAGGTCTGACCCCGTTCTACAGGTCTGACCCTGGTCTACAGTTCTGACCTTGTTCTACAGGTCTGACTGTGGTCTACAGGTCTGACCCCGTTCTACAGGTCTGACCCCGTTCTACAGGTCTGACTGTGGTCTACAGGTCTGACCCCGTTCTACAGGTCTGACCCTGGTCTACAGGTCTGACCCCGTTCTACAGGTCTGACCCTGGTCTACAGGTCTGACCCCGTTCTACAGGTCTGACCCTGGTCTACAGTTCTGACCTTGTTCTACAGGTCTGACTGTGGTCTACAGGTCTGACCCCGTTCTACAGGTCTGACCCCGTTCTACAGGTCTGACTGTGGTCTACAGGTCTGACCCGGTTCTACAGGTCTGACCGTGGTCTACAGGTCTGACCGTGGTCTACAGGTCTGACCCCGTTCTACAGGTCTGACCGTGGTCTACAGGTCTGACTGTGGTCTACAGGCCTGACCCCGTTCTACAGGTCTGACCCTGGTCTACAGTTCTGACCTCGTTCTACAGGTCTGACTGTGGTCTACAGGTCTGACCCCGTTCTACAGGTCTGACTGTGGTCTATAGGTCTGACCCGGTTCTACAGGTCTGACTGTGGTCTACAGGTCTGACCGTGGTCTACAGGTCTGACCGTGGTCTACAAGTCTGACCCCGTTCTACAGGTCTGACCCCGTTCTACAGGTCTGACCGTGGTCTACAGGTCTGACTGTGGTCTACAGGTCTGACCCCGTTCTACAGGTCTGACCGTGGTCTACAGGTCTGACTGTGGTCTACAGGTCTGACCGTGGTCTCGGTGTGCTCGAACACTTCCCGGGCCTCCTCGTAGGTGCATTTCTCCTCCAGACACTCCCTCTTTAGGTCTCCCATCTGCAGTTCCTCAAACCAGCCTGTGTTATACCTCCGAGTCCGGACCAGGACGCCATGGGCCTGATGTGGATCCAGAAAGACTTCCAAAAAGAGAAGAAGGAGTTAAATAGACAGCTACATGGCAGTTAGCATTACTGTGACAGACTGAACCTCGACAAACACTCGATGGATTGTCAAGAAGTTTGACTCAACAAAATGTTCCCTCGGAAACGACTACCTGCTGACCACAAAATGTAATTCCTCTGTAGTACTCACAGAGACTACGTCCAGGTTTTAGACAGTCTGCAGGGCGTCACAGAGACTACGTCCAGGTTTTAGACAGTCTGCGGGACGTCACAGAGACTACGTCCAGGTTTTAGACACCAGCCTGTCTGCATGTTATCGTGGATGTGGACGCAGTAACTTCGTACACTGAATCACATTTATACTGTCCAGAATTTCTATTATCAGTCTGATTATGAAAAAAACGGAATTCTTTTTGTCAACAGGAAAATCATTTTACAGATATTTTGACTTTTGTTTTATAATGAATAAAAACAGACTTCATCTAGCCCAGGTATTTTGTCATTAATACTTGAATTTTTGAACAAGGTTTTGCAGAACTACCAGCTGTGCTTTGTGCAAATTAGCACTTTACATTAGCATGCTAGGCCTCTAAACTCCATCAAGCTGTCAGCATTGTTAGCATGCTAACATTAGCATTGTATCTGAGCAGGCTCTTTGTGTTCTGTCTCCATCATCAGTGACTAACAGAGACAGTTTTACTGCAGTCGGACATGTCGGCTTCCTCACCTGATGCTACCTGGCAGCCGGAGAAGCTGAAGACGAAGGTGAAGAAGACTCTCAGCCTCATGGTTGATGTCATCACAGAGTTGCTGTGCTGCTTCTTTGTGGACCCAAAGGTGCAAAGTCCACCTAACCCATCCCCCTGTCCCCCTCCACCACTGATCACATGTTCCCAATAGAAACCGTGACAGAATGTGACCTGCACGCAGTGACGGCTTCAAACGCCATGTTGGGAAAATCCTTTCTTGCTCATGAGAATCTGAGTTTCCACACGTTTTTCTCAGTATGTCAGTCAAATCAAGAAGGCTGAACATGATCATTTGTCTACACAGATGTGCTGACTCATGCTGAGTTCAATAAACAGTGTTCATGTTAACATTAAGCTGTGAGCTTTATTCCTGAGTCGACTTACAGAAATAACATGTCTTAAAGTTGAAGGTTGAATTAACTGAAACTGAAATCAACTCCACTCGACACAGTATCACTTTATTTTCTTAATTTATAAGAACAAATACAAGAATCAGCATCCCACAAAATCATCCCAACCAATGCAGTTTTATAAGGTCATGCAGCAGGCAGTGATTGACGGTGGCCGGTTCAATGCTAACGTTACACAGCTGTTGCACTGGCTAATTGTTGGTCTGCAGCAGGACATGGATTAAAGTCAATCATGATACATGATAGATTCACATATATGAGAAGCTCTATCGATGAATTGTTTGATCTTGTATCACTCGCGTCACATTGACAGAGTTGTTATGACGATTATGTTTCTATAATATTATAATATTTCGCTCTAGATCATCTCTTAGCTCACTGCTTCGGTTTGGAGCCAGCTCATCTCATTATTGACTTGGTGCCATTTCTGCCAGTGGACATGACATCCTCAATCCAGTCCAGGAAGTTGCTGACTCTGGTGTAGACGCCGTACAGGTTCTCATTGGCACACCCTTTCCCCCAGCTCACCACGCCCGTCAGGAACCAGGTTTTCTTGTAGCGTGTCACCAGAGGGCCACCACTGTCACCTTCGCAGGCGTCCCGGCCGCCTGTCCTCAGCCCAGCACAGAGCATGTTTTTGGTGATGTTGAGCTTGTTGATCCTGGTGTGGAGGCGGCACTCCTGCGGATGGACCCTCGGCAACTCCAGCCGCTGGAGGAATCTGGCTGGGGCACCGTGCTGTGATAGCCGGCCCCAACCGGACACGGTGGAGTAACGGACGGTTGACAGTGTTCGGCTGAAGGTGCTATTCTTTGCAGGAAGGCAAATGGGAACCACGTAGGGACCCAGTTTGACTGGGTGGTGGAGCCTTAGCATGGCCAGATCCGAGTCAGAGCTCGTCTTGTTGTATGCCTGGTGGATCACCACTTTGATCACCAGACGCTTCTGCTCAGTCTTGTCATCCTCCTCCCGGTCATGTTCACCTTAACAGGGAGAGAATAAATGGTTAAGTCCATCGACAGCTCTTTAAAAGGTACCTGCTTTCACATGATAGAGATCGGTCATCTTTTTACTCCACTATTGTGTCTTAAGTTGCTAATCGGACTGGAAATAATGTTCAGCACATCGAAGAGGAAGACTTAGCTGGTATATCTGCTGGAGGCCTCGAAATGCTACTACTGACTAGCAGCTGACAGATTTGTTGCACTGTGTTCTTGGAGGACGTGGAAACAGCAAAGAAATGTTACATTTAAAATCACGGATTAAAAGTAGTGATGCATAGGAAAAGTTTGATGTCTTACCCACAATGACATGATAGATGGTGCTAGGTTTTCCCCAAACGCAGTGAGCTGCAGTCATTACCCACTGATCTGACAGGACGATGGCTCCGCAGCTGTACAGATGATCTTTAGTGAGCAGAGCCTGAACAGAGAGGACTGTTATCATCATGAACTCTTTAAAATGTCCACAAACTTCTCTTCTTGACCTGAGCCTTGAAGTGATGTGTTCAGCAACAACAAAACTTGCCTGCCATGGACAGTGTCCTTTGGGGCAGGTCTGTCCATTAACAACCCTCGGGGCAAACTGAATCAGAGGTCTTCCACAGACGACATTTTCTGGACCAGAGAGATGATCGGATTTTTGTCATATTGCACTGATACAAATGTGCACACAACCCTGGACAACTTAACTAGAAGATGACCAAAGAAATGGCGTTTACGGCTGGAATCACTCGTCTCTCTTGGAGTTAGAGTTAATGTGTCAAATGGGTCAAAGTCTGAAGCTAGTTGGTCGCTAAGTGGTTGCTAAAGGTGTCAGAGGGTTTTAAGCAGCTGTAGGTGGTTGCTATGCTTTAGAGGCCAACAATTTTTGTTGCCGGTGTCAGTGGTTTGTGGGGTGTTTCCAGATGGTTGCTTCAGTTGTTGGGTTTTACTTTTTCCCTTTTGTTCATTTCCATCTAACTTCAGCTGTGCTGTAAAAGAGTTCTGACCTTGCGGCAGGCAGCTGCTGTTGTCTCGACCCAGACTGTATCCCGGAGCGCAGAAGCACATGCGAGAACGATCCGGATCATTTCTGCAGAAATGTTCACATCCTCCGTTTCTGTAGCGACACCCGTTTGAGGCCTGACGTGCTGCGTAGAGACAGATGAAAACCACAACTTTGTTTATCGTGACGGCAACTTCTTCACTTCTTCACTTCGCTTCTTCTTCTTCACCTACCTTTGTCACAATTGGTTCCATGATAACCAGGCGAACATTTGCAGACGTAGGTGTCGACCTGGCGAGTACAGGTCGCTCCGTTCTTGCAGGGAGACGACAGGCAGTGATCCACGGCTGCAGACAGGAAGTTACAAAAAGACTTACAGACTGTAGATGTAGTTTCTATGATCTGAGGTTCTGAGTTAAACAATCTTAGCTCCTCCTCAACCTGTGTGGTACTTTACTGTAAGTAAACGAACATATAGCAGGTTGAATCCAAAGTACCTGTGTACATCCTCCAGAAGACTTCCTGAGTAAAGAAAGACAAGGCAAATTAATGATGAAACATGAAGCACTATAAACCACGTTGGGATCGTCTCTTTGGCTTGGACTGACCAGCTGCTGTGGCAGGGCAAAGATCTCCTTGGCCTCCTCGTAGGAGCATTTCTCCTCCATGCATTCCCGCTCCAGATTGCCTCTCTTCAGCTCTTCGAACAGGAAGTTTGCCCGACGACTGCGATGCAGGAAAACACTGGCCTCAGGTCGGTCCATGAACACTCCTTCATATAGAAACACAGAAACAGGAAACGGTTGAACCTTGTGGGGAAGTTGTCCAGACACGGTGGTTCGATCCACTCACCTCCTCCATGCGCGTACACTACGTCAACAGCTGATTTCTAAACCATCATCTGATTATAAATAATACAAAATAAATCAAATTTCAATTAATTTGTGTCAATAAAGAATCCCTGTTCATTTGTGTGCTAACATACCATTAGCATGCTAAGTGTCGTAATGTTTACAGCAAACAGCAGAGACAGCAGGGAGAAGTGACCGACCACCCGAAGGTCGAACTATTTCAACATGGACACCAGCAGACGAAGCAGAAAAACGAAGATCAGTCTTAGAAGGAGAAGATACAGGGCACTGACCTCCAGGAAGCCCAGTGCATGCTGGGATAAAAGCGATGAGGAGTCGTAGGAAGAAAAGTCGCTTCGTTTCTCTGCTGACAGACGCCATTTTTGTTCTTAACTGATCAAAGGTCAGAGACACTGAAAACACACAAACCTTCTCTCTTTAAACACACACACACACACACACACACAGTACAAATACACATGCACACATTCACAGTACTGCTGTTGAAGGTTCTTCCTGTGGACAGTTCAGTCGACATGAGCGCAGTCATTTAAACAGTTTTGGTGATTTCTGTTGCGTCCGTGCACCAATCAGGATTTGTTAGATGTTAAATCAATGTTGTAACAGATGTGAAATAAGTGGATTCTACACTGAGAGAGAGTAACGCTTTCTGACAGTCATACCGTCACTGAATATTTCACTGATCCTGGTTTTCAGGCGCAGCAGTCAGCAGCCTCTGGAGAAAATCTGGGCCTGAAGGGCTGAAAGACAGACTGCTCTGGACTAGTCAGTAATATTAGCTGCTGCTGACCTGGCTGATGTCAAATGAAGGTTGATGGTAAACCAATGTCTTAGTGTCGATCAGTTTTTAATAATCACAGCAGTCAGTCGGATCTCAGCGGCTCACACACTGTTTTTTTTTTTATTCCAGAGCACCACAAATTAAAATTAGATTTAAAAGTTTTCCACCATGACATAAAGAACTGAATACATTTGCACTGTTGTAATCAGGAAGACAAACAGGAAGCTGCCCTTCACTCCAGCAGGGGGCGACACTTCCATCACTGCAGCTCCTTCAGGATGGGAGGGATGAACCTGCCGGCGTCTCTCAGCTTGTCCTTCCACTCTTGTGGGATGCTGGCTCCGCTGTACGACCCCCCGGCCCCCAGCAGGGCTCCCAGCGCTGCCCCACGGTTACAGTTCTCACCTAGAACACAGACACACCTGATGATCCAGCTGAACCCTGACATGTTAGCAGCCTTTCCCTTCTGTTCTCTGCTTTGTGCTAAATGCTAGCATGACATTCAGCATCTTAGTCTAGCATGTTATCATGCTAACACTAATCTTTGAGTGGTCTGAAAACTTCTGCACGAACCTCCACAGTTGGTGTTGACCAGGATTCCTCCTCTGGGGTCGTCGTGAAACTCATGAGCCAGATAAAACATGCTGCACAGAGCTCCTGTCGGGTCACAACAAAAACAGGCAGCATTTAAACAGGTTTCACCTCCCAGCCTGGAAACATCACATGGTCCATGCAGCAGCACGTCTGAACCTTTAGTGTAGCAAGCCAGACCGAGGTCGTTCACAGCACTCTGATGGACCTTCAGTCCATCCTCAGAGGACAACGCAAACCTGAAGCACACAAACAGGCTGTTAGAAGACGTTTACAGAGCAATGATGTTTCCAAAGGTCAGCGGACATTCAGACTTTTTTCACTGATTTTGGTGAAACTGGTTCAGAAGAAGAAGAAGAAGAAGAAGAAGAAGAGGTGTTCAGGTCCAGCAGTCAGCAGCTTCTATGGACATGATGGCAGAGGAGCAGAGAGTGAAGAGGACGCTGACGGAGGAAGCTAAGAAGAGAAAAGGAGAGAGTGAGCGAGCAAGAAGCCGCCGGACAAGAGTAAATCTGGGACTGACTTTTAGTGGTTGGTGAGAGCTTGGTGAAATAAAAGGCTGAAAGACAGACGCCGAGCTGGGCTGACTGCTGCTGGACTAGTCAGTAACACTAGCTGCTGTGACCTGGATGATGGTCGGCTTACACGTGTTTAGTTCAGTCGTACCTGGCTGCCTTGCGGCTGTAGCTCTGGCAGGTGTCCCAGGCGTCCAGTCTCCTCAGAGCGTGCTCGGCCTGCTGGCGGACGCTGGCTCCGCCCAGCACAGCGTGCAGCGCCCGGCTGTAAATGGACACATACTCGGGCACCTTCGGGTGGGGGTGGCTGAGCTTCACAAACTCCACTGCTGCTGAAACCTGAGGAAGCAGGAGGTCAGAGGTCAGCCTTGTTGCACAGTGGAGATTCAGATGACTTGCAACGTTTAGAGAACGTTATCAGAACAGCTCATTTCCATCGATCGTCTGACTAGTCCTTAAATGTAATGACATCATCCGACGGCTCGTCACTCACAGCCTGCTCCTCATTGGCTGATGCGGACAGCAGGATGAAGGGGAGGATCATGGGAAGGCAGCCGATGGCGTTCAGCTGGCTGTCGGCGGACGAGGAGCTCAACATGTGCCTGGAGCGTTTTTCTGCGAACGTCAGCACCTGAAAAACGCAGCGAGTAAAAACTCAACTCAGCTGGGAGGAGACTGCTCCACCAGGGGGCGCTTGTTTCACCTGAAGGGGTGACGTCGGTCTGCTGTCCTGCCAGTCTGCGAAGAACGAGCGGTGGGAGGACTCAGCGTAGGTGTCGTCGTGCGAGCCAGGCGTTGTCAGGAAGCTGACGTAGTCCGCCAGGACGGCGGCTCGAGCGTCCGGCTGAGAGACGTCTGTAAAACGACCGGAGACGAGGGACTGGACCGCCCGGAGAGAACAGAGAACGTTCAGGGTGTTATCACCAGACTGAAGACCTGAAGACCACAAACAGATACTGAAGACCACAAACAGACACTGAAGACCACAAACAGACACTGAAGACCACAAACAGACACTGAAGACCTGAATACCACAAACAGATACTGAAGACCACAAACAGACACTGAAGACCACAAACAGACACTGAAGACCTGAAGACCACAAACAGATACTGAAGACCTGAAGACCACAAACAGATACTGAAGACCACAAACAGATACTGAAGACCTGAAGACCACAAACAGATACTGAAGACCACAAACAGATACTGAAGACCTGAAGACCACAAACAGATACTGAAGACCACAAACAGACACTGAAGACCTGAAATCCACAAACAGACACTGAAGACCTGAAGACCACAAACAGATACTGAAGACCTGAAGACCACAAACAGACACTGAAGACCTGAAGACCACAAACAGATACTGAAGACCACAAACAGACACTGAAGACCACAAACAGACACTGAAGACCTGAAGACCACAAACAGATACTGAAGACCTGAAGACCACAAACAGATACTGAAGACCACAAACAGACACTGAAGACCACAAACAGATACTGAAGACCACAAACAGATACTGAAGACCTGAAGACCACAAACAGATACTGAAGACCACAAACAGATACTGAAGACCTGAAGACCACAAACAGATACTGAAGACCACAAACAGACACTGAAGACCTGAAATCCACAAACAGACACTGAAGACCTGAAGACCACAAACAGACACTGAAGACCACAAACAGACACTGAAGACCACAAACAGACACTGAAGACCACAAACAGACACTGAAGACCTGAAGACCACAAACAGATACTGAAGACCACAAACAGACACTGAAGACCACAAACAGACACTGAAGACCTGAAGACCACAAACAGACACTGAAGACCACAAAACTTCATTCTTTGCATCAGTACCTTGGTGATAGTGGACTGAGCCTTTGGAGGACTTCCACAGGTTCAGTTTGTCGTGGAGGATCACGTTGCCGACCACATCAGGCCGCTTGGCACCGGACGAACAGGCGGTCCGACCGCTGCCGGCTGCAACACAGAAACAGAACCAGGAGTAGAATGTGACCCAAAGAAACGACCCGTGGTGGACTCGAAAGGTTCCTCACTGGTGCTGGAGAGGCTGAGGATGCTGGATGGGTGTCTGCGTCCGGGTGGGTTGAAGCCTGAGATCCAGCCTCCAAAGTCCCTCCTGATGTCCTCGATGTCGTAGTACCAGTGGACCGGCATGGACATGGAGTCAGCTGCACACATCGACCACAAGGCCTCACTGACCGACCGCCGCACCTGAGCCATCTCACCTGAGACACACACACACACACACACACACACACACACAGATGAGTGAAATATCATTAGATATCACCTGTCTGTCTTCACCTGTCTCTGGGGACTATTTCTTGTGCTTACCTGTCACGGGTGCTAAAATTACGTCATTATTACACAGTTACAAAACTACACAGGAAGTTCCTCGGGGTCACGTGTCCAGCTGTACGGTGGCCCATGTGGGTGAATTGGGATAAAAAACGAAGCGCGGTGCCGGGGGCGAAGTGTCGCCCTGAGCTGAGGCTGACAGGCTCACAGGTTATCAGGTGAGCAGGTGCTCTTCAGCTTTAGTGACAGTTTTGTTAATGTGGAAACAGACAGGTGAGTTTCACGGAGTGCCGATGAGCGCACGTTACGGGTGAAAAGAGCGGGAAAACGTGCCTGGAAAACAAAAGTCAGGGCGAACTAACGCGGAAGTAAAACTACGGCGGCCGCTGTGTTTACGGTTGTTAGCATCGTTAGCATCGCTAGCTGCTCGGGGGCAGCAGAGTCCGGAGCAGCTGAATGAACCGAACTCTGACGTCACTCTCCGGGCGCACGGAGCTCACGAGCTCACGTTAAGCTCAGGTTCAACTCGTCTGCTGGGCACCGGGCACCGGGCACCGGGCTCTGCTCCCCGCTCCGTGTCGGTCCTCCCGCTGAAGGGACGAGCTAACAGGCTAACAGGCTAACGTGTGGATGGAGATGGAGCCGGATCCACAAGATGTCGGTAAGGACCGGGACCGGGTCTGCTCTGGACCGGGACCGGGTCTGCTCGGGACCGATCAAACTTTTAAAAATAAAGTTAGAAGCAAATGTTCTCTCCTAATTTAATTGGATTAGGCGACAGAGTCACAGCTGATGGAGGTCCAAAGTCTGGCCCGGGGGCCGATCACGGCCCCCAGCTGTGACCTGACCTAAAGGTGTGTGTGTGTGTGTGTGTGTGTGTGCGTGTGCGTGCGCGCTCTTCAGAACGGGCCAAGGCGTTCTGGGCTGAGGAGGACGTGGACCAGGTGTTCAGCGGAGTGTGTTCGTACGTGGCTCACCTGAAGAGAGTCCTGAAGAAGAACACGGCCACAGATAAAGGTTGGACCTTTTGAATATACCTGTCATCATGACTTCCTGTTGATGATGATGGGTACTTCCTGTTGATGATGATGGGCACTTCCTGTTGTGGCAGAGTATGTTCAGGCGCTGAAGCTGTTGGAGTCTCTGGACTGTTCTCCTCGGGCCTCCGCTCAGGACTCCTCCGTGTTCCAGGTGGTCATCGGCTCAGGTGAATGCTTTTATTCTGAAACTTTCCAACAGGAAGAGAGCAACTTATTCTGAAAGGCAGAAGAGGAAGTAAAGGACAGTAATGTCCAGTGTCAGACTCTTATTTTGGTAGTGTCTTCCTGCACAGGTGAGCTGCTGCCAGCTGACTCCTCCCCCTCAGCAGCCCCCCCTGCAGGTAGAGAGGAGCTGCTGCCTCCTCTGACACCTGAGGAGCTGCAGTACGACCCCCACAGCTGCTGCAAGGTAACACACACACACACACACACACACACAAAGTAACACACACTCCACACACACACACACACACACACACACAAAGTAACACACACTCCACACACACACACACACACACACACACTGTTTTTTCCGTCCAGGCCTGCCTGTCCAGTTTACCCAGCATGCCTCAGTGCACACCGGTGTTCTGGGGTCAGAACCCGCTGAAGGTTCCGCTGCTCTGCGGCTTTAAGAGGCTGACCGCCGTGCCACTGATGTCATCGAGGGGGGGCGTGGCTCCTGATGACCAGGGGGCGGAGCCTCGGGCTTGTGAGGACGTAGAGAACTGGGACATCGTTTATAAAACGCCGTGTGGGCAGAGCCTCCGTAACCACGACGACGTGATGCGCTTCCTGTTGGCCACAGGCGGCTACGACATCCTGCAGGTCAGCTGGTTTTAGACACCGGGTTATCCTGGGCTGTGATTGGCTCCCCGATGCAGGTGACATCTGTGCTTGTCTCCTGCAGGTGGACTTCTTCACCTTTAACCCGTCCGTCCGGTTGGACCTGCCCCTGTCAGCTGGCCCCCGGCGCCCGGAGCTGGACCTGAGCCGGGGCATGGAGCCCACGCCAGTGGAGCTGTGCACCGGGGACGGCGGCGCCAGGCCGACCGACTTCCGCTACAGGAAGGAGCGCTGGCCGCACGGCTGCTTCCTGAGCCGGGGCCTGACGCTGTTCACCACCTGCTGCGACTGCACCGACGGCTGCAGTGACGCTGAGCGCTGCGCCTGCGCCGCTATGACCGGAGCAGGGCGCCACTACAGCCACCACAGGCTGCACAAGCCCGTACCGTCAGGGTGAGTCCGCAACGTTCCTCCGACGACAGAAACATTTTCCAGATTTCACTGAACCCTTCCGTGTGTTTGCAGCGTGTACGAGTGTGGTCCGTGGTGCGGCTGTGACCGCGCTCGCTGTCAGAACCGGCTGGTCCAAAGAGGCATCAGGGTACGCCTGCAGGTCTTCCCCACTGACGACCGTGGCTGGGGTGTGCGTTGCCGTGACGACCTGGACAGCGGCACGTTCGTGTGCATCTACGCAGGTGAGACGGCGCGGCACCAGACGAGTCAGAGGATACGTTGGTCGGAACATGTGATCGATGTTTGATGAAATGTTCAGGTGTGATCCTGCAGAGGGTTCCGAGTCCCACCGACCCGCCTTCCCCGAAGCTGACGAGGACGGACCTCCCTTCAGACGACGAGGTGGAGGTCGTCACAGAGTGGCTGGCCCCGCCGGTGCTGGAGGGCCAGAGCAACCTGCTGGAACCCACCTCGCCCCCCCTCCACGTCCCGGTGATCCAGAGACCTGCGGACGCCAACACCACAACCACCACACCACAGGACCGGGACAAGGTCAGCCTGGTTCTGGTTCTGACGTGTACTGCTAATTAGCTCATGTTAACAGGCTAAATTGAGATGGTCTGTTATTTCAGTCTTTAGCAATAGCATTAGCATCCCTTAGCATCAGTTTACAGGTATCATTAGCATCTTTTAGCCTAGCATCTTTTTTAGGAGCAGACGGTGTCGTTTGTTGTTCAGACGGTGTTGGTGGGAGGTCCGGAGCCACAGTCTCCTTCAGCAGGTGGGTCAGGTGAGGAGAGCGTGAACGGCACAGAGCCGAAGAGTCAGAAGAGCTTAAAGAGAGCCATGAAGGTGGAGGACGTTAACTTCCTGGACGCCAGCAGGGAGGGAAACGTGAGCCGCTTCCTGAACGTAAGACGTCAACCAGTCCAAAATGGAGGAAGTGAATCTGAGGAGGAAATGATGAAATGAGGTTTGACCTTTGACCCCGTCTCTGTCCGCCCACAGCACAGCTGCCAGCCAAACTTGTTCATCCAGAACGTCTTCACCGACTCCCACGACCCCGCCTTCCCTGTCATCGCCTTCTTCACCAACAGGTGAGGAGGAGGAGGGTGATGATGATGATGATGATGGTCGTTCATGTTTGTAGTTCTTTGGTAACTGTAGTTTTTCTCTATCAGGGTCGTGAAGGCCGGCACCGAGCTCACCTGGAACTATTCTGCCGACACGCACAGGAAACAGGAAGTGCCCTGTCACTGTGGCAGCGACGGTTGCCGTGGACAGTTTAGCATGGAGGAGAACCTGTGTGACCTGTGTGAGGTGGAAGGTGAAGCACGCTGAATCCTCCGCCTGAGACCAAACGTCTTTTTTCAATAAAGTTTCATATTTAATATTCGACTCGTCTGATGTGTGAACAGGTGACAACATGAGCTAACGTTAGCTTAGCAATGAAGTATGCTAACGTTAACAACAACAAACAAACAAACGAAACTCACAACAACACAGACTGCAGAGCATCATCACTGTTTTGTTTTACCTTTAGTCTCCATTTACAGGCAGCATTAGCATCATTAGCCTCAGTTTACAGGTAGCATTAGCATCATTAGCCTCAGTTTACAGGTAGCATTAGCATCATTAGCCTCAGTTTACAGGTAGCATTAGCATCATTAGCCTCAGTTTACAGGCAGCATTAGCATCATTAGCCTCAGTTTACAGGTAGCTTTAGCATCATTAGCCTCAGTTTACAGGTAGCATTAGCATCATTAGCCTCAGTTTACAGGTAGCATTAGCATCATTAGCCTCAGTTTACAGGTAGCATTAGCATCATTAGCCTCAGTTTACAGGTAGCTTTAGCATCGTGGATTTGCTCTAAATATAATTGTTTATTTTCCAGTGTTCAGTCTTGTGTTTGTCTCGTGTTGTTGGTCAATTTGAGCGACAGATGCTAACTGCAGTTCACGGAACGACCACAGGTGTCGATGTCACCAAGAGTCTGAACGTCAGTTTTTCTGTTGCCATTGGAGACTGACGTGAAAGCACATACCGTCTCTGTCAGTCATACCTCTTACCTGAGGGGGGCCTCGCTCACTGTATCCTGGCTTGGACAGTTGTGGCTCACCTGCTCTACAACCACCCCAAAGGTCACCCTGCTGCTCATGGAGCTCCTCTGTCTACCTGTAGCAGCCATGTTAAACGCAAATCTGTAGTCACCGGTTCCTGAACGCCTCACACAGACAGATGTTACCTCCTCCAGTGAGCGACGCCTGGCTCTGCCGCCCGTACGCTCAGTCCAAACTATAACATATCTACAAACCACTCTCATCGTGCTGTCATGGATTTTAATCATTTAGTCTAATTTCAGTCATTTAGCAGAGGCTTTTATCTAAAGCACGTACAGAGAAGGGAACAGGGAACTAACGTCACTGACGCAACTGTGACGCAGGGTGTGTGTACACACTCCTGACTGTCTTTACTTTCACTTTGTGTGAGGATGTGTCGCAGGTAGTTTTCTCCGTGTGAAGCTCCAGCTGAAGGTAAGGAACACGTTTTTACTGTGTGACTGGTTAACAAGCTGTCGGCAGCTTAGATCCTCTAGAAACAGCAACAATGTGCCGCTCCACCTGTCCACAGCTCTGAGTTTAACTGTGACCTGAAGGAGACGTTCAGAGTGTGTGAGGCGGACACGAGCCGGACTTCCTGCCTTTGGCAGCGACTCTTTTAGTTTTTAAAGTGACATAATAATAATAATAATAATAATAATAAACTAGTGTAGTGACTTTTCTGTTGTCTTTGAGACTGACGTAAAGCAGCACGTGTCGTTCTTGGTGTCAGAGAGCAGCGCGTGCTGCCGCGGACACTCCTCCGCGCCAAAGCACTCACAGGTGCAGGCCTCGCGCAGCAGCCTCGCGCAGCAGCCTCGCGCAGCCGCAGTCAGAGAGGGAGATGTTCACCCCACCGCGTGCAGGCTGCAAATGAAGGGCGCTGTATTCCACGATCCAGCAGTGTATAAAGTGGCTAAAGGTCTTGAAGTGTTCCATGTCAGTCCGTGTTGTTGGTCATACTTTGTACTTTAACTTGAAGAACACTTTGAATGCAGTATTTTCACAGTGTAGTTTTACTAGTTCAGAGTACTTGTTGTACCACTGCTTCTCTGATTTGATGTCATTGGTGACCTCCGCTACTCAGGCCTGCTGCTTTTCACTGTTCACCTTCTGTAAAGTTCAAACTTCTCTGTCCAATAACAAACTATTGATCATGTATTGATTGTAGACTGACAGTGGTGTTTTCTAGCTGTGTGTTCAGGCTGAGCACAGAAGCTTCAGTCACTCTGAGAGCAAACAGAGGAAGAGAAAGGATCAGTCAGTGATCATCAACATGGGGCTCAAAGCTTCCTCCACCTGTCTTTACAAAGCATGCGGCGCCACCTGGTGGAGCCAAAGTCAGCTGTCTGAACACAGATTCCATTTGAAATGATGAAAACCAGAAAACGTTCTTGTCTCATGAGTCTTTGTTAATCAGTGGAGGAGCAGCTGATCTCTGTACAGGACACATGATGACCGGATGATCTGAGTCCATGTGCACATGAATGATTTGTGTTTCCTCTCCAGATCAAAGTGTGTGTGAGCTGATGTGGATGTGAGCTGAGCAGCATGGATCAGTGTGAGGACAGAGAGGAGGGAGTCCCTCCCTCTGAAAGCTCTCTGTGTGGGGAACATGACAGCCAGACCAAAGCTCAGAGGTGAGATGAGGATCTCTGACTGTCCACGACTCTTCTCCATGTCACAGCTCAGCACTCACATCACTGCACCATCATTATTCACACTCAAAGCTCTGTGTGTGTTCTGTTGAAGCCCACAGCAGACTCTGAGACCAGACTCTGCTGGACCTGGACCTGGACCTGAACCTGGACCTGGACCCAGCTTTGTGTCCTTCAAGAGTGACCGGTCATTTGATTACTTAATTGATTTTAAAGATGTCCGCCCGTCTGCTGCACAGAGGTCAGCTGTTAAAAACATTAAAATCTGACTGATTCATGTTTGAACTGTTATTTATCCAGAGAAGTTTTTTAAACCTGAATCTTTATTTTCAGCTTCGTTCTTCACAAACATTTAGATTCTCACATCTGAACACTGACCAGTAGAACCAGCAGAACCAGAAGAACCAGTAGAACCAGAAGAACCAGTAGAACCAGTAGAACCAGAAGAACCAGCAGAACCAGCAGAAGCAGCAGAACCAGCAGAAGCAGTAGGCTGAGGTTGAGCTTGAGGCTAACAGATGGTAGCGAGTTCCTCCATCAAATCAACATTTTCTAGTTTTCAGTCAGTGACGACAGAATAGAAACATGTCAGTGATAACAGCTGGACTGAGATCAGCTGCTCTGCTCATCTTGTCTGAGTGTTGTCAATCATACGTCAGCTCTTTGTTTCCCTTCAACATGACAGAACTGTTCTTACATTGATTCACTCTGGAGTTCTTGAAGAGAAGTTTTGTTTTCAGTCGTGGAGAACAGTTCTGCTGGATGACAGGAGAAAACAAGCAGAACATTGTTCTGTCAAATGGATCCAGAACACATTGTTTCAGTGTTCTGGTTGCACTGCAGATTAGATCCTGTTGTCTTTGTGTTTCTATCAGGAGGAAGCTGGAAGAACCAGAACCCAGCACAGTGTCCATGAAGAGTGACGAGTCTATGGGTCAACCTATATCCTTCAAAGATGGACGTCCGTCTGTTGATCAAAGGTGAGGACTGAAAACTGACAAGACAAAAACGTCACATGAGGGTCATGTGACAGGGTCATGTGACAGGGTCAGGGTCAGTAGTGGTCCTGGGAGTGTTGCCAGCCAATGGAGCTAGGATGGTGGCTCCATGATTGGTGATGTTGTATGTCAGTGAGTTGATGCTGCTGGTTGCTCCTGAGTGGAGCTCCCTCTTTGTGAAGCCCAGACATGCACAGGATGCTGTCACCAGGAGACAGTCTGTCATATAGCTGTCGCTCTCTGCTTTCTTTCTTTTCTAACTGTTGTAAACACTCTGGAGACTTTTTCTTGTATCTGCTGGTGGGCTTGCCTCTCAGTGGTTCATGTGTGTTCAGGTCACTCAGGAGTGTGGTGACCTTGGTGTGATTGTCAGCTGTGTTATGGACCACTGAGCATCTTCCTCACTAACAGTTTGCAGTGTTCTAGAGGCCAACAAGAAGTGCAGGGACTAAACCAGACAAGCTGCTGAACCAACACAGTAAAGTGAGAGCTGCACAGAAATGCAGACTGGACTGTTGATTCCCAGTGGGATCAGCAGTACGACCAACACTTTAATATCAGGGGAAAGCATCTGATTCAATGTTGGAGTCAACACTTGAACTCAAAGGACCTTTACCTTGTGTTTGTCTCTCTGTGCACAGACATAATGTGAGCTCGTTCTTCATGATTCCTCCACAGGGTGGACCAGGAGAGCTCAGAGGTTCCCAGTGGTCAGTCTGCCCAGCAGCATCAAACACACCTGGACTCCATATTTATGGTCTGTACATGGATCCATGCTGCACTCTTTAGACCAGTGGATTGTCAGTCTGTCCAACATGGATCTGATGTTTGCTTCCATGATGTGACTTTGATTGTGTCATTCATATAATGTTCTGTTCCAGCTGCTGGAGGAGAACATTGTCACTTTTGTGAAGAACGAGCTGAAGAGGATCCAGAAGGGTCTGAGTCCAGATGACCCAGAGTGCTTAGAGAGTCAGAGGGAGGATGAGGAGGTGTTGGACGGTGAGGATGAAGAGCAGAGGAGGAGCAGCAGAGAGTCATTTCTGAAGATCACACTGCACTTCCTGAGGAGAATGAAGCAGGAGGAGCTGGCTGACTGTCTGCAGAGCAGTAAGAGGATTAATGAGATGGAGGAAGATGTGTTTATATGTGCATTCTTCATGGAAACAAATTGTCAATCACTTATCTGATGATGATGATCTTATTTGTTGTGTCTTCATTCAGGAAGTTATTCTGGAGTTTGTCCTAAACTCAAGTATAACCTGAAGAAGAAGTTCCAGTGTGTGTTTGAGGGGATTCCTAAAACAGGAAACCCAACCCTTCTGAAGCAGATCTACACAGAGCTCTACATCACAGAGGGAGGGACTGCAGAGGTCAATGATGAACACGAGGTCAGACAGATTGAAACAGCATCCAGGAAAGCAGACAGACCAGAAACAACCATGAGACAAGAAGACATGTTTAAAGCCCCACCTGGAAGAGATGAACCAATCAGAACAGTGGTGACAAAGGGAGTGGCTGGCATTGGGAAAACAGTCTTAACACAGAAGTTCACTCTGGACTGGGCTGAAGACAAAGCCAACCAGGACATACAGTTCATATTTCCACTCACTTTCAGAGAGCTGAATGTGCTGAGAGAGAAAAAGTTCAGCTTGGTGGAACTTGTTCATCACTTCTTCACTGAAACCAAAGAAGCAGGAATCTGCAGGTTTGAAGACTTCCAGGTTGTGTTCATCTTTGACGGTCTGGATGAGTGTCGACTTCCTCTGGACTTCCACAACACTGAGACCCTGACTGATGTTAGAGAGTCCACCTCAGTGGATGTGCTGCTGACAAACCTCATCAGGGGGAAACTGCTTCCCTCTGCTCGCCTCTGGATAACCACAAGACCTGCAGCAGCCAATCAGATCCCTCCTGACTGTGTTGACATGGTGACAGAGGTCAGAGGGTTCACCGACCCTCAGAAGAAGAAGTACTTCAAGAAGAGATTCAGAGATGAGGAGCAGGCCAGAAGAATCATCTCCCACATCAAGACATCACGAAGCCTCCACATCATGTGCCACATCCCAGTCTTCTGCTGGATCTCTGCTACAGTTCTGGAGGATCTGTTGAAGACCAGAGAGGGAGGAGAGCTGCCCAAGACCCTGACTGAGATGTACATCCACTTCCTGGTGGTTCAGTGCAAATTGAAGAACATCAAGTATGATGGAGGAGTTGAGACAGATCCACACTGGAGTCCAGAGAGCAGGAAGATGATTGAGTCTCTGGGAAAACTGGCTTTTGAGCAGCTGCAGAAAGGAAACCTGATCTTCTATGAATCAGACCTGACAGAGTGTGGCATCGATATCAGAGACGCCTCAGTGTACTCAGGAGTGTTCACACAGGTCTTTAAAGAGGAGAGAGGACTGTACCAGGACACGGTGTTCTGCTTCGTCCATCTGAGTGTTCAGGAGTTTCTGGCTGCTCTTCATGTCCATCTGACCTTCATCAACTCTGGAGTCAACCTGCTGTCAGAAGAACAACAGAAATCTGCAGAGACACATCTCCACCAGAGTGCTGTGGACAAGGCCTTACAGAGTCCAAATGGACACCTGGACTTGTTCCTCCGCTTCCTCCTGGGACTTTCACTGCAGACCAATCAGACTCTCCTACGAGGTCTGCTGACACAGACAGGAAGTGAGTCAAGAACCAATCAGGAAACAGTCGAGTACATCAAGAAGAAGATTGAAGAGAGTCCCTCTGCAGAGAGAAGCATCAATCTGTTCCACTGTCTGAATGAACTGAATGATCGTTCTCTAGTGGAGCAGATCCAACAGTACCTGAGTTCAGGAAGACTCTCCACAGATAAACTCTCTCCTGCTCAGTGGTCAGCTCTGGTCTTCATCTTACTGTCATCAGAAGAAGATCTGGACGTGTTTGACCTGAAGAAGTTCTCTGCTTCAGAGGAGGCTCTTCTGAGGCTGCTGCCAGTGATCAAAGCCTCCAACAAAGCTCTGTAAGTCTGATTTATTCAGCAATAAATACTCTGATATCATTCAACTGGAGAAATAAAAACTTATTCCTTGTTTCCTTTGTGTTGTTTCTCCAGACTGAGTGACTGTAACCTCTCAGAGAGAAGCTGTGAAGCTCTGTCCTCAGTCCTCAGCTCCCAGTCCTCTAGTCTGAAAGATCTGGACCTGAGTAACAACGACCTGCAGAATTCAGGAGTGAAGCTGCTGTCTGCTGGACTGGAGAGTCCACACTGTGCCCTGGAAAGTCTCAGGTCAGGATCCATTAACCCATTCAGCTGATGACCATTTAAAAACAGTTTCTTCTTTATCTGACTGACGCAGCAGGACCCTCAGATGATCTTCCATGTGTGTTGTTTTGTGTGTTTCCAGGCTGTCAGGCTGTCTGGTCACAGAGGAAGGCTGTACTTCTCTGGCCTCAGCTCTGAGCTCCAACCCCTCCCATCTGAGAGAGCTGGACCTGAGCTACAATCATCCAGGAGACTCAGGAGTGAAGCTGCTGTCTGCTGGGCTGGAGGATCCACACTGGAGACTGGACACTCTCAGGTATGAAGACGCCTGCTGCAGCCACAGACAGTCAGTGTGACAGAGGAGGAAGAGCTGGAAACATTTTCTCAGTCAAAGCTGGTGACAGATCTCAACTCAATCTTTCAGTTTTGTTTTTTGATAATTTCAGTCATGCAAGTTCTAGAAAGTTAAACGTGTCTATTAGATTCAATCAGGGATTCATGAGCATCTGGATCCTGGATTGAGAAATGTGTAATGTCCATGTTTGCATGCTGAAAGAGGATGTGCTGCTCTGACCCCCTCCTCCTTTCAGGGTGGAGCCTGCTGGAGGCCGATGGTTGAGAGCAGGTCTGAGGAAGTGTAAGTGTGTTTTAATTTGATTCATGAAAACAAACCATCTTCAAACTGTGACATCACTCCTTCAAATCTCTGATGTCATCATCAATACATGAACAGATGATAGATTAATAACTGTCTTCTTCTCTCCATCAGATTCCTGTGAACTCACAGTCGACACAGACACAGTACACAGAGACATCAAACTGTCTGACAACAACAGGAAGATGACATGTGTGAAGGAGGATCAGTCATATCCTGATCATCCAGACAGATTTGACTGTCCTCAGCTGCTGTGTAGAACTGGTCTGACTGGTCGCTGTTACTGGGAGGTCGAGTGGAGAGGAGAACTTGATGTATCAGTGAGTTACAGACGAATCAGAAGGAAAGGAGACAGTGGTGATTGTGTGTTTGGATGGAATGATCAGTCCTGGAGTCTGTTCTGCTCTGATGATTATGGTTACTCTGTCAGTCACAATAACAGAAGAACATCCATCTCCTCCTCCTCCTCCTCTGTCTCTCACAGAGTAGCAGTGTATGTGGACTGTCCTGCTGGCTCTCTGTCCTTCTACAGAGTCTCCTCTGACACACTGATCCACCTCCACACCTTCAACACCACATTCACTGAACCTCTTTATGCTGGGTTCGGACTCTGGTCGTCTGGTTCTGGTTCTTCAGTGTCTCTGTGTCCTCTGTAGGACGGAGAGTCTCCTCCTGTTAGACAAACATTGTCTCTGCTGAACAGATCAGTTGAGTGTGTCCAGGATCACACAGCTGATGTTATTTCTGTCCCACACCATGTGTCCCTGCTTAGATTCTGGTGGGACCTTTGCTGCATGTCATCCCCTCTCTCTACCCCATGTTTCCTGTCTGCGTCTCCTACGTGTCCGTAAAGACAAAATGTCCAAAATAAAGACAGAAAACCTGAAATAACGTGTCATGAGCACAAAGCATGATGGGATATGTTCAACAATTGCAGTTGTATGAATCCAAATAAAATGTATCGTTTCAAACAGAGAGTGTCGTGGAAACTCATTGTCCAATCAGAAATGGATCATCCTTCCATCACGGCGTTCAGCTGGGTAAAAAGTGATTTGTAAGGAAAGAATAAAGTCTGGTTCATTAGCAGAACTTCAAATCAACAGTTTATTAATGTCTGGATTCAAACTGATGATGACTCAATGAAGACAGACAACAGACTCGTTACTCTGAGAAGATACGTCTGTTTCATCTGGACAGAACTGTGATTTCATTTGATTTGCATGATTCAAACATGAGATCATCAAAAAGTCCAAAAGTTTGAATCATTTGTGAAAAAAATGCTTTTATTTTGAAAACCGGACGTTGGACCTTCTCTTGGAACGTCACCGCCGCTTTTATTTTGAAAACCGGACGTTGACCCTTCTTTTGAACCGTAACCACCGCTTTTATTTTGAAAATTCAGCCCGGATGTACGTGTGTTGTTTACATCTCGTGCACCTCCGGTGTGTCTCACCGACTGTTCTTCAGACACTCGAGCCGAACATGGACGCTGTTTTCCGGGCTGCGTGTGTGCTCCTCTGGGCCTCTTCCTTCTCCCAGGCCTCATGCAGCCGGGACCGGATCCCGCCTCACGACCAGGTGGCCCGGGTCGCCCGCTTCGTGGCCCACCAGTGTGACTGGGCCTCCATGGCCACCATCTCCACCCACAAGCCGGTGGTGGGACAGCCGTTCTCCAACGCCTTCTCGGTCAGCGACGGGCCGGAGGGCTCCGGCTCCGGGGTGCCCTACATGTACCTGACCCGCATGGAGATCTCGGTGCAGGACCTGGAGGTACCGTCCCGGTAGTCCGGTCCATTTCTGCAGCATCGACTTCTGCTTTATTATATTTCATAAGTGTGCTCTGTCATTATCGAGGAAGTCTGACTGTCACACACGGTGAATTATAATGTAACAGACTGTGACATAACATAACATAACATAATATAATATAATATAATATAATATAACATAATATAACATAATATAATATAACATAATATGATGTAATATAATGTAGAAATATTTTAGGTTACATAAACACGCAGTTTAGGATTCACGTGACTCCAGCTTGACTCAGCAGTTCCTTCACAGAGTGACTCAGCAGTTTTGGCAGTCATGTGACAGGAGACCTGAGATGAGTGAAGCGAACAGAATGTTCAGTGAAAGTTTCCTCTGAAACTTTACAGAACACGTCAACTCCTTTCAGCGCTGACACTGCAGGCAGTGAAAGGGGAGGTGAAGCGTCAGTGAAAGGAGGTGAAGCGTCAGTTAGTGTCAGTGAAAGGAGGTGAAGCGTCAGTTAGCGTCAGTGAAAGGAGGTGAAGTGTCAGTTAGTGTCAGTGAAAGGAGGTGAAGCGTCAGTTAGCGTCAGTGAAAGGAGGTGAAGTGTCAGTTAGCGTCAGTGAAAGGAGGTGAAGCGTCAGTTAGCGTCAGTGAAAGGAGGTGAAGTGTCAGTTAGTGTCAGTGAAAGGAGGTGAAGCGTCAGTGAAAGGAGGTGAAGCGTCAGTTAGTGTCAGTGAAAGGAGGTGAAGTGTCAGTGAAAGGAGGTGAAGTGTCAGTTAGTGTCAGTGAAAGGAGGTGAAGCGTCAGTTAGCGTCAGTGAAAGGAGGTGAAGTGTCAGTGAAAGGAGGTGAAGTGTCAGTGAAAGGAGGTGAAGTGTCAGTTAGTGTCAGTGAAAGGAGGTGAAGTGTCAGTGAAAGGAGGTGAAGTGTCAGTTAGTGTCAGTGAAAGGAGGTGAAGCGTCAGTGAAAGGAGGTGAAGTGTCAGTTAGTGTCAGTGAAAGGAGGTGAAGCGTCAGTGAAAGGAGGTGAAGCGTCAGTTAGTGTCAGTGAAAGGAGGTGAAGTGTCAGTTAGTGTCAGTGAAAGGAGGTGAAGCGTCAGTGAAAGGAGGTGAAGCGTCAGTTAGTGTCAGTGAAAGGAGGTGAAGTGTCAGTGAAAGGAGGTGAAGTGTCAGTGAAAGGAGGTGAAGCGTCAGTTAGTGTCAGTGAAAGGAGGTGAAGCGTCAGTTAGCGTCAGTGAAAGGAGGTGAAGCGTCAGTTAGTGTCAGTGAAAGGAGGTGAAGCGTCAGTTAGTGTCAGTGAAAGGAGGTGAAGTGTCAGTGAAAGGAGGTGAACCGTCAGTTAGTGTCAGTGAAAGGAGGTGAAGCGTCAGTTAGCGTCAGTGAAAGGAGGTGAAGTGTCAGTTAGTGTCAGTGAAAGGAGGTGAAACGTCAGTGAAAGGAGGTGAAGTGTCAGTTAGTGTCAGTGAAAGGAGGTGAAGTGTCAGTTAGTGTCAGTGAAAGGAGGTGAAGTGTCAGTTAGTGTCAGTGAAAGGAGGTGAAGCGTCAGTTAGCGTCAGTGAAAGGAGGTGAAGTGTCAGTTAGTGTCAGTGAAAGGAGGTGAAGCGTCAGTTAGCGTCAGTGAAAGGAGGTGAAGTGTCAGTTAGTGTCAGTGAAAGGAGGTGAAGCGTCAGTGAAAGGAGGTGAAGCATCAGTTAGTGTCAGTGAAAGGAGGTGAAGTGTCAGTGAAAGGAGATGAAGTGTCAGTTAGTGTCAGTGAAAGGAGGTGAAGCGTCAGTGAAAGGAGGTGAAGTGTCAGTTAGTGTCAGTGAAAGGAGGTGAAGCGTCAGTGAAAGGAGGTGAAGCGTCAGTTAGTGTCAGTGAAAGGAGGTGAAGCATCAGTTAGTGTCAGTGAAAGGAGGTGAAGCGTCAGTGAAAGGAGGTGAAGCGTCAGTTAGTGTCAGTGAAAGGAGGTGAAGTGTCAGTGAAAGGAGGTGAAGTGTCAGTGAAAGGAGGTGAAGCGTCAGTTAGTGTCAGTGAAAGGAGGTGAAGTGTCAGTTAGTGTCAGTGAAAGGAGGTGAAGCGTCAGTTAGCGTCAGTGAAAGGAGGTGAAGCGTCAGTTAGCGTCAGTGAAAGGAGGTGAAGCGTCAGTTAGTGTCAGTGAAAGGAGGTGAAGCGTCAGTTAGTGTCAGTGAAAGGAGGTGAAGCGTCAGTTAGTGTCAGTGAAAGGAGGTGAAGTGTCAGTGAAAGGAGGTGAAGCGTCAGTTAGTGTCAGTGAAAGGAGGTGAAGTGTCAGTGAAAGGAGGTGAAGCGTCAGTTAGTGTCAGTGAAAGGAGGTGAAACGTCAGTTAGTGTCAGTGAAAGGAGGTGAAGCGTCAGTGAAAGGAGGTGAAGTGTCAGTTAGTGTCAGTGAAAGGAGGTGAAGTGTCAGTGAAAGGAGGTGAAGCGTCAGTGTCAGTGAAAGGAGGTGAAGTGTCAGTGAAAGGAGGTGAAGCGTCAGTGAAAGGAGGTGAAGTGTCAGTTAGTGTCAGTGAAAGGAGGTGAAGTGTCAGTTAGTGTCAGTGAAAGGAGGTGCAGCGTCAGTGAAAGGAGGTGAAGTGTCAGTTAGTGTCAGTGAAAGGAGGTGCAGCGTCAGTGAAAGGAGGTGAAGTGTCAGTTAGTGTCAGTGAAAGGAGGTGAAGTGTCAGTTAGTGTCAGTGAAAGGAGGTGCAGCGTCAGTGAAAGGAGGTGAAGTGTCAGTTAGTGTCAGTGAAAGGAGGTGCAGCGTCAGTGAAAGGAGGTGAAGTGTCAGTTAGTGTCAGTGAAAGGAGGTGCAGCGTCAGTGAAAGGAGGTGAAGTGTCAGTTAGTGTCAGTGAAAGGAGGTGAAGTGTCAGTTAGTGTCAGTGAAAGGAGGTGCAGCGTCAGTGAAAGGAGGTGAAGTGTCAGTTAGTGTCAGTGAAAGGAGGTGCAGCGTCAGTGAAAGGAGGTGAAGTGTCAGTTAGTGTCAGTGAAAGGAGGTGAAGTGTCAGTTAGTGTCAGTGAAAGGAGGTGCAGCGTCAGTGAAAGGAGGTGAAGTGTCAGTTAGTGTCAGTGAAAGGAGGTGCAGCGTCAGTGAAAGGAGGTGAAGTGTCAGTTAGTGTCAGTGAAAGGAGGTGCAGCGTCAGTGAAAGGAGGTGAAGTGTCAGTTAGTGTCAGTGAAAGGAGGTGCAGCGTCAGTGAAAGGAGGTGAAGTGTCAGTTAGTGTCAGTGAAAGGAGGTGAAGTGTCAGTTAGTGTCAGTGAAAGGAGGTGCAGCGTCAGTGAAAGGAGGTGAAGTGTCAGTTAGTGTCAGTGAAAGGAGGTGCAGCGTCAGTGAAAGGAGGTGAAGCGTCAGTTAGTGTCAGTGAAAGGAGGTGAAGTGTCAGTTAGTGTCAGTGAAAGGAGGTGCAGCGTCAGTGAAAGGAGGTGAAGTGTCAGTTAGTGTCAGTGAAAGGAGGTGCAGCGTCAGTGAAAGGAGGTGAAGCGTCAGTTAGTGTCAGTGAAAGGAGGTGCAGCTCAGAGCAGCTGCATGTTAAACAGGCTGAAAGCAGCTGAAGTGACGTGTGTGTCCTGCAGGTGAACCCTCAGGCGTCTCTGTCCATGTCTCTGGCTCAGACTGATTACTGCAGGCAGCAGGGCTTCGACCCTCAGAGTCCTCTCTGCGCTCACATCATCCTGTCCGGATCTGTGGTCCAGGTACAAATACACACACCTGTGTACCCAGGTGAGAATGCCGGAGCAGTCACATGACCCTCACCTCCCTCCCTCGTCCTCCAGGTGAACGGCACAGAGGCAGAGTTTGCTAAGAAAGCTCTGTTCAGTCGCCATCCGGAGATGATCGACTGGCCGTCTGACCACAACTGGTTCTTCGCCAAGTTCAACATCACACAGGTACCAGTACTACGACTACTGCATACTACTGCAACCACACAGTACTACAACTACGGCATACTTCTGCAACCACACAGCACTACGACTACTGCATACTACTGCAGCCACACAGTACTACGACTACTGCACACTACTGCAGCCACACAGTACTACGACTACTGCACACTACTGCAGTACTCAGATAATCTCAAACAAACTCGACAGGTATTTTCAGGTGTTTCAGTCATCAGCCAATCAGAGGGCAGGAAGCCTCGTTAACGTGCGTGTTGCTCTTTCAGGTGTGGGTGTTGGATTACTTTGGCGGGGTGAAGACCGTCACTCCAGAAGATTACTTCCAGGCAGCGCCGCACAGGAAGCACCACTGACTGCAGAGCTGCTGGCTCTTGTAGTTCTCGTTGCTCTGGTTGTAGTTCTACGATAGAAACTACAACCGAGTCCTTTAAAGCCACTTTAAACATTTTGATGCACAAAGTGAAAAATGAGGAATTCTTTTTTCTTTTCTTGCAGTGAATCTCAGGTGTGTGTGTGTGTGTGTGTGTGTGTGTGTGCAGGTGTGTCGTTCTGTCATGAACATGTTTGACCAGCTGAGGGAGCCGCTGAGCTTCAAATCAAACCCACACTTGACTGCAGCTGGAAGCTGAAGCGTAAAGAACACAAAGTGCCTCTGATCTTCAGCTGGACTTCTGTTTTTGGAGAAATGATTTGTAGAAATAAAGTTTGTGAAGAAAAACTCTACATGTCTCCACCTCTGCTGTTTTCAAGTCATTTTTGAATCCACGATGACACAAAACAACAACGTTTGTATCTTTGAGCTATTTAAGTTAGCACGCTAAGTTAGCACGAGAAGGTCGAGCAGAGCAGTCGTGAAGTGAAACGTACTTTTAGCATCAAAATGGAAATGCTGACGTATGAAGCGTTCTCATTGGACGTTCTGCGTAAACACACCGTGACGTCACCCGTCACCGTTTTGGAACCGATTCTTTCTAATGCGATACTTCACGATGGAACACGTCGACGGAGGCCGAGCTGAAGCTGTGGACCAACTTCAGATTTGATGATTACTGAATTTAATGTTGACAATAACAAACAAAGAGTTCAGAACAAGAGGAGAGACAACTGAAGTCCATCAAACACCTTCCTCTGCCTCTCTCCTGACCTCTGTCACAATCCATCCTGTCTGGATGTCTGTGTAGTTTGTGTAGTTGTGTAGTTGTGTAGTTTGTGTAGTTGTGTAGTTTGTGTAGTTGTGTAGTTTGTGTAGCTGTGTAGTTTGTGTAGTTTGTATAGTTGTGTAGTTTGTGTAGTTTGTATAGTTGTGTAGTTTGTGTAGCTGTGTAGTTTGTGTAGTTTGTATAGTTGTGTAGTTTGTGTAGCTGTGTAGTTTGTGTAGTTTGTATAGTTGTGTAGTTTGTGTAGTTGTGTAGTTTGTGTAGTTTGTATAGTGGTGTAGTTTGTGTAGTTGTGTAGTTTGTGTAGTTGTGTAGTTTGTGTAGTTTGTATAGTTGTGTAGTTTGTGTAGTTGTGTAGTTTGTGTAGTTGTGTAGTTTGTGTAGTTGTGTAGTTGTGTAGTTTGTGTAGTTTGTATAGTTGTGTAGTTTGTGTAGTTGTGTAGTTGTGTAGTTTGTGTAGTTTGTATAGTTGTGTAGTTTGTGTAGTTGTGTAGTTTGTGTAGTTTGTATAGTTGTGTAGTTTGTGTAGTTGTGTAGTTGTGTAGTTGTGTTATCTGTACGCAACATTTGTATCAAGAAAAAAAAAGTCCAAATAACAAAAAGAGTTCGATCATTGAAATATTTAAACACTTTAAGTCAGGTACAAGCATCAAAATAACTAAAAAACAAACAAACACAAGTGAACTTGTTTCTGTGTGTGTGTGTGGGAGAGACATTCGTATAGATAGTGTGTGTCACCTGGCACAGCAGCTCCTCACCACTTCCTGTTCCACTTAAAGACGAGGGAGGAAGACGCACACTTGCTTCAGTCGTCCTTCGGTGCGTCGCTGGCTGAGAGCAGTTTGAAGAAGCGTCTTTCTGGGCAGACCAGTCTGGGATGGAGCTCCAGGTGTGTGTGTCTGGCCTGCTGGTCCTCGCCTCTGTGCTTCCTCCGGCAGGTAAGACTCCAGATTACAAAGACTCGAAGGTTTGAGGTCGAAATGTCACGAGCGAGATGAACGGCCTCAAAGTTCAAACCTTGTTCATCTTTTTAAAGACACGGACAGGAAGTCTGTTGGATTCACTCACGTCAGCTTTTATTCTGTTTTTAAAACTTTTATTAATATTTAAAAATATGCTTTGATGGTTTTGTTGACCCGCCATTATCTGCGAGTCACTTCCTGTGAGAACGTGTGAACGAGCTTATTAACTGCAGAGATTAATTCTGTCTGATTGGTCTGTTTCTGGACTGCTGCTCACTTCACTTGTTTCTTCTAGTTTGAACTTGGAGCTGTGCTTCAGAGCTAGCTGCTAATCTTAGCATCAAAATTAGTTAATTAATTAATTGGACATCAGGAAAACTGTGCTGTCACCTCAACACGTCGTCAGGTTGTACATCTGTAAGTTTTCATTGTCAACCAGCTGATCAACAGAAATCAATGAAAGGTTTGTGTTTGGTTTTCTAATGGTTTATGAAGGTTCAGCAGTGACATCAAGCTGGCTGACCAGCCACATTCAAATACCAGTTTAAACCAGTTTAAACCAGTTCAGATCAGTATATTTTGGTGATGTTTTTATTTGCTTTTCAAGTTTATTTGACAGAATCGCCTGAAAATACTAATCATAAACACGCGTGTACAAGCTTTATTTGACAGAGACAGCTGAAGACTGACAGAATGTGGAGACGGGAATGACCTGCGGGAAAGAGCCACAGGTCAGAGTCGAACCCTGGACCGCCGCGGCGAGGACTGAGGCTTCGTACACGGGGCGGCTGCTCTAGCTGAGCTGAACAACACCAAGTTTAGACCAGCTTAAAGTTTAAACCAGTTTAAACCAGTTTAAAGGTGAAAATATCTGCAAAGTAAAATGGACGCATGTTTAGAGAGCGCGAACACGGAGACTTCACGATGACTGCAACACGCCATCGCCAGTAAAGTACAGTAAAGTACAGTAAAGTAAAGTACAGTAAAGTACAGTACAGTAAAGTACAGTAAAGTACAGTAAAGTACAGTAAAGTAAAGTACAGTAAAGTAAAGTAAAGTAAAGTACAGTAAAGTAAAGTAAAGTACAGTAAAGTAAAGTAAAGTACAGTAAAGTACAGTAAAGTAAAGTACAGTACAGTAAAGTAAAGTACAGTAAAGTACAGTAAAATACAGTACAGTAAAGTAAAGTAAAGTAAAGTAAAGTAAAGTGAAGTAAAGTGTCTCTCAGCTGCAAACAGACTTCAGATAAAACTAAAAATGACTTCATGTTTTTTTTATTCACAGAAGTCAAAAGAATCAAAACAACGAAGAACAGTCGAGTTTATATTTAATGCTCACTTTACTTCACATTAATTATTAAACTGCTGCAGATTCAAACTGCAGTGGTCCATAACATGGAGCTCATGAAGGATCAATCAATCAATTAATTAATTAATTAATGATAACAGACTCGTTAAATGGCTGACGCTCCTCTGCGCACTGCGATCCTATAAACTCTAAAACGTTGATGTCAATGACAGAAACCTTCGTGTGGTTTGCAGGGCTGACATGAGGAAAGGTCCGTGCTCCTCTGAACACGCGTGTAAACTTTATGATTCGAATTTTCAGGTGATTCAGGAGATTTATTTAAATCTACACACACACACACACACACACGTTTGAAGGGACGTGTATTTCACAGCATTGTTCGTCGAATGTTTCTGACTGTTGAAGTCTAACACAGACGTGGCTCTAATAGTCGCTCGTGTTGCAGCTCTGTTTGTCTCTTAGTGAAGAAAATGAAGCGACCACAAACAGTGAGCCCTCGCCTCACTTCAGGAAGCAGCTCTGTGGTTTCTGAAGCTCGATGAGGTGATGAAGTGACAGAAGCTGAGTGCTTCCTTCACAGAAACAGACCTCAGACGCTCCTCAGTGACGAAACACGAGAAACAAGTGCTGCTCAGACAAGAATGTAGTTTTTAGTGAAATGTCAAATATCTGGTTTGCTGTGTGTTGGCGCAGCGGCCATCTTTGATGAGAAGAAAACAGACGTGACGCTCGGTGGCAGGAAAAGAGGTGAAACAGTGCAGTGCGTGCAGAGAGCGGCGAGCTGTCCTGGATTTTCTCTCAGGTGTTCAGGAACTCCAGCAAACTGACGAATCGTGTCGAAACATGATCTTTACAAACTGTAGGCTCATCGTCTTTGTTCAGCAGAAAGGAGGCGATAGCTGATTTGTTGATTACGGATCAGAACTGAAGTCCTCGTTAATCTGAGGGGAAAGTCATGTGACTGTTAGTGATCTTTAAATGTACTTTTATGGCAGTGCGTGAAGGTGATCAAAACAGGTTGCAGCTCACAGACGAGCTCTGTAAAGATTTACAGTCTGGAAGATGAATCTGATCATGACTGATGACTGATGATCAGTTAGCTTAGCATCTCTGACAGCTAACGAGCATTCACAGGTTTTAATGAATCAACAGGTCACGTATGAAGTATTCAGGAAACTGTCGCAGCTGTCACAGATCAATTCCTTTAATCAGTTTATCATCTGCACTTGATTTCTTGAATGAATCTGAATGTGAAACTCTCCCACGTCAAACTCGTTTTTCCGTCTGTTTGTTTGGAGGTTACAGTCAGTGTTGATTTTAAAATCAGCTTGTCACTTCCAGTAATGTGTGGAACATTTACATTCATTTAAACATCTGAGAGACAAATGTGATTATTTTATTAATTATGACTACAAAAATGGGATTGACTAACTCCATACATCCACTGTCACTGTAAAAAAATAATTATCTGATTAAAAACTGATGTTTTGTTATTTAGTGACGAACATTCATCCTGAGTGTTTCAGTAAATCTGCTGCTCCTGCTTCAAGCGAACTTGCACGTTAATAAATGTGAACATTTGAAACATCTTGTTACTGGACTGATGTGTCGGAGACTTCATGGAGGTTGTGATGGAAAGGAGCTCTGGCTGTCGATGTCTGAGTCACAAAGCATTCTGCAAACACGTGATCGAGCTTTCCGTTAACGTTACGATGAAACGGCTGCTCAGGCTTGTTTGAGTCACTTCAGATAGTGTCAGTGGAAACAAACTCTGGTCCTCTGCTTCAGTACTGCACTTTGTACTCCATGTATCAGACATCAGAGTATTTCACCAGAGAAGGCACCAAACAACGATCCTTCAAAAACAACACAGTATCGTCTGCATATCGTGTGACAGCACTTTAAATTCATGTTAACTGCTCACTCGTGTATAACTACTACAACAGCAACTTTTACTATTACTGCTACTACTACCACCACTACCACTACAGTTACTACAACAACTACTAGTACTACTACTACTACAACTATTAGTATTACTACTACAGCTGCTAGAGGTAGTTCTTGTCTTTTTTGAGTTTCTTAGAGTATTTACAGTATACTGTATTTATGAATTCACTCACAATATTATGTATATAAGTATATGCAGTAGTTCAGTAAAGTTCTTCAGTAGAAGTACTACGTTACTTTAGGCCGCTGTAGAAGAACTGCAGTTTTCTGTACAGTCGAGGGAGTTCTTCTATTAAATATAATTAGCTCTAATTAAAGTACTACAGTTTCTGCTCATAGTACTACTAACCGTACAGGTATTATAGTACACTGACAGCTGCCATGTACATGAAATGAGGCCAGGCTGTATTTCAAAAGTATTTTAAAGTTGTGCACAGAGCAGTTTCTGAAAGCAGTTTCATGAAACTCTGCTGTGTTCATCAGATCACACACCGCCACGACCACACACACACACACACACACACACACACACACACACACACACTCTGCTGTAGCTTCCTGTCCTCATGTTCGATCTATCTTGGCTTTTATCAGATGTTATTTTTATCAGACGTTCTCTCGAACCTGACCCTCCCCTGATATAGACTGAAGATACTGACGTGACTGTGAAACCACTGCGTGACAATCTGCTTTTCATCTGCGTCGCCGTGGCAACACAGAAACAGGAAGCTGATGCTGCAGTGTGAGGCGTGAGTTAGGTCCACTTGTGGTGGTGAAGGCGCACAAATACTCGATGAGTCAGTGAAGACAGCTTCAGATTGAAGTCACGCTGAAAACTACAGTACCCATGAGCCTCGGCTGCTGTGTTTTCAGGCGTCCACCCCCCGCAGAATGTGACTCTCTGTGATTGGACGCCTGTCAGTGAAATGCACCATGGGAGTCGTGGTTGACTTTCTGTAACTTTGAAGCAGGACAAAAAGCATCGCTCATTTTTTTTTAGGACCTCACAAACTAACATGTGACCTTTGACCTCTGCAGAGGCGCTCACCTTGTACGACCCTCAGCTGTGTTACATCCTGGACGGCTTCCTCGGCCTGTACGGACTCATCATCACCGGCATGTTCATCAAGGAGAAGGTCAGCCCACCCAAAGCGCCTGATGTTGATCACAGCGTGTTCATTTCTGCTAATTTCTGCATTTTAATTGGATGTTTTGATGTTTTTAGTTCTTCAGGACCAAAGTGAAGATGACTGACGAGGGCATCTACAGCGTGAGTCTGCAAACTGTCTGTTGCTAGGAAACATCTGCAGCACCGTCCAATTGAGAGCAATGGGCTCTGTAAACAGGAAGTTACTGTAGCATCACAAGCTAGCATGAAGATGCTAAAAGAGTTTATAATGATGTGATCATGCTAAGCTAACTGATGTCATTTGCTCATGTAGTCAACTCATATTAGCATATTGTTTAATCATTAGACTTCATGATGTAATTTAAAGATAAAATCATTTTTAACTTTTATAAAGTTACTCCATGTTTTAAACAAGCCAGATATTAGCATGCTAATGTTAGCTTTGTCAATTAGCTACACAGCAGTTGCACCTGCAGTTAGCAGATATATAAATATTTATCACAACTATTTTCTATGTAAGAACAAGTTTGTGTGCTGCAACCGGTCTTAACTAGGTGATAATAAAACCCCACAAAGTTAGCAGCAGGCTAAGTTAGCTCAGAGCTAAGTTAGCAGCAGGCTAAGTTAGCTCAGAGCTAAGTCCTGTGCTCTGTGTTGTCCAGGATCTTCAGGGTCAGGACTCGGCAGGTTACGCCCCGCTGATGAGAGGAGATCCAGAGAGAGGACGAGTGAGTGTTTCTGTTTCACAGGAATCTGATTTCATAACGTTCTCTGAGAGAACCTAGAACCCTGACTGACTCTGGTCTGCTCTGTTCTGTAGAACCGCAGAGTGACGGATGACAACGCCACGTATACGGTAACATTTTCATTTTTTAATGATGTGTAAACAGAGCTGGGGACTCGAGTTGCACTGAAGTTTCACTAAACTGAGACTTCAGGCTGGACTTGGACTCGAGGCTCACGAACAACCTTTATTTCATGTTGTTATCATTATTATTATTGTCTTTAGTTATCTGTCATTCATCTTTTTGTGTGATCTCTGGCTCACGTGTGCATCTTCAGTATCAGACACTGACCATGGCGAGTGTGAATGCCACTAACCTTACAAATACAAATGATTAAAAAACACAAAGTTGCGTTGACTATGATGATTTTATATATACTTTATAATATCCCCACACATTTCCTGCTGTGCAGATAAAAAGCAACTTGACCTGTGAACAGCTCTGCGTGTAAATAATAGAAACATTTCAGCTGCTGAGTAAATAAAAACTTTTCTTCATTTAGGACTTGAACAAACGTACAGATGGAGAGTATAAGGAGCTTCCAGTCAAACGAGAGGTCTGAAATATTGTTGTTGTTTGTTCTCTTTGCACTTTATTCATTTCAGAATGTTTGAATCTGTTTTTATATTTTCATTTTTAACTTTTTCCACGTAGCAGCGTCAGAGGAAGACCGAGCAGGTGTACCAGGTGAGTGGACGGCTAACAGGTTTGAATGAAAGAAATGATTCGTGAGGATGAAATATATTATATATTATAAAATAAATATGGTATTTTGTGTTCAGGGTCTGAGCTCGGCCACCAAAGACACCTACGACTCGCTGCAGATGAAGCCACTTCCTGCTCGCTAACGCCGTGCGACACCTGAAGCGTCTGCTCCGCCGTCCGTCTCCACTTTGCTTTTTAAATGTTACTATTAGTTAAATATATCACATTTATTTCTATTGGCTGCACAGATGGTCTAACAGTCACATGACCTGCCATAAACCTCATGATGTCACACAGGTACCAGCTACCTGAGGTGGTGTCAGGTTTTATAAATAACTTGTACAAATGATTAACTCGTTAAAAGAAATAAGTAAAATCCAGATCAGGTGATCTCTCTCTCACCTTGCAGATGTTTGATGTGAAATAATAAAAATATGTTAAATGAAACATTTAAAACGGAAGTTAGAAAACGATTTGATGTTTGACTGCATGAAAGTTTCAGTAAAACTTAAATAAATGATCAGATGAATGAATGCATCAGCAAATATTTTCCATAACTTGAATTAAATGGTTAAATTAGACATTTTATATATTTATGTCCCGTTAGTTAGTTTTTCATGCCTGGACCTCGCGGGCCTCCGTACCTTCAGGTGCAGCTTTAAGTTTCCTGTTTGAAGTGTTGCTGTTGGTTGGTTGTGATGTCGCTCTGTTCTCCTTCACTTCATCACATTTCTGTGCAGTTTGAATATTTTCCTGAGAATTTGTTGCTTTTGTGATGACGTCATGTTCTGATAATAAAATCTAATGAATCAAATCAAAGTGTTGAGTTCTGCTGGACGATCATCATCATTATTAAATGATTAAATTATGGAACAAAAATAAACAAACTGCAAACCAGCAGTAAACATGTTAAATAATATTAAAATAACGTTATGAAAATGAAGACATTTATTTTCAGGGATCTTTGTCAGTATAAGCTGTAAAGTTATTTTAAAGGACTGTTGCTTCATAAACTCTGAACAAGTCCGCCAGCGACGAAGAAGAGGAAGGACTTTTATTTTGAAAGGTCGAGCGGAACTTTGAAGCGGCTAGCTGGTTAGCATTGTGTGCTATGAGGCTAACGGGCTCGCTGTGCGTCACGGTGGCGGCTCAGCCCAAACATTAGCACTGATGCTAACGCAGAGCGACGCGGTGTGATTCATCGAAACGTCACTCAGTCAGTACAAGGCCGTGCTAACGGCTAGCCCGCGTTAGCTTGCCGTGTTAGCCGCGCTCTCATAACAAACAAACAGCAGCAGCGGCTCCCGCGCTGTCCGCGCTGCCCGCGGTGTCCGCCCCGCGCTGTCCGCTCCGCGCTGTCCGCCCCGCGGTGTCCGCCCCGCGCTGCCCGCGCTGTCCGCTCCGCGGTGTTCGCCGCACAAAAGAAACAAGATGGAAACAAACGCGCCGAAGCGAAGAGACAACAAGAAGTCGCTGCGCGTGAAGGTGATCAGCCTCGGGAACGCCGAGGTGGGAAAGGTGAGACCCAGCAGCTCAGGTGGCCGAGCAGGTGAAGCTCAGCTGTCTGTCATTATGTCAGTGTTAAAGGTGCAGCGAACACCTCGATCCGTCACCTGGATCGTTCATTTGTCACGTGACAGGCAGGTGAACGGGTCGTTTGTTGTTGACCCGAAGTGTGTGTGTGTGTGTGTGTGTGTGTGTGTGTGTGTGTGTGTTTCAGAGCTGCATCATCAAACGTTACTGTGAGAAGAGGTTTGTACCAAAGTACCTGGCAACTATCGGCATCGACTACGGCGTCACCAAGTAAGATCACACACTGCGTCACACCGACACACTGTGTGCTACATATGTTTACTGTGTGTGTGTGTGTGTGTGTTTCAGAGTGCAGGTCCGAGACAGAGAAATCAAGGTGAACATCTTTGACATGGCCGGACATCCTTTCTTCTATGAAGTGAGTCATGAACACTTCATGTGTGTGTGTGTGTGTATTCACAGCAGATATTAACACACACACACTCACACACACACACACAAACAGATGATGTCATGTAGAAAACCTGCCAGCAGGTGGTGCTGTCAAACCACCAAAACTGTTTTCTTCTTCTTCCACCTGCTCCTCCTCCCTCTGCTCCTCCTCCCTCTGCTCCTCCCTCTGCTCCTCCTCCCTCTGCTCCTCGTCCTGCTCCTCGTCCCTCTGCTCCTCCTCCCTCTGCTCCTCCTCCCTCTGCTCCTCCCTCTGCTCCTCCCTCTGCTCCTCCTCCCTCTGCTCCTCCTCCCTCTGCTCCTCGTCCTGCTCCTCCTCCCTCTGCTCCTCCTCCAGGTGCGTAATGAGTTTTATAAGGACAGTCAGGGGGTGCTGCTGGTGTACGACGTCGGCCTCAGGGAGAGTTTCGACGCTCTCGACAGCTGGCTGGGGGAGATGAAACAGGAAATGGGCTCTCAGGCCAACATGGACAGCATCGTGTTCGTCGTCTGCGCCAACAAGGTCAGATGCTAATGCTAACGTAGCCGCACGTTAATGCTAATACGGGCTCGTTGATCCTCAAAGGTACATTAAGGTCTGAAACATGCTATGTGTGTCTGTTCCGTGTCCGTCACGTGTTCATGTGAACAGGTGGACCTGACGAAAAGACGGGTCGTGGATGAGGGGGAGGGGCGTCTGTGGGCGGAGTCTAGAGGCTTTCATTACTTTGAAACGTCGGCGCAGAGCGGCGAGGGCATCAACGAGATGTTCCAGGTACACACACGCACAAACACACACACACGCTCAGAGAACATACACACCAACTCTGTGTGTGTGCGTGTGTGTGGACAGGCGTTCTTCTCGTCCATCACCGACATGTGTGAGAACGGCGGGAAGCGTCCGGTGTCCGAGGTCAGCGTGGGCTTCACCAAAGAGCAGGCCGACACCATCCGACGCATCCGCAACAGCAAAGACTCATGGGATATGCTGGGCGTCAAACCTGGAGCCACGCGGTGAGTGGGGTCAAAGCTGGGGGTGTGTGTGTGTGTGTGTGTGTGTGTGTGTGTGTGCATCACACTGTTTGTTTCCTGTTCGTTTCAGGGAGGAAGTGAACAAGGCGTACAGGAAGTTGGCGGTCCTGCTGCACCCAGACAAATGTGTTGCCCCCGGCAGCGAGGACGCCTTCAAGGCCGTGGTGAACGCTCGCACGTCACTACTGAAGAACATCAAATAACACACCTGGACACAACCCTGGACACACACACATGAACACACCTAAACACACACCTGAACCCTCTGACAGACCTCCTGTCACTCAAATATGGACTGAAGAACACACACACACACACACACACACAGCTGTTTATTTATTCTATATTTAACATGAAGCTCTGATGTGCCAACACAACGTGAGTGTGGGTGTGTGTGTTGATGATGTCATCAGTGACGTCACAGACTCGTTAATCAGGTGTGTGTCGTCCTTGTCGTCGTCTGTGTGCCAAAGTTTGAAGGTGTGACATCATAATTAATATGCATGTTTAATGTTAACGAAGTGAAATGTCCCTGTGATGACATCATTACATGTCTGGGTGATGATTGGTCAGTGTTATGAACTCAGCTGCTGTTTACAGGATGTGACTAATTAGTGCCGGTAACCTGCATCGTCTGTGACCTCACCAACGTTCTTTAATTACACGTTAACGAGTTTTCGTTTCTTCTTACGTAACAACTCATTAACTCAACATTCACTGATGATTCAGTTAAATGATTAAATAATTTAAATAAAGGAAGCAGCAACACGTGGCAGAGAGGCGGAGCTTCCTGTCACATGTTCATTAATTAGCATTAGTTTGTGGAAACACGTGATGACTCGTGATGTCATCAACACGTCCTCCTGACTCGTCAGCTGCTGTCACGCTTCAGTCATGTGATGTGTGGATGATGCGTTTCCTGTGAGGTCACAATGTCTTATTTTATCCACATTAGTGAGGACACGCATGTTTAAATGACCTGTGTGTGTGTGTGTGTGTGACAGTTTGTAAAAATGGAACGTTGGTTTAAAGTTTCTCAAACGTTGATGTTACGTTACATTATCTTGAATATTTTTTGACATCCTGGAATATTTTGGAACGACCTGGAATCTCCTGGAGCAGTTGCTGTCGATCACCGTCCTGTGTTAATAAATCATTTTTGATATTTCACGTCATGTTTGACCTTTTCTTCTTCTTCTGTTGTTGATGAACTACAAACACCATGTGACCTGCTGGCTACCTGCCAATCCCATCATGCACCTGAACACACACACAGTTAATCTGTCCTATTAGTGAACAGTTTGTCTGTTTCAGGGCTTCCTGGTGGATTAACACACCCCGCTCTGGGTCTTTTTGTGTTCTACATCACTTGTTCTTCGTCTTCTCGTGGACGGACACCTGCAGGTCAATGAAACACCTGAGAGACAAAGTACAAAGATCCTTCAAAGGATGTAACTAAAACATGGACAAAGACTCATTTAACACAAACTTCTAAATGGAAAAATAAGATGAGAAGAAAACAGAAGAGCGACGGACTGAAGACTGCAGAGGAAACAGAAGATCTACAGAGAGGCGAGGGCGTGACACCGATATCACGCGCTTCATCTGGACAACAAACACGTGAACTCTGCAGCACGTATGTTCAAAACAAAGTAGCTCGATGAGCAGCCGTCATATGATTAGCTGTGTTAGCCGTGAAACAAACGTCATGTGGGAGTTTGTTCTGGATGCTGTCAGAGTTTAAGCTAATGTTAGCACAGATGATGCTAACGTTACACTGGGCCACTGGAGCTTTAGCCTGAGTCTGTTAGCATGCTATGATATGATTTGAATCCAGTTTCCTTTTATTTATCCTGCCGGAGGTGAACTTCCTGCTCTGCTGCTATCAGACGTCAGTTTGGAGCCAACATGGCACCGTGCTGTAACCTGATTGGATTAGCCCTCAAACCTGGCCAGCGCCGTGTATTCAGGCCAACTGTCTGCCTGAGTTAGATCTGATCACTGAACGTACAGATACCAAACTAACTTCCTCATTCAGACATCCAAACAAACTCCTCTTCTCCTCTGCCGGTGTCCATAGAAGCTGCTGACTGCTGGGCCGGGGACTTCTTCTTCTTCTTCTTCTGTGGGACAAACACTAACACTCTCCCGGTGCTCTGAGCTCACAGGCCAGGCAGCCCAGCTAACAAACTGAGCTAACAGCAGCTGCAGTTGGCAGTAGCCCAAAGTTACATACTGTGAGAACAGACGTACGCATTCACCTGATTACAGGTCAGTGTAAGTAGCATCAACAGGAGTTAATAGACGTTGTCCTTCACCAATCAAGTCACAGATGAGCTGGTCTTCACTGCTGTGACCATGGACGATCACTGTGGCATGCTGGGAAATGGCGACTGCGAAATGGCACGTCACGCCAGTGACATCAGCTTCAGCGCAACCTTAAGCCCCGCCCCTGGTCTGAGGAGGAAACAGCTGTTGTGGCAAAATGCCGTCAGGAACATCATCGACCAGCACAACCTGTACTCACTGAGGCTTGCCGGAGGCCTGGAGAGAGGGAGGCACCGCATCATCGTCACGGACGCCTACATCGCCGACATCAACAGGTAGAAGCAGTGATGTCATCAGCAGGTAGAAGCAGTGACGTAATCAGTTGAAGTTGTTGTATAACTTTGTCCCTTGGTGTCTTCTTGTAGACAGATCCGTAACAAGGCGTCTTGGGGGGCGTCGTGGCAGAAGCGGCGCTCGTCGGCCGCTCGTATCCACCCATCGATGAAGAGGATCACCATGGCAACCCACACGAAACATGACTCACACGGTGACGCTGACTTCTTTGTGTCACAGGGAACAACAGTGAGAGGCGTCTTCATTCCTGCACTGCAACACACCTTCAAGTAAAGATACACACCTGATGATGGTGATGATGATGATGGTGATGATGGTGATGGTGATGGTGATGATGATGATGATGATGATGATGATGATGGTGATGATGGTGATGATGATAATGATGATGATGATGATGATGATGGTGATGATGATGATGATGATGGTGATGGTGGTGATGGTGATGATGATGATGATGATGATGATGATGGTGATGATGATGATGATGATGATGGTGATGATGGTGATGATGATAATGATGATGATGATGATGATGATGGTGATGATGATGATGATGGTGATGGTGGTGATGGTGATGATGGTGATGATGATGATGATGATGATGGTGATGATGATGGTGATGATGATGATGATGATGATGGTGATGGTGGTGATGGTGATGATGATGGTGATGATGATGATGATGATGATGATGATGGTGATGATGATGATGGTGGTGATGGTGATGATGATGGTGATGATGATGATGATGATGATGGTGATGATGATGATGGTGATGATGATGGTGATGATGATGGTGATGATGGTGATGATGATGGTGATGGTGGTGATGATGGTGATGATGGTGATGATGGTGATGATGGTGTTGTAGGTCACATGACCTGGAGCAGCTGTATCAGCAGTTCTCGTGTGGGCAGAGAAGAACATCGCTGGTCGTCACCAACGTGATCGACCTCCTGAGCAGACTGCTCATCCTGCTGATCACATGGCCCCCGGGATGGTTGGGCGTGGTCTGTGATTGGCTGGTCGCACTGTCAGTCGTCCTGTGGGCGGGGATCTGTGTGCTGGTACTGACCAGGAGGGAAGTGATGTCATCACCACAGTGGCTGAGGTATGCTGGGAAATGCAGTAATATGTACCTGCCTGTGTGTCTGCACCTGTCTGTGTCTCAGGTGTGTGTCTCTACCTGTCTGTGTCTCAGGTACCTGTCTGTGGTCAGCTGGTTCTCTCAGACGCTGCAGGTGTTGGTGGGTGTGTTCACCTGGGCGGAGAGCGATCACTCCTGGTATGTCTTCTTCTCTCTCTTCTCCACCTACACCCTGCTGCCCCTCCCCCTCCTCTGGTCCAACATCGCCGGGGCAACCACTTCCACCCTGCACCTGCTGCTGGACGTCTACTGTCACTATGGCAGCCACGCCTTCATCAGGAAGGTCTGAGCTGGAGCGGTTGAACCCTAGTTCATTGTGTGTGGGTGTGTGTGATCATGTTAAGCATGTGTGTTGTAACCTGTCCAGGTGTTGTCCAAGGTTCTTCTGTACCTGGCCATGAACACAGCCGGTCTGTTCATTCACTACCTGTCAGACCGGACCCAGAGACAGGCCTTCCTGGAGACCAGGCGCTGCATTGAGGGACGAGTGAGACTGGAGAGAGAGAACCACAGACAGGTAGAGCTGTGTCTGAATCCGGTCTGGTCCAGAGAGTTGAAGCTGAACATGGTGACCGTTCACATCTGTGTGTCCTCCAGGAGCGTCTGGTGATGTCCATTCTGCCTCGTTTTCTGGTCCTGGAGATGATCGCTGACATGTCCCCCATCGATGAATATCTGCTGCCTCAGCAGCTCAACAAGATCTACATCCACCACTACAAAGACGTCAGGTACAGCGCCACAGACAGGTGGAGAATTACAACTGATGGAGATGAAATATAAAAGGCCGAGCACAGAACCCTGAGGAACCCCACGAGTACTTTAATACTTTATATAACCTTTATATCACGTATATTCGGTGGAAGACGTCCTGTGTGAGTCTCGTGTCTCCTCTGCAGCATCCTGTTTGCTGACATCATCGGCTTCACGTCTCTGTCGTTGATTCTTTCGGCTCAAGAACTCGTCAAAACTCTGAATGAGCTCTTCGGCCGCTTCGATAGGCTGGCTGAGGTCATGTCACCGTGGCAACCACGCCAACTTTTAAGTATCGGTTTTATGTTCTGGTTCCAGTTTGTTGGTTTTGTTTTGACACGTAGGTATTGTGTGTGTGTGTGTTTAGGAGCATCAGTGTTTGCGGATTAAGATCCTGGGTGACTGTTATTATTGCGTGTCCGGTGTGCCCGAGCCTCAGAGAGGACACGCTCGCTGCTGTGTGGAGATGGGCCTCAGTATGATCAACACCATACGGTAAACACACACACACACACACACACACACACACACACACACGTGCGGCTTGATGGCACCGTCATGCCGTTCTCCGGTTGCAGGTTCGTTCGTCGGGAGCTGCAGCAGGACGTGGACATGAGGATCGGCGTGCACTCCGGTTCCGTCCTTTGTGGCGTGTTGGGTCTACAGAAGTGGCAGTTTGACATCTGGAGCTGGGACGTCGACATCGCCAACAGCCTGGAGGCCGCGGGAGTGCCGGGGTCAGACACTCACGTTTCTTCATCGTTCTTCCAGAGTTTGAACATGTTTGAACGTGGCTTCCCGTCGTCCTCAGGCGGATTCACATCTCTCGGGCCACTCTGGACTGTCTCGGCGGGACCTACGAGACGGAGGCAGGATGTGGCCAGGAACGCAACGAGCTTCTACGGAAACACAACATCGACACGTACCTGATCCGCCCGGCGCCGCGAGAGGACGCGCAGTGGCCGAGAGCCAGGCGTCCGAGTTACGACGAGGTGACGGGCTGGAGCGCCGAGTTGCCGTTTGGAGACATCCTGGGAATGAACTTTGTGAGGACAAGGGAAGTGTTTCAGGACGGGAGTGTCCGAGAGCAGCGTTTGACATTTTAACCCTCTGTTGTCCCTTGTGGTGCTCCGTAGATCCTCGCCACCTTCACCAATGGCTCCTTAACCCAGCTGCCCAATCACATCGCAGCACAGCGGTCGGGAACGCGGGAAGTCAACAAGAGGATCCGCCGGGCGATGGAGGTACGGAGCAGCGAGCGAATGAGGAAGGAGCACATCACGACATTCACTCAGGTGTTCAAGGACTCCAACATGGAGGGAAAGGTAATGACCTCACTTCCTGTAGGGGGCAGTGCTGTTGGGGACAGGCGTGGCAAGCCGTCTGGATGGGCTGATTGTCCTCGTCCTGTCTTTGTCTCTCAGTACTCCCAAATGAGAGACGAGCTCTTCAAGTCCAACATGGTGTGTTCGTTCATCCTGCTGCTGCTGCTGATGGCCGTGCAGGCACTAATCCCCGCCCCACGGTACTCCTGTCTACCTGTCTCTCTACCTGTCTGTCTACCTGTGCGTCTACTTGTCCGTCTACCTGTCTGTCTACGTATCTGTCTACCTGTGCGTCTACCTGTGTGTCTACCTGTCTAACAGTGGTGTCTTCAACATCCTCCTCAGGTTTTGTCCGATGTTGGCTCAGTTCATGGTTGGCAGTGGCATTTACTTCCTGCTCCTGATGCTGACTCTGGGGGAGGAGTTTAAGCGTTGCCCCGCCCCCCTACAGTCGCTCTGCTGCTGGGTTCATGAAACCAAGAGCGCCCGGACGCTGCTCACGCTCACGGCCATCACTGTCAACTTCGGGGTTGCCTCTTCGGACATCGTGAGTGCGATGCAGAAGCTGAAGATGCTGTTGTTGACCTGAGTAACACTTCTCTGCCGCTCACTTCCTTCCTTCTTTCGTTCCTTCCTTCCTTCTTCCCCCCAGCTGTGGTGTGACTTGTTAGAGACTTCCATCAACAGCAGTGACTCCCAGCTGGCTACGCCCACCTCCACCTGGCCAGACATCAACATCTGCACGCATCCAGAGGTGAGCTAAACATGCCACGACACCACCGTAACTTTTCTTTGCAGATGACACGCCGCTCTGACCATGACCCCTTCTGTGCAGTATATGGTGCTGAGCGGGGTGGTTGCCATGGTTACCTGTGCGGTGTTCCTCAGGTTGAGTTGTGTGTTGAAGCTGGCCGTCCTCCTGCTGGCCGCCTCCCTCTACACCTACCTCATCGAGACGCACAGGTGAGAGAGGCTACAAGCAGTGAGCATGTCTGCCAGCACACACTGCGCCGTATGAACTGGTTGTGTCTCTCAGGTCTCATCACCTGTGCAGGAAGGGACTCTGTGCCGTTCTCATGGTGATGTTTGTGGCAGCCGTCCTCTACAACAGCAGACAGGTGAGTTCTGCCGGGTTCTGTCGGGTGGTCCCTCTTGGCTCCCTGCTTCTGATTCCATCCTCTTCTTCATTGGTAGCTGGAGGCGACGGCGCGGTTGGACTTCCTGTGGCGTCTCCAGGCGAGGAAGGAGGTGGAGGACATGAAGGAGCTAAGGGAGCACAACGAGTGTCTGCTGCTGAACATCCTACCAGCCCACGTCGCCCAACACTTCCTGGAGAGAGACCGCAATGACGAGGTACCTGCCACCTGTCACCAGGTGTTTGTCTGTTAGTGTGTGCATAGTGTGTGTTAACTGTGTGTGTGTGTGTGTTTTCAGGAGTTGTACTCTCAGTCGTACGAGCGAGTTGGCGTCCTATTTGCATCTCTGCCGGGTTTCTCCAACTTCTACGAGCAGAAGGAAGTCGTTCATCAGCCCATCGAGTGTCTCCGCATCCTCAATCACATCATCACTGACTTCGATGAGGTCACACACACACACACACACACACACACGCACACACACTGACTCGAGCTGCCACAGTTTGATCTTCATGAATCATTTCTCTGCCTGCAGCTGCTGGAGGAATGTTTTTTCCAGGAGGTGGAGAAGATTAAAACCATCGGCAGCTCGTACATGGCAGCGTCCGGTCTGTCTCCTGACAGACAGGTGATCATACAGGCAACATCACCGTGAACCGTGAACATTATATAACATGAGTATATAAATGTCTAATGTTGTGCTCAGGAGTGTGTGGACGGCTGGCATCACCTCAGTGAGTTGGTGCTGTTTGCTCTGGCCATGCAGGAAACACTGAAACACATCAACATCCACACAGGAAACAGCTTCCAGCTGCGAGTTGGTAGGCGTCACGTCAGGTCGACCGTCTGTCCTCAAAGATAAACATGTGACGTCATGTGACCTCTTACATCATCTGCAGGTATCGCTCACGGCCCGGTGATTGCGGGCGTGATCGGCGCCACCAAACCTCAATACGACATCTGGGGGACGACGGTGAACATGGCAAGCCGCATGGAGAGCACTGGAGTCAGCGGGAGAATACAGGTGAGCTCACCTGTCTGCAGGCATGTTTGTATGATTATATAAGGTTCATAACGTAGCCCCCCCCCCCCAGGTCCCAGAATCCACCAGCTGTATCCTGGTGGAGCGAGGCTTCCTGCGGCAGCTCAGAGGGAACATCTACATCAAAGGCATCAGCGAACGCCACGGGAAGGTGAGTTCACCTGAGACAACAAACAGCACTAACCGTCAGTGAGGTGGACTGACCCGCTGATGTTTCTGTCAGGTCCGTACGTTTTTCGTGAGCAGTCGTGATGAGCGGTCCAGTTTCATGGAGCGTGGCACTGGGCGGGGCTTCAGTCTGAACAGGAACACACTGGGAGCTGTGGTCTACAGTCTGGTTCAGGCCAGGAAGAGGGAGAAGCTGATGGAGGAGAACGGAGGCTTTCACCTGGTGGAGGCTTCGTAGGAGAGTGTTGGACATCCATGAACATCGGACTCAAACCAGCAACCTTCAGATCTGATCATCCAGATCGTGTTTCACCTGTTCTGACCTGGACGGACAGCAGGTGGAGCGGGTTCACAGGACGGACGCTGCTCATAGCTTTTTCTTTTATTTTGAAATTTCTCTGAGAATAAACAATGGACGATTCAGATGCAGGCTCGTCTCCAGAACCAGTATAACAGCAACCAGCAACCTCTGACATGAAGCCAAGTGCCAAAAACTGCAGTCCCTCTAACATCACACTTGAGGTTGGTTCCAGAAGTGAGTCAGTCTCCATAAGTCCCCATGTTCAAATGTCCAACTTCACAGCAGAAATAAACATGTTTACAGCCTGGTACAAACATAATTTTGGACAGTCTGCGGGGACGTCTCAGAGACTACGTCCAGGTTTTAGACAGTCTGCGGGGACGTCTCAGAGACTACGTCCAGGTTTTAGACAGTCTGTGGGGACGTCACAGAGACTACGTCCAGGTTTTAGGCGTATTTAAATCCATTTCCATCACCTGACCTGATGTTTGTGAAGGCGAATCAAATCGATTCCTGCTGGGAATCACATGACTGACTGACTGACTTGGCACAGATGGATTATCGATCACGGGTCTTTGAGCTGTTTGAGTGTTTGAGTTTATTAGTTTCATTTTACACTGAAGATCGTTTCAATAAATAAAGACGTTCATGTGTCATCAGTTTTTGTCATCAGAGTTAAACATTATATATTTATAAATATTTATAATAATGTCATTGATTACATTTAAATTGAATTATAAACATGTTCTCTTCTTCACAGAACCGATTATCAGTTGATATTTCATCAATGTGTATTCGTATGTTGTATTTTGAGTGTTTATGACATTATTCATGAAAGCTGTGATTTCCTGCTCTTCCTCGGAGCACTGAACGTCTCACAGACTGTGAATGATTAGTCAGGGTTCATGCGGGGTCAGAGGTCACGCCTGTTTCTGGAACTCAGCCTGGTTTTACCGGTCTGATCACGTCACGTGATCATCATCGTAACTCGTACATTCGTCGTAGCTGTGAGAGATTTCGGAGCACCTGAAGGCATCATCAGATCAGGCTCGTCAGGTGGGTGGAGGAGGTCCCTGAAGGACACACCTCTGCACGGAGGATCGACCCCGCGAGCTGCGGCGGTGCGGATCATTAACGGAGAGGACGCAGCGCGGACATGACGGACGGCAACGGGACCATGACCGACACCGAGACCCGGCCCGGGTCCGGGTCCAGCTCTGAACTCATTTTCTTCGTTAACGGAAAGAAGGTAAAAAAAAATCTGACTCTGATTTAATGATTTAATCATCGTCATCATGACGTCATCAGGAGTTTGTTTGGAACTGTATCAAAACATTTATAACATATTAAATCATATTATTACATTTTAATTATAACTGTGATATTCAGACTGCACACACACACACACACACACACACACACACACACACAGCTGTGGAGTTTTGACTAATGATTCATCATCGTCTGTTTGTCCAAGTGACAGATTAAATCAACTTTGAACCCTCTAAAGACTGTAAAGACTGTACAGACATAAAGACTGTAAAGACTGTACAGACACAAAGACTGTAAAGACTGTACAGACATAAAGACTGTAAAGACTGTACAGACATAAAGACTGTAAAGACTGTACAGACATAAAGACTGTAAAGACTGTACAGACACAAAGACTGTAAAGACTGTACAGACATAAAGACTGTAAAGACTGTACAGACACAAAGACTGTAAAGACTGTACAGACATAAAGACTGTACAGACACAAAGACTGTAAAGACTGTACAGACATAAAGACTGTAAAGACTGTACAGACACAAAGACTGTAAAGACTGTACAGACATAAAGACTGTAAAGACTGTACAGACACAAAGACTGTAAAGACTGTACAGACTGGGGATGATCGTGGATGTGTTTTGTTTTTGTGCAGATAGTTGAAACAGACGCAGATCCTGAGATGACCCTGCTGACATATCTGAGGAGGAAGTGTAAGCTCACACACACACACACACACACACAGGTTTAACGATGTGTGTGTACAAACAGGCCGATGACCGTCTGTCACAATCAGCAGGTCAAAGTCAAATAAAGTTTGTGTTCAGGAGCTCTGCGGGTGACGACCTGAATGGTCACATGATCACATGATCACGTCACACGATCACATGATCACACACCTCTGTGGGAACGACGACACACTCTGATTGGCTAATTGTGTTTTTGAAGATGAGAAGACCTCGAGGCGATGATGACACATTATCAATGAGTGTGTGTGTGTGTGTCTGTGCGTGTGTGTGTGTGTGTGTGTGTGTCTGTCTGTGCGTGTGTGTGTGCGTGTGTGTGTGTGTGTGTCTGTCTGTGCGTGTGTGTGTGTGTGTGTCTGTGCGTGTGTGTGTGTGTGTGTGTGTGCATGTGCGGGTGTGTCTCTGTGTGTGTGTCTGTCTGTGCGTGTGTGTGTGTGTGTGTGTGTGTGTCTCTGTCTGTGTGTGTGTGTGTGTGCGTGTGTGTGTGCATGTGCGGGTGTGTGTGTGTGTGCGTGTCTGTGCGTGTGTGTGTGCGTGTGTGTGTCTGTGCGTGTGTGTGTGCATGTGCGGGTGTGTCTCTGTGTGTGTGTCTGTCTGTGCGTGTGTGTGTGTGTGTGTGTGTGTGTGTGTCTCTGTCTGTGTGTGTGTGCATGTGCGGGTGTGTGTGTGTGTGTGTGTGTGTCTGTGTGTGTGTGTGTGTGTGTGTGTGTCTGTGCGTGTGTGTGTGCGTGTGTGTGTCTGTGCGTGTGTGTGTGCATGTGCGGGTGTGTCTCTGTGTGTGTGTCTGTCTGTGCGTGTGTGTGTGTGTGTGTGTGTGTGTGTCTCTGTCTGTGTGTGTGTGCATGTGCGGGTGTGTGTGTGTGTGTGTGTCTGTGTGTGTGTGTGTGTGTGTCTGTGTGTGTGTGTGTGTGTGTGTCTGTCTGTGCGTGTGTGTGTGTGTGTGTCTCTGTCTGTGTGTGTGTGTGTCTCTGTGTGTGTGTGTGTGTGTGTGTCTCTGTGTGTCTGTGTGTGTGTGTGTGTGTGTCTCTGTGTGTGTGTGTGTGTTCAGTGGGTTTAACAGGAACCAAGCTGGGCTGTGCTGAGGGTGGCTGTGGAGCCTGCACCGTGATGATCTCCAGATACCAAACACACACTCAACAGCTGCTGTATCCTTAAACTGTGTGTGTGTGTGTGTGTGTGTGTGTGTGTGAGTCATGTGATTCCCGTCATGAGAACTAACTGATGTTTTGGCTCTTTAACTCCGGTTCAGTCACTACGCCATCAACGCCTGCCTCGCCCCTGTCTGCTCCCTACACCTGGTTGCCGTGACGACCGTGGAGGGTATCGGCAGTGTGGCGAGAAAGCTGCACCCCGTACAGGTAAAGAACCGACACACTCGCAGATGTTAGGGTGGAGACATTAACATCCGCCTTAACTCGCCGTGATTTCCCGCCTAACGTGAGGCGAATCTTCCCGCTCACGAGTGAACATCTGACACCCACGTGACTGAGGATGATCTGAAGACTGCTGGAAGAACAAAGCTCCACCCCAACACGTGACGGACGGCTGGAGCCACGTGCTGAGCTGTCCTCAGCTCCACCTGCCTGTCTACTGATTTCTTTGATTTGTTTGAGTGTCTTACTCCGTGAACACAATGCGATATCAGACAATACACACCTTGAGCACCTGCGATTACCTCATGTGACTCACTGTTTACAAGGAAACAGTCATGACTCATCGCACCTGTTTTCATCATTAACCTGTTTTCATTGGTTTGATGTGTTGCCATGTTAATGTGTTGACATGTTAATGTGTTGACATGTTAATGTGTTGACATGTTAATGTGTTGACGTGTTGACGTGTTGCTGTGTTGCCGTGTCTTCTTCCTCAGGAGCGCATAGCGAGGGCTCACGGCTCTCAGTGCGGGTTCTGCACTCCGGGGATTGTCATGTCCATGTACGCTCTGCTGAGGAACAACTCCACGCCTAAAATGTCCGACGTGGAGGAAGCCTTCCACGGTACAGTGATGAGCATCGTTTACTGGATTCATGGTGTTTGTAGTTCATGATGATGAATGCGCGACAAATGCTCAATGAAACGTTTTCCAGGGAATCTGTGCCGCTGCACCGGATACAGGCCGATCCTGGAGGGATGCAAGACTCTGACTGTGGTGAGGCAAAGTTCAGACTCTGCAGCCTCTGAACCACGAGCATGAACCACGAATGATGAATGATTCGTGAAGTTTAATCCCATTTTTACAAACAGCTGACCATCAGCTTTCTTCTGACAGGAGGGGGGGTGCTGCAGGGGCAGGGGGCGGGACAACGGCTGCTGTATGTCCAATGGGAGCGGAGCTGAGGACGACGTCACCGTGAGTCAAGCTAACGTTTTAAAATATTGTGAAGAAGCGTTTGAACGTGTCTGACTGTGAAGCGTGTTCTCATGCAGGAAGCCTCGCCGCTGTTTAACGCTGCAGACTTCACGCCCTTTGACCCCACACAGGAACTCATCTTCCCGCCTGAACTCGTGGTAAGAACACGCAGACAGGAAATGATGTCATGACTTTGACTTTGTGACCTGACGATTCCGACTAAACACTGAGACCTTCAGAGGAACGCCTGGTGCATCTGGTCTTTGTTGGTTTGTTGTTCTTCCTCCCATCTAGTCGCTCACCAAAGGTCAAAGGTCGGGCTCACTGCGTTTCCATGGCAACAAGGTGGTGTGGCTGCAGCCTGACAGTCTGGACGAGTTTCTGAGACTGAAATGGGAAAATCCAGACGCACGGGTGGTGGTGGGAAACACTGAAGTGGGTCAGTCTGTCTCCATCCATACATCCATCATCCATCATCCATCATCCATCCATCCATCATCCATCCATCCATCATACATCATCCATCATCCATCATCCATCCATCCATCATCCATCATCCATCATCCATCCATCCATCATCCATCATCCATCCATCCATCATACATCCATCCATCATCCATCCATCCATCATACATCATCCATCATCCATCCATCCATCATCCATCATCCATCATCCATCCATCCATCATCCATCATCCATCATCCATCATACATCATCCATCATACATCATCCATCATCCATCATCCATCCATCCATCATACATCATCCATCATCCATCATCCATCATCCATCCATCCATCATCCATCATCCATCATCCATCCATCCATCATCCATCATCCATCATCCATCATACATCCACCATCCATCCATCATCCATCCCTGTGCTTTCAGGTATCGAGGTGAAGTTTAAGAACATGGTGTATCCGGTCATCTTGGCTCCGGCCTTCATCCCTGAACTGAACGCAGTGACGCACACTGAGCATGGTCAGTACGGCACACAGTATGACAGCATTACGTTAGCGCGGGTGGCACAGGGAGTCAAACGTTTCTCTCTGTGTTCAGGCATTGTGTTCGGTGCAGCGTGCACGCTCAGCCACATGGGGGCGGTACTGAAGCAGGCGGTGGAGACTCTTCCTCGCCATCAGACCGAAGTCTTCCTCGCTGTCTTGGAACAGCTGCGCTGGTTCGCTGGACTGCAGATACGCAACGTAGCGGTGAGCTGTTCAGGGGGCGTGGGAGAGCGGAGTGTTTTTTGCAAATACACAGAGCGAGTGACACGTGTTGTGTTTACCGTGCAGATAAATAATGGTGTTTTTGTGTATTCAGGCTGTGGGTGGAAACATCATGACAGCCAGCCCCATATCAGACCTCAACCCTGTTTTTATGGCAGCAGGCTGCAAACTCACACTGATGGACAAGGGTAAAACACACAGACACACACACACACACACACACACACACACATACACTCACAATATTCCAGGAATCTGTTTCATTTTTTACTGAGATCAGAGTTCACTGGTAAAAGAATGCCTGAACACACACACACACATACATTTGTTTTGAAATTCGATACACCCTTCCACTGTGTGAAGTTTATTTTGAAAGGTTCTCTATGAAATCTTTTCTTCTGGATTCTTTGTGTAAAGTTGTGATTCAGATAAAACATGTGGCCGTGGTGGGTTTACTGCTCTACAGGTTAAAGTCCAAAGTCGTCTTCTCTCAAAATGCTGAGTCACTCTCCGCCTGTAAACAGGAGTTAATGTAAATGGCGGCAGAACAGTAACCTGTTAAAACTGTGATGTGTTCATGGTCACTCATGTACACGGTGCTGTGTTCATGGTTTTCATATATCCGACGTCACTTAAATGTTTTTTTCTGATGTTGTTAAATGTTGTAAACACATCAGAGATTTAAATATGAACTCTAAACCTTTGGCCTTTGACCCCGCCTCTGTGTGACAGGCGGCAGTCGTGTGGTTCGGATGGACGATACTTTCTTTACGGGTTACAGGAAGACCGTTCTGCGACCACAGGAAGTCCTGCTGTCCATAGAGATCCCGTACAGCAAGAAGGTACATACAGCAACCGCCATCAGCCACCTAGCAACCATTGACCACTGTCAGAACCGTCCAGACTAATGCTTCTGTTCTTCTCCAGACTCAGTTCGTCTCTGCCTTCAAACAGTCGCCTCGTCGGGAGGATGACATCAGCACTGTTACCGCGGCAATGAGTGTCACCTTCACTCCTGGGACCGACATCGTCGAAGACTTGAGGCTAAGCTACGGTGGCATGGCGGCAACCACGGTGCTGGCGAAGAAGACAGCGAGCAGACTGCTGGGAAGGTAACAAACACTGCTAATGTCTGACAGTGAGAGTCAAAGAAGGAAGGATTTGATTCTGATGTCATCCAGGTGCTGGGGGGAGGAGCTTCTGCAGGAGGCTTGCTCCTCATTGGCTGGGGAGATGACCCTTGACCCCTCTGTACCAGGCGGCATGGTGACGTACCGGCGAACTTTGACCCTCAGCCTCTTCTACAAGTTCTACCTGACGGTGCTGCTGAAGCTCAGAAAGCAGGTCTGCTTCCTTAATGTGATGGTACATGTTGAACAAAGCTCACCTGAGCTCACCTGAGTTCACTTTATTTGTCAGGGCATGACAGTGGAACAGGTCGAGGAGGATTGTCTGAGCGCTGCAGAGATTTACCATCCAGAGACTCCGTCCAGTGTTCAGATCTACCAGGTACAACACAGACCTCAAAACTGTACTCTGAAACACAGGCAACTATAAAACACAGGTAACTATAAAACTCAGGTAACTATACTCCAGGTGTGTTAAGGTCACATGTTTCCTCCAGGCGGTGCCAGAAGGGCAGAGTCAGGATGACACAGTGGGCCGTCCCATGATGCACCTGTCCGCTCTGAAGCAGGCGACTGGCGAAGCGGTTTACTGCGACGACGTGCCACTGTACGAGAACGAGCTGTACCTTGCACTCGTCACCAGCAGCAAAGCACACGCTAAGATCCTGTAAGACACACACCTTTGCAACACACACACACACACACACACACTTGTCCCGTCTAACCCAGGTGTGTGTCACAGCTCTATAGATACCTCAGCAGCAGAGAGCATGCCCGGCGTGGTCAGCTGTGTGTTGGCTGATGACATCCCCGGCAGTAACGCCACCGGACCTATTGAATACGACGAGAGCGTCCTCGCCCAAGGCCAGGTGTGTTTTTGTTTGTCCAGCCAATCAGATGACTCTGTCGGGTTCACCAGCAGGTTGATGAAGTCTCCCTCCTCTCTGCAGGTGACCTGTGTGGGTCACATCATTGGCGCCGTGGTGGCTGATACTCAGCTTCATGCTCAGAGAGCCGCCAAAGCTGTCAGGGTCCAATATGAAGAGCTGCAGCCGATCATCACCATCCAGGTGAGACAACACCTGTCCGTACGTCCTGATGATAAATCAGCCCGGACTCATTTACATAAAGTGATGCTGCTGTTTCCGCATCCTGGCAGTAGCATTAGCTGATCTGATGTTGCTTCGATTGACAGGAAGCCATCGCCGCTCAGTCCTTCTATCAGCCAATCAGAACCATTCAGAGGGGAGACTTGGAGGCGGGGTTTAAACAGGCTGACCACATCCTGGAGGGTAGGATAGACACACACTGATTCCAACTGATCAACAGGTGTCGATTGAGTGATTAATTGACTGATTGATTGACAGGTGAAATGCACATCGGAGGTCAGGAACATTTCTACCTGGAGACAAACGTCAGTCTGGCTGTTCCCGCTGAAGAAGACGGAGAGATGGAGCTCTTTGTTTCTACTCAGTCTGCCTCCAAAACTCAGGTAATTATACTCTGAAACACAGGTAACATCATCATTACAAGAAAAGGAAGGGAGTGTAAACAGGATGTGCCTCTGCCTCTCTGACAGTCTCTGGTGGCGAAGGCGTTGGGCGTCCCTGCTAACAGGGTGGTGGTCCGAGTGAAGAGGATGGGTGGAGGCTTTGGGGGGAAGGAGAGCCGGACCACCGTGTTGTCCACTGTGGTCGCTGTGGCAGCAAACAAGTATGTCTGACATTGTCTTTTTTTAGATTGTCTTACTTTGAAATTCTGATCGTTTCCTGTGTTTGTGTGTCAGGCTGAAGAGGCCTGTGAGGTGTATGCTGGACAGAGATGAGGACATGTTGATCACTGGAGGAAGACACCCATTCTATGGAAAATACAAGGTGGTACTTCTGGTAGTGACAGCAGGGATGAAGATTTGACTTGTTTCTGTGTAAATGTCCTTATGTGGACAAATAAAGTTGTATCAAATTGAATGTCTTCTCCTCTTGCACCAGGTTGGTTTTCTAAGCAGCGGGAAGGTTGTGGCTCTGGATGTGTCATACTACAGTAATGTTGGAAACTCCATGGACCTCTCTCTGTCAGTGAGTATTGATACGATACGATTACTTCATCACAGCATTTGCTGATTGCATGCTGATCACCTGCGTTCATTTGTCGAGGTCATGGAGCGTGCTCTGTTTCACATGGAGAACTCGTACAGCGTGGCCAACATACGCGGACGTGGCTTCCTGTGCCGCACCAACCTGCCGTCCAACACGGCCTTCAGGGGCTTTGGAGGGCCGCAAGGCATGATGATTGCTGAGACCTGGATTTCCGATGTGGCTCAGAGTCTTGGCAGGTCAGCTGAGGAGGTACGAAGATGGATGGAGTCAGACACAATGAACAAGTGAGTTCTAATGGGTGAGCAGCATCCAATCAGTGAGTCTGTCCTCCTGCAGGTGCGTCGGTTGAACCTGTATGTAGAAGGGGAGTCGACACCCTACAACCAGGTCCTGTATCAGTTCACTTTGGACCGCTGTTGGGACGAATGCCTGTTACGCTCTGGATACCAAGAACGGCGAGCTGCCATCGACCTCTATAACAGGTAAACAGTCTGAATGGGTAGGATGGGTAAAAACTGTCCAACTAAAGTTTGAGTTCTACAACAAGTGGAAATGGTCCAAGAAATGATATGAAATTAACTCTTTGTGGGTTTCCTCAGACAGAACCGGTGGACCAAACGAGGCCTTGCCATCGTCCCCACCAAGTTTGGCATCAGTTTCACTGCTGTCTTCCTCAACCAGGCTGGAGCTCTGCTTCATATCTACACTGACGGCTCGGTGTTGTTGACGCATGGTGGGACGGAGATGGGACAGGGACTCCACACCAAGATGGTGCAGGTACTGGAGCTGAACAAACCATCATACTTATTAACTTTACAGTGGACATTACAGGAACAATGTAAAAGCTTCAGCCGACTGAATCTGCTGTTTGCGAGTCCCTGCTTGCCTGCCTGACATGTTGAAATAGGCATTGAACAGTAAAGACCCCAGCACTGAATCTTGGGGCACTCCGTTGCTGTGTTTGGTTCTAGGTTGCCAGCAGGGTTCTGGGTATCCCCTGTTCAAAGATCCACATCTCAGAGACAAGTACCAACACGGTCCCCAACACCAGCCCCACCGCCGCCTCTGCGTCCTCGGACCTCAACGGAGCCGCCGTGCAGAATGCCTGCGAGATCCTCATGAAGCGCCTGGAGCCGTACAAGAGCAAGAACCCCAAAGGATCATGGGAGGACTGGGTGAGTAGGAATATATGACATTGTTGTACTTACTGAATGTCTCTTCAGTAATAGTACAAGTAATCCTGATGTACTGTTGCTCTGTCAGTCTCATAATTATGGCGACAATGTACATTGTAGCTTAGCGGCAGTGTACAGATGCTAATGAAACATTTCATGTTTTTGATTTTTGAATTGTAACTTTATGTCTCTGTGTTTCAGGTGAAAGCAGCGTATTTCGACAGAGTAAACCTCAGTGCAAATGGATTCTACAAGTGAGTTTAATGATGATAATGTTGTTGGTTAGTGAATCTGTCGATAAACAGATTATTTCACCGTTTCCTCTCTCTCGTCAGGACTCCAGATCTCGGTTACGACTTTGAGTCAAATTCGGGCCGAGCGTTCAACTACTTCACTCATGGTGTGGCATGTTCAGAGGTGGAGATCGACTGTCTGACTGGCGCTCATAAGGTGGCTACAATTTGAAGTTATTATTATTATTATTATTGTTGTTGTGGAGAAATCGCTGAAGCCAAAGGTCAGTGGTGAGGTCAGGAAGAAAGAAAGTGTTCAGGAGCCTCTGATGTCTTATGCTGTATTATTTATTGACACTTGATCAAGGAGAATTAGAGACATTCTCATAAAGCATCAGAAGTGCCTGAGTCGGTCTCACACTCTGCCCAACTCATGCTGGTGGACAGACTTTAAACCCCGAGATAACACAACAAACACTATACGCCCAGAATCAGGTAAAGAGAATGCTTTTACCAAGGACGGTGTCTTCGTCAGCATGATGAAGTCTGGAGACACAGATGTCTGTTTACGCAGATTGGAATGTCAGTGGCGAGCTGTCTATTATGTCTAAGCATGCAGCACCAGAGTCCTTCGACCCTGGCCACAGTGTTGAGATAGGACGACACCTGCTACTGCCAGCCAAAGACAAACAGCTAACACTGCTGAGGACCTCAAGGCCACATGTGACTTCATGTAACCTTGTATAATGTCTGTGTGTGTGTGCTTTTATTATATTCCATTTAAAATATATGTGTCACTCAGAACACTACAGGAAGAGAACATTCCATAACAATTGTTAAAATGAAATCCAAAAGTGGTGAATTATCTTTTGCTGTTATTGATGAAGGTGTCCCACAAAGTTCAGTGTTAGGCTTCCTCTTTCTCATGTACTCTATACATGAATAATATTATATATTATTTATCCACTACAAACCAGACCTTCAAACTGCCAACAGCTAATGCAGTAATGAAATTTGGTGATGTTATTTATTGTGTATTAGTCATATTATCTTTATGTTGTAGAACCTGAGTACCACCATAGTGATGGACGTCGGTCACAGCCTGAATCCAGCTATAGACATTGGACAGGTGAGTCCTTGAGTCCAGACGTAAACGCCCCATAACCACTTCCCTCAGTTCAACACATCCTTTGTCTCTCCTCAGGTTGAGGGGGCATTCATGCAGGGTCTAGGTCTCTTCACCCTGGAGGAGCTCCATTATTCACCCCAGGGCGTCCTCCTCACTCGGGGTCCTGGTTCCTATAAGATCCCAGCCTTCGGAGACATTCCCACCAAGCTTACTGTCTCCTTGCTCCGCGATGCACCAAATGACAAGGCCATCTTCGCCTCAAAGGTAATGTCCAAGGCAACTTGTGACATGTTAAACAAAACAGCTCAGAACAACAAATATTTATTTTCATTTATGTCTTTTCTTCACTGCAGGCGGTCGGCGAGCCTCCTCTCTTTCTGGCAGCATCGGTTTTCTACGCCATCAAAGATGCTATCAGTGCTGCCCGGGCAGAGTCGGGCATCACCGGTCCCTTCAGGCTCGACAGCCCCGCCTCTGCTGAGAGGATCCGCAATGCTTGCAGCGACCGATTCACCAAACTGGTACGAAAGCAGTCAGAACATTTCTCAGTGTTTTTTAAACATCAGCAGATCGAAGGCCGTTCAAAGCTTCATTTTAACCCTGTAAACCCAAAATATAAGTTTATTTGAAAGCTTGCTTTGTGTAGATTTTAAAGTATCTAACCCATCGTTGTCGACTGTTTTTGTGTTGCAGTGCCCTCCTGCAGAGCCCGGCTCCTTCACCCCGTGGTCTGTACGAGTCTAGGACGTTCATCCAGTGGTGTTCACTGTAAAACTACAAAATTACAAAAACATTTAACAGTCACTGCCAGCTGAGCTCCGTCAGTAACAGTTTGTGATGCATCATTGGTAATGAGCTAACATGTTAGCATGACACTTGAATAAATATTAATTTTGCACTCAGGGAACAAAAAACACGCTTTTAATTTTACACTATAAAAATATTTCATCGTCACGCGTAGATCAAAATACGTCACGTTGTCATTTGATGTCAGTTTATAAAAATTAACCTGAAGTATGAATCTATGTATTTATCAGACTGTACAAATGAAATAAAACTTTTAGGAACTTGTTTTGTTGTTTGTTTCTGATCATGTTCAAGATTTCTAAGTGGTGACGTGCTAACTGTGGTTAGCTCGGTTAGCGGGCCATGTTCACTGGAGTGTAGAGGCTGAGGGAGTGTCCGGTGAAGCCGGACCAGAACTGTCATTGCTGGTGACTTCCAGCATTTCATGGTGGGAACTATCGATGCTCAGTGCAGTTAAACTAAGAGAAAAATATAAAGATTAAAAACAAAGAAAAGTGTCATTTTGACCATAAAGCTGCAGCTGATCCAGCAGCAGAGCAGTGCTGCTTGTGGGTGGTGCTGCTGGACCTTCACAGTGAGGTGTCACAGCTGGGTGGACTGCCTGAGGATCACCTCCCTGTTAATTGTCTTGGTCAGAGTGTGAAGTATGAGGGTCACATGTTTGGAGTGTCGACCACACGGCGTCCTGCACGTCTCATTCAGACTTCAGTCAGACATTACAGAGATGATCTTTGGAGCTTCTGACAACGTCCAGAGATAAATCAGCCCATCTGTTGAACTGACTGGTAAGAGCCGACTGATCCAAATCTGTCTTTGGACTCTGCAGTGTTTTGATTCTTTTTTTAAATTATTATTTTAAGAGTGAGTCAATTTCAGAGAGACTAAAGGAGTGGACTGAGTCCAGAGAGAGTCCTGGTGTCAGATGATGGCTCCCAGGAGGATGGACACTAAACCTGTGATCTTCTGTCTGAAGACGCTGCTGCTGCTCTACTCCTTCATCTTCTGGGTGACAAAACACTTTTTGTTCTCCTGATCTGCGCCTGTTCTCCTCTGACCACATCAGCCGGACACAGTGTTCTTTATTTATTATCTCTGTTTTAATCCACAAACCACCTCAGATTAATGTGTAAACTTAATGTTTTAGACACTGTCCAGCTGAAGCTGCCGTTAACTCAGCGTGTTAGCTGCTGTTAGCTCAGTGTGTTAGCTGCCGTTAGCTCAGTGTGTTAGCTGCCATTAACTCAGTGTGTTAGCTGCTGTTAGCTCAGTGTGTTAGCTGCCGTTAGCTCAGCGTGTTAGCTGCCGTTAACTCAGTGTGTTAGCTGCCATTAGCTCAGTGTGTTAGCTGCCGTTAGCTCAGTATGTTAGCTGCCATTAGCTCAGTGTGTTAGCTGCCGTTAGCTCAGTGTGTTAGCTGCCATTAACTCAGTGTGTTAGCTGCCGTTAGCTCAGTGTGTTAGCTGCCATTAACTCAGTGTGTTAGCTGCCGTTAGCTCAGTGTGTTAGCTGCCATTAACTCAGTGTGTTAGCTGCCATTAACTCAGTGTGTTAGCTGCCGTTAGCTCAGTGTGTTAGCTGCCATTAACTCAGCGTGTTAGCTGCTGTTAGCTCAGTGTGTTAGCTGCCGTTAGCTCAGTGTGTTAGCTGCTGTTAGCTCAGTGTGTTAGCTGTCGTTCACTCTGTGTGTTAGCTGCCGTTAGCTCAGTGTGTTAGCCGGGCTGCCCTGGCTGTGTGCTCAGAGTTGCTCTTGCTTGTCTCTTCTTCCCGCCTGTTTGCCATTTTGTCACTTTGCTGCCACAGCTCATTACAGTCATGTGATGGTGAGTCGCTGCTGAACACTCACAGGCCGCGAAGTAGAAGTACAAAGAAGTACAAAGTACTTAAAGGACAGTTCAAGTATTTCTGTCACATCCAGTAACTGAAGCATGTTCTTGTTTACTTATGTCTGTTCATGTATTTATTCATGCATTTATTTCAGTGAACTCAAAGTCAGAAGTAAGCGTTCAGATGTCAGGACTTACCTGCAGCTCCTCCCCCCTCAGGTGACAGGTGTGGTCCTGCTGTCGGTGGGGTTATGGTGGAAGTTCATGTTGGGTCCTTACATGTTGCTGATCTCCAGCGGTCCCTCCAATGGTCCGTACGTCCTCACTGGCACCGGGGTCGCCATCGTGCTGTTCGGACTGTTCGGCTGCTTCGCCACGTGCAGGGGGCGCCCCTGGATGTTAAAGCTGGTCTGTCTCTGTCACGGTGACGTTCAGATTATTAGCAGCCGTGAAACAAGAACACAGTTCTGACCTCTGACCTCTCTGTAGTACGCCGTGTTTCTGTCTCTGGTCTTCATGACTGAACTCATCGCTGGAATCTCTGGATTCATCTTTCGCCATGAGGTGAATTCACACCACACACACACACACATCATGTGTAGATGTAGATGTAGCGCTGAGCACTGTTCATACTGACTACACGGAGTGTGTGTTTGTGTGTTCAGATTAAAGGGACGTTTCTCACGACGTACAGCGACGCAGTGATGAGATACGATGGACGGGATGAGCGGAGTCTGGCTGTGGATGGAGTTCAACGCAGAGTCTGTTTCTTTTTTATAGTAACGAATCATCACTGACACACGCTAACGATTATTAACCAATGAACACAACCGTTAATGTACTATTATCACCTGATGAGGCAGATATCAATCAAACTTTATTTGCATAGCACTTTTCATTCACACACAAAGTGCTTCACATAAACAAGCAAACACCCTCCACCCCAACCCAACACCTCAATTTTCTACCCTGTCCCTCATCCCACATTATAAATAAAGTACAAACTGATTAAGCACCATTTATTTTTCAACCACAAAAATGAACTTTTGTTTTGTAACAAAGCAACAAATTTATACAATTGATATAACAGCAGCATGAAAACAACTCATGGAGTTGATTAAATATTTTTATCTCTGCAACATTTCAACAGTTTTTATAGACGAACAATAAACACTCATCATCACAAACCACGACGGTCACATCAGAAAAAAAACACTGATAGAGATGAAGTCTTACAAATATTAAATAACGTCTATAAAATTTAAATAAACTGAGAGAAACTTCTATCAGTTTTTAGCAGCTTGGCCAACAGTCCACAGGGATCCACACCCGGACCACTGCTCTTTATTCTTCTCCTCTTTTATTTATTGTATTAATTATTTTGAGGATTCGGCTATACGCTGATGATGCAGTGATTTATGTGTGATGGTAAAAAAAAACAACCAGCTGCCTTCAGACCTTATTTTAAATGTAATAAATCAGATCTAATATTAATTCACAGTGTTGTTCCGCCTGTCTTTGCAGCTGCACTGCTGTGGTGTTTATAACTACACCACTTGGTTCAGCAGTGTCTATTTCTCGGTCAGTGGGATTCCTGCCAGCTGCTGTGTCAGTTTCTCCGACTGCAGCTCGGCCGACTTGAAGAACGCGACTGTGGCTGCTCGTAAAGTTCACAAACAGGTCGACAGCACACACAAACGAGATCCCATCACTATCCACTCATGTTTGGACACATGACCATTGAATCTTGTGTCTGCAGGGCTGTTATGAACTGGTGACGTCCTTCATCGAGAGCAACATGGGAATCATTGCTGGGGTTACATTTGGCATCGCCTTCTCTCAGGTGCAACAAACCGACGGTGACGTCTGATGAACTAATATTATGTTACAGAGAAGGCCAGTTTATCGACACGCGACTTTTCTCTTTTAACCATCTTCAGTCGACTGAAGTAGTCTTGCACGTTAATAATTTAAATATTCAAATATTTTAGTTAAATGCTGTCTTAAATAATGAATTCCTGTCTCCATCTCAGCTGATCGGGATGTCTCTGGCCTGCTGCGTGTCTCGCTTCATCAACGCCAACCAGTACGAGATGGTTTGACAGGTAACACACACACACACACACACACTCATTATTCGTCTTGTTGTTCATCACCTCCGATCTGCTTGTTCTTTTTTCATTCTTTTACAGAAAAGAGACAAGGATGCACGTCACCATGGAAACCTGGGCACACACACACAGCATCCTGTATCAACAGCTGACTCTTTAATTTATTTTTGTTCTTTAATTCTGTGAAGAAGAAATCAATAGATACAATAATAAATAAATTCATGGTGCTACTTTCAGTGTTTTTATTTCATGAGTCATGGTGAGTCGTGATGAGTCATGGTGAGTCGTGATGCAGACGGACCATGAGTTGAGACATTTTTATGTATTTTGAGTTGATTTGTTTGGTTTGTTTTATTTCATAAATAAACGAGTTTGCTGAGAAGATTTCTTTGATGTTTCTTAAATGTTCCAGCAGCAAAATAAACAAACACATTTAAACATTTATTTAATTCAACTTTTTCAAACAAACAGAAAAGTTTCAACATTTCACCAACAACTCAATTCATTTAAAACTGGTGACGTCACTGGTGACGTGCACGTTTGTCCGAAACATGACGTTTTGTGTTTTTAAATTTTTAATTAATTAATTTGATTGAAAGGTGAGCTCGCGCCTGCCGAACACCGGAAGTAGCGCTCTGTAAACGCCAGCCGTCGTGACGTCACGGGCCCACGTCGCCCTGTGATTGGCTGACCGCGGAGGTTCGGTCTTCCCCGAAAGTCCCAGCAGACAGCTCCGCGTGTACGGCGCGTGACAGACGGATTAACGGGACTCTCGCACGCGCCGACACCGCCGAGGAACGACACGCCGACACGCGGTGAGCTCACCGGACGCCTGAAGCGCCTGAAGCGAGCCGGTCTGTCGGTTAACGGGAGCGGCCAGCGCCGCTAACGGGACCCGGAAATATCTCCAGTGAAGGTGAGTTCCGTTATCGGACGCCGCTCTTTATCTTCGTTTGTGTCCGAGATTTAACTCCGCTGCCCCGCGAGGACCGGACAGTTGTCGCTGCGATGTTAAAACTGTTTTCGGTCATAAGGCGTTTAAACCCGCAGTTAAACCCGCAGTTAAACCCGCAGCAGACCGCGCGGTGTCCGGTGGTCCGCACGCGCTTAGCCCGCTGATGCTAACAGCTGATGCTAACGCCTTTGATGTTAGCTCCCGGCTAACAACGTTAGCTCCCTTCTTCTTCTTCTTCTGTGTCTGAGCACACTGACAGCCTGTCTTCTTCTCTCGTTGTGTTTCAGCTTCCTGTTTTTGGGGTGAAACATTGGGCTGGCGTCCTGCAGCAGGAGACGTCTCCGTCCTCAACTGGGCCCCGGGCTCACAGGTGAGTGCACCTGTGTGACCCGGTCCAGGATCAGCTGCAACCTCACAATAATCCTTAAAGAGCATTAGGGAGCTAAGTTTGGCTCTGGACTGTGAGGCGGCGGCTTCACTTCACGGTGCTCGCCATGATGCAGACGCCTGAGTCGTACAACCAGAAGAACTCGCTCTTCAACACCATGAACCGCTTTATTGGCGCCGTCAACAACATGGATCAGACGGTGATGGTGCCCAGCCTGCTGCGGGACGTCCCACTGAACACCACCGCCGGCAACGGCACCGCCAGCAACGACGACACCTACTTCCACCAGGACGGCGACATGTACAGCTCGTACGTGCTGCTCAAGTCCATCCGCAACGACATAGAGTGGGGCGTCCTGCAGGGCGACGAGCGGCGGAAGGAGAAGGCAGGCAGCATGGTGGCAGAGGACGACCTGGAGAAAGAGTTTCACTTCCACCTGAACGGACTTCACGCGGTTCTGTCCAAACTGACCCGCAAAGCCGACACGCTCACGAGCCGCTACAAAGAAGAGGTTGGCTGCAGGAAGTGACGGAGGCGAGGAAACGTTGGCATCAGCTCACTGACTACAAATCCCATAAAACACCAGCATGCACACCTGGACAGGTGATACAGAAACGTCACGGAAACGTCATGGAAACGTTGTTAGTGACTTAAAATGTTTTTCTTGGACTTTCAGAGAAAAAAGTTTTAGTTTGTTTGTAATGAAACGAGTTAATGAGTTAACATGTCCGTAACGAGTGAACGTGTCCGTAACGAGTTAACGTGTCCGTAACAAGTTAACGTGTCCATAATGAATTAACATGAGCGTAACGAGTTAACGTGTCTGTAACAAGTTAACGTGAGCGTAACGAGTTAACGTGTCCATAATGAATTAACATGAGCGTAACGAGTTAACGTGTCTGTAACGAGTTAACGTGAGCGTAACGAGTTAACGTGTCCATAACGAGTTAACATGTCCGTAACGAGTTAACATGAGCGTAACGAGTTAACGTGAGCGTAACGAGTTAACGTTTCCATAACAAGTTAACGTGTCCGTAACGAGTTAACGTGTCTATAACGAATTAACATGAGCGTAACGAGTTAACGTGTCTGTAATGAGTTAACGTGTCTGTAATGAGTTAACGTGTCTGTAACGAGTTAACATGTCCGTAACGAGTTAACGTGAGCGTAACGAGTTAACGCGTCCATAACGAGTTAACATGTCCGTAACGAGTTAACGTGAGCGTAACGAGTTAACGTGTCTGTAACGAGTTAACATGTCCGTAACGAGTTAACGTGAGCGTAACGAGTTAACGTTTCCATAACAAGTTAACGTGAGCGTAACGAGTTAACGTGAGCGTAACGAGTTAACGTTTCCATAACAAGTTAACGTGAGCGTAACGAGTTAACGTGTCCATAACGAGTTAACATGTCCGTAACGAGTTAACGTGAGCGTAACGAGTTAACGTGTCTGTAACGAGTTAACATGTCCGTAACGAGTTAACATGAGCGTAACGAGTTAACGTTTCCATAACAAGTTAACGTGAGCGTAACGAGTTAACGTGTCCATAACGAGTTAACATGTCCGTAACGAGTTAACGTGAGCGTAACGAGTTAACGTGTCTGTAACGAGTTAACGTGTCCGTAACGAGTTAATTATGACTTAACGTGTCTGGAACGCTCTCATTCTTTATGTTACATGTGTATAAATATGAAATGTCTGTTTCGTAGTTAACGAGCTGACCTCGTTAAAGTTTCTAACTGAAAGCGAATTCAACATCAAAGAAACGTTCCTGTGGTTCAGATCAGCTGGTGGAGACGTTGGCATTGCGACCTGATGTCTGTTTATGATGTTTTTGATGAGTCATGTTTGATCATGTTTACATGTTTGTGCCAGCCATTAAAGGTTTTGCTGAGTCATGTTTGTGTTTTCGCGTCATCACTCTCCGTTCACCTGTAATCTCCCATAATCCTTCAGTACTGATGTCAGTGAACGCCTCCTGGACTTTGTGAATACATTTGCATATTTTAAAGTGATGTGTCACTGCAGCTCATCATGACTCAGCGTTGGACGCAGGAGTTGGCCCTAGAGGCCCCTGAAGGTGAGGTGTGACATCAGCAGTCTGAATGATGTCATCTGTATGCAGACCAACAGATCATGTGACACGTTAGCTTCTTCACCACATTGCTAATCTAAGCTTGTGTTAGCATGCAGAACAGCTGGCTAACATCAACAAACAGCTGTGACCTCGTTTCCATGGTAACCACATCAAGTCAGTCAGAACCCAGCTGATCGTGCTCACACTGAGCTGTTTTTGTAGTCCATCTTCTGAGTGACCTGTAAGCTGGTTTTTATATGAAGTTTATATAAACATGCTGAGTCATGGTCAGCAGAACAGTGACTGTCTTCATGAATAATTAATGAGCTGAATCTCAATAATATGACAGAATATTACACCACAGGAAGTGAATGTCTTATTTTGAAAGTCATTATTGGCATGCTTTTACTTTGTTGGATTTTAATGATGTCACTCTGGTTCCTGTCTGTCAGAAACACCTGTCGTAGCCCCGCCCCCTCACGTACTTCCATCACAGGTGAAACACCTTCACTGTGGACAGGAAGTGACCTCTAAATTTGTTGCTCACGTCCTGTTTGAATTTTCAGGTTGTTTGTTGATCAGCTGATGTTTGTCTCTGTGCACAGACATAATGTGAGCTCGTTCTTCATGATTCCTCCACAGGGTGGACCAGGAGAGCTCAGAGGTTCCCAGTGGTCAGTCTGCCCAGCAGCATCAAACACACCTGGACTCCATATTTATGGTCTGTACATGGATCCATGCTGCACTCTTTAGACCAGTGGACTGTCAGTCTGTCCAACATGGATCTGATGTTTGCTTCCATGATGTGACTTTGATTGTGTCATTCATATAATGTTCTGTTCCAGCTGCTGGAGGAGAACATTGTCACTTTTGTGAAGAACGAGCTGAAGAGGATCCAGAAGGGTCTGAGTCCAGATGACCCAGAGTGCTTAGAGAGTCAGAGGGAGGATGAGGAGGTGTTGGACGGTGAGGATGAAGAGCAGAGGAGGAGCAGCAGAGAGTCATTTCTGAAGATCACACTGCACTTCCTGAGGAGCATGAAGCAGGAGGAGCTGGCTGACTGTCTGCAGAGCAGTAAGAGGATTTCTCTAAAGATTTAACATGATGGATGAATGAGACATTTACTGACGTCTCAACACATGGACTCATGCTTTTATTTTGAAGGGCAGCAACAGTTCAGCTACCACAAATATCCAGCAGGGGGCACTGTGACACAGCTGATATCAGTGTGTGTGTGTGTGTGTGTGAGTGAGTGTGTCAGAGTGCCAATTAGTGGTTGACAAGGTTAGACCCAGAATAATTAACACACACACATCAGTTAAAGCTTTTCTTAGTGAGTGTGTAAAGGAATGACTTGTGTGTGTGTGTGTGCTAATTAAAGGTCAAAGGTCAGTGTGTGTGTTCAGTTAAATGTCTCCACACAACCCTGTGTGTGTGTGATCTGTCGTCGGTGCTGTCAGGCCTTGTTTCTGGGACGATCAGCACTACAGCTCTGATTATTCAGTATACACACACGCCTGTCAGTCAGTGTGTTGGGCAGGTTTGCATCTGTTTGTCAGACAGGAAGTGAGACCTATGACCTCTGTCCATCCCCTCTGTGTCTCACGGTGCGTTTAAAGACGTGGTGTCTCACGGTGCGTTTAAAGACGTGGTGTCTCTGTGGTGTGTTAGCATGTTAGCATTGGTTGTCTGCAGCGCCACCTTCAGGATGATCTGCCAATGAAACACTGAGATGAAAACACACCAAGTCAGTGTGTGTGTGTGTGTGTGTGTGTGTGTGTGTGCGCGCGCCTCTGTGTGCGCACGAGGGGAGTGATGCATGGTGGGAAATCGTTTAGTGTCCTTGGCGACCACCCCCGGCAACGGAATGAGAAACAAGGCGGGAACAAGGATGTAATTTGAGAACGAGGGGGAGGAGGGAGTGACAGATTGAAGGGGGGAGGAAGGAGGAGACGAGGAGTCAAGGAAGGAGACGAGGAGAGGGAGGACAAAGAGATGTGAATGACAGAACGAGGAGACGAGGAGGAGGAGATGAGGAGGCAATAAGGAGGCAATAAGGAGTGACAGATCTGTCCGCCGAGGTGTGAAGGAGGCGCGCGGTGTCTGTCCTCCGAGCCAGTCTGAATAATGACACACACACGCACGCACACACACACACACACACACACACACACTGCTCTAATTGCCTGTGTGTGTGTGGGGCGGGCTTGTTGTGGATGTCGATTGACGTTTACAGCAGCCAATAGCGAGTGTGCGTTAGCATAGCAGCTAGTGCTATGAGCACTATAAGTGTTGACCGGGCTAACCAGCTGTGTTAGCGCTTCACTACTTAGCTTCTTTGGAGCAGTGGAAGCTAATGTTGGAGGGAAAGCTAACATGGAAGGAAAAACAATTCATTAGCTAACGTTAGCTTTACATCCAAGCTAACTAAGATAACTAATGTTAGCAGTTAGCTACATTAACTACGTAAATCTCCAACATTAGCTAATATAACTAGTGAGATCCATAACATTAACTTATGTTAGCAGTTAGCTACATTAACTACGTAAATCTCCAACATTAGCTAATATAACTAGTGAGATCCATAACATTAACTTATGTTAGCAGTTAGCTACATTAACTACGTAAATCTCCAACATTAGCTAATATAACTAGTGAGATCCATAACATTAACTTATGTTAGCAGTTAGCTACATTAGCCCCAGCTCCAAACCAGCTGGATCCTCAGTGTTAGCTGTTAGCTTTATTATATTAGCTGTAACGTTATTCTCTGGTTTCGGATCCGGTCCGGCTGCTGAGCCCGGTTCTGTTAGCATGCTACAGAGCTAGCTGATTAGTGGGTAGTGACAAATTGAAACATACTTGTAAAGCTGCAACGTGACTGTTTGTGTTTGTTGGTGACAGACGGGACAGAGACGTGATGGACAGGAAGTCTTAATTGATTTCCTCATTTAGAAAAGAGAGAGCAGGTCAGATAAGTGCAGCGACGGGCGAGCGAGTAACCGTCTGCATTACAGAGAGAGAGAAAAGAGAGCGGGCGATGAAGCATGAAGATGTGTGTGTGTGTGTGTGTGTGACCTTGTCTGGCTGAGTGTGTGTGAGCCAGAGAGAGAGCCGGCGAGTGTAGCGGGCGAGCGAGCGAATAGGAAAGGGGAGCCTTGAAACCGTCCTGACTCGCTCTGCTATTATCCTCTCTCTCTCCTGTACAAACACATGCTCGCTCGTCCTCGTGTGCACCCATCTGAACAGCCCTCGCTCTCTCTCACAAACGTTTTTCTCTTCTCTCTTTGTGTTTGTTCGTTCGTCTCGCACTGCTGACGCCTCCTTGAGGGTGACCCCACTGACCTATAACCTCTGCTCTTCCTGTCTGACGTGTAAACACTGAACAAGGTGAGAGCCGAAGGAGGCAACAGTTCCTCAGAGAGAAACTCCGGTTTAATACGAGCCGATAAAAACCTGGCAGACGTCAGGCGACGACAGAAACGGGCATCTAAATGTTTAGACACACATTTGAAGAACGTGGCGCTTCATGAACATGCCAGCTGTTCCACTGTGTTCAGACTAACACACATATGTCCGTAGGTCCCTATGTTGATGTGATTGTTGGTCAGTTTACAAAATTTGTTCCAATTCAAAGATCTTCAAGGACAATTCAGACACCACAAGACAATCCAGAAAAGCAGTTTAAACATAATCGCGATCATTAAAACGACACAAGCAAACCTCACGAACATGGCAGCTTTCATCCCGACTTCTGTTTATAACGTGTGATCGGCTCGGACAGTTTGTCTGATTGTCAGTTTGTCTGATTGTCAGTTTATCAGTTTGTCTGATTGTCGGTTTGTCTGATTGTCAGTTTGTCTGATTGTCAGTTTATCAGTTTGTCTGATTGTCAGTTTGTCTGATTGTCAGTTTGTCTGATTGTCAGTTTATCAGTTTGTCTGATTGTCAAGTTTGTCTGATTGTCAGTTTGTCTGATTGTCAGTTTATCAGTTTGTCTGATTGTCGGTTTGTCTGATTGTCAGTTTATCAGTTTGTCTGATTGTCGGTTTGTCTGATTGTCAGTTTATCAGTTTGTCTGATTGTCAAGTTTGTCTGATTGTCGGTTTGTCTGATTGTCAGTTTATCAGTTTGTCTGATTGTCGGTTTGTCTGATTGTCAGTTTGTCTGATTGTCAGTTTATCAGTTTGTCTGATTGTCAGTTTGTCTGATTGTCAGTTTGTCTGATTGTCGGTTTGTCTGATTGTCAGTTTATCAGTTTGTCTGATTGTCAGTTTGTCTGATTGTCGGTTTATCGGATTGTCTGATTGTCAGTTTGTCTGATTGTCGGTTTATCGGATTGTCTGATTGTCAGTTTGTCTGATTGTCGGTTTGTCTGATTGTCAGTTTATCAGTTTGTCTGATTGTCAGTTTATCAGTTTGTCTGATTGTCAGTTTGTCTGATTGTCAGTTTGTCTGATTGTCAGTTTATCAGTTTGTCTGATTGTCAGTTTGTCTGATTGTCAGTTTGTCTGATTGTCAGTTTATCAGTTTGTCTGATTGTCAGTTTGTCTGATTGTCAGTTTATCAGTTTGTCTGATTGTCAGTTTGTCTGATTGTCAGTTTGTCTGATTGTCGGTTTATCGGATTGTCTGATTGTCAGTTTGTCTGATTGTCGGTTTATCGGATTGTCTGATTGTCAGTTTGTCTGATTGTCGGTTTGTCTGATTGTCAGTTTATCAGTTTGTCTGATTGTCAGTTTATCAGTTTGTCTGATTGTCAGTTTGTCTGATTGTCAGTTTGTCTGATTGTCAGTTTATCAGTTTGTCTGATTGTCAGTTTGTCTGATTGTCAGTTTGTCTGATTGTCAGTTTATCAGTTTGTCTGATTGTCAGTTTGTCTGATTGTCAGTTTATCAGTTTGTCTGATTGTCAGTTTGTCTGATTGTCAGTTTGTCTGATTGTCAGTTTATCAGTTTGTCTGATTGTCGGTTTGTCTGATTGTCAGTTTGTCTGATTGTCAGTTTATCAGTTTGTCTGATTGTCAGTTTGTCTGATTGTCAGTTTATCAGTTTGTCTGATTGTCGGTTTGTCTGATTGTCAGTTTATCAGTTTGTCTGATTGTCGGTTTGTCTGATTGTCAGTTTATCAGTTTGTCTGATTGTCAAGTTTGTCTGATTGTCGGTTTGTCTGATTGTCAGTTTATCAGTTTGTCTGATTGTCGGTTTGTCTGATTGTCAGTTTGTCTGATTGTCAGTTTATCAGTTTGTCTGATTGTCAGTTTGTCTGATTGTCAGTTTGTCTGATTGTCGGTTTGTCTGATTGTCAGTTTATCAGTTTGTCTGATTGTCAGTTTGTCTGATTGTCAGTTTGTCTGATTGTCGGTTTATCGGATTGTCTGATTGTCAGTTTGTCTGATTGTCGGTTTATCGGATTGTCTGATTGTTGGATTGTCAGTTTGTCGGATTGTCAATCAGACCATCACTTAATGCACTGACGTGTCGGCGTTGCGTCCTGAAAACAGATCTGTGTGAGTCGACTGCTCGCCTTGTTTCGTGCTGCCTCCGTACGTTTCCTCTCTCTCTGTGTACACAGACGGTCATTCATCTTCCACCAACATCAATAAATGATGGCTGCTGTTTAAATATTCATCGGCAGCGCTGCTCATCTTGCTCGCTAAACAGCCTCGCTCGCCAGACAACCCACACACTCACACACACACACACACACACTCCCTGTGGTGCATTAGAAATTCAATCCGTCGTCTTCAACACTGGTGTTGAGCCACACACACACAATCACGGTTACACACTTAGTGTACACAGACACTAATGGAAAACACACACACAGCCAGACAAAAAGAGAGGTGAGCGGCTGTGTGTGTGTGTGTGTGTGTGTGTGTGTGATGAAACTGTGATGAAAAAGACGTGCCGTTTATCTCTACTTAAAGGGACAGTCTGTCATTTTCCCCAGAGTCTATCTCAGAGACCACGCCAGGTTTTAGACAGTCTGCGGGGATGTCACGGAGACTACAGTTTGACGTCAGTCTCTTTGGTTAAAACAGTTAAAACAGTCTGAATCACAGTCAGTTAAGACACACATTTCCACTGACTGTGATTCAGACTGTTTATCATGACTTAACCTCCACACACACACACACACACACACACACACACACTTACTTCCTCTCATATTTCGTTAGCGCTCGCTCTCCTCACCTCTCTGTTGTTCTCGCTCACCTCCTGCTGTATTCATCTCTACCTCATTCTTTATTTCTCTAATTAGGCTCCGCTCGTTGCCATGGAGTTCTGTGCGTGTGTAAAGCAAGACATACAGAAAAAAAATCAGATTTTAAAAACTCATCAGTTTCATTTCATATCATCTCAGATAAATCAGTCACTGTTGCTCTCTCCTTTTCTCTTCTTAGCTTCCTCCGTCAGCGTCCTCTTCACTCTCTGCTCCTCTGCCATCATGTCCATAGAAGCTGCTGACTGCTGGGCCTGAACACCTCTTCTTCTTCCTGTTGCTCTGAGCTAACAGACTGAGCTAACAGCAGCTAACAGACTGAGCTAACAGCAGCTAACAGACTGAGCTAACAGCAGCTAACAGACTGAGCTAACTGCAGCTAACAGACTGAGCTAACAGCAGCTAACAGACTGAGCTAACAGCAGCTAACAGACTGAGCTAACTGCAGCTAACAGACTGAGCTAACAGCAGCTAACAGACTGAGCTAACTGCAGCTAACAGACTGAGCTAACAGCAGCTAACAGACTGAGCTAACAGCAGCTAACAGACTGAGCTAACTGCAGCTAACAGACTGAGCTAACAGCAGCTAACAGACTGAGCTAACAGCAGCTAACAGACTGAGCTAACTGCAGCTAACAGACTGAGCTAACAGCAGCTAACAGACTGAGCTAACTGCAGCTAACAGACTGAGCTAACAGCAGCTAACAGACTGAGCTAACTGCAGCTACTTCATTAGGAATCATTAAAAAGTGAGTATGGTGTTTTATTTTGAAATTCTCAGAGGAACATTAGAATTCTGTTTGTAGCGTTGTCTCTTTTCTCTCGCCTACATCCTTTTATCTTGTCGAGTGTGCGTGTGTGTGAATGACTCATCGTGAACACACACACACATCAGGATGATGAAAGAGTGTGGGCGATCGAAAGGGAAGAGAGGGCCGAGCGAGGCCGACAGAGAGAGAGGGAGGGAGGGATGAATGGACTCTGTTTCATATTAGAGAGTTTGTCCCAGGTTTTAGAGAAGACTCTGAGTCGTGCATGTATCCCAGTATGCTCTGCAGGTGTCCAGACTGCTGCCACCGACATCTGTGGCCTATCCTCCTGGTCCTGGACCAACACTCACACAAAAGGGAAATAACGTTACACTACCGAGATGATTTACAGACTTGAACCCTGCCACTTAAGCCAAACCCCACAAGAAAACCACCTCGATAGGCTACTGTGTACTACCACTACTACCACTATTAGACTGGACGCTGCTGGTTCAGAGGTTCTGTTGCTGTGTTCACTGTTAGACTGGACGCTGCTGGTTCAGAGGTTCTGTTGCTGTGTTCACTGTTAGACTGGACCCTGCTGGTTCAGAGGTTCTGTTGCTGTGTTCACTGTTAGACTGGACCCTGCTGGTTCAGAGGTTCTGTTGCTGTGTTCACTGTTAGACTGGACCCTGCTGGTTCAGAGGTTCTGTTCTGGTTGTGAGGTTGTTGCCGGCATGGAGGACTGAGCTGAAACTTTTATTAGGGATGTTTAATAATGATTCAAACTCGCCTCTAAGTGCCAAAATAAAACACCAAAGTGTGATTTTTCAAAATAAAAGTCACCCAAACAGAAACTGAAACTCATTTCATCATCAGGACTGACATCATCAGGAGACAGACCCATGACAGCTCTTCAGATTTATTGGACAATAATTATTTTGGTGACAGGAAGCCGAGTACAAAATGACATACAAGCATGTGACAGGAAGTGACGGTGTTTACAAAGAACAGACTCGACACTGCCAGCATCCTCATAAATAAAAAAAGATGTATTTACAGGATACATGATGTACACGTGATGATGTTCTGTCTTTGTTAGTGTACAAACGTGTTTATTTACAACATTCACACGTCAGTTGTGTTGTCTGGCTCCTCTCGTGGTCGTCATGACCTTGTTTTGACCCGGGCGCCCTTCCCAGCAGTTGTCCCGGCGCCTTTTACCGGCTCTTTCTTCATGTCTCTGTGGATGGCACCTCCCCCTACTTTCATCCCAAGATCCCTGATGTGGACTCTGACATTGCCCAGGTTCCGCTGTAAGTCAGCGTCCATCTTCACAGTCTTACCTGCTCGGTCCTGGTTCTCACAGTTAGCCTCTCTCTTTACTCCGTGCCGTTCCACTGTGCTAACGTCCAGGGTAGCGATCCGCTTGGCAGGGCTCGGGTTCCCTGCATTCGTACTTCGCAGTCGTTCCCAAACAGGACCGTCGACTGAAGGGCCTGGGTTTGTGGAGTCCTGAACCCTGCTCGTCTGACTCCCTTGAGTTTGTCGTGTCCACGTGCTAGCATCTGGTGCGCCATTCGAGTTTGCTGGATCAGTGAGGTTCTTACTTTGGACTCGCTGTGGTTCTGACACAGCGGCATCCACTCTGCAGTCAGAATTCGAAGCGCTTTGACTTCGCAGTCGCTGTGGTTGCCACATGCTAGCACCAACTGCTAAGTTGGACCTGACAGAGGTGTCTGGAATCAGTTTATTTCCTTGTTGTTCCCATGTGGAGTTCACTTTAGCATCCGGAGTAGCAGAATTGGCAATCACAGTGTCCTTGCTACATTGTTGTTGTTGTTCCCACACACTGAAGTCAATCTTAGAGTCCGGAGTAGCAGAATTACAGATCCAGGTGTTCTTACCTTGTTGTCTTTGCAGTTCCCGCATGTTAGTGTTCAGCATCACATGTGGTACTGCAGTGTTTTTATGTCCTACATGCTGTGGCTCCCACATGCTTGCATCCATTTTGGTTTCCGGTTTAGCTGCCAGAGTAGAATATCCCAGATGTTTAATACCGTGTAAGTGTCCGGACTCTGCACCAGCTTGTCGCTGTGGTGCTAACAATGGTGGAATGCGTTGTAGTGGTCTTAGTGACAGTCTCGCTGGCAGTGGTGGAGTTGGAGGTGGCGAAGCTTCCAGCGAGTCCCAACGAGTGTCCACAAACTCCAGTGAGGAGCCAAGCATGCCGGCCAGCTCGGGGGTGGCCTCGACCAGCTCCAAGGGGTCCTTGACGTCTGGTCTGAAGGAGGACAGCTGCTGCTCATCAGGACCCGTCAGGAGCTGCGACAGGGATGCCTGCCGGTGGAACTCGTCCTCAGGGATCGACTGCACATTGAGCTGTGGGAAAAGGCGGCGGAAGGACCGAGACATCATCCGGAGTCTACCCAGGACGTCGGACAGGAGGAGCCAGTTCCTGGGGCTGGAGGAGAAAACACAGGAGTTCATACACTTTTACAGCTGACTTCATTGTTAGCGTCTGAGCAAGCCAGTGTTTATTCTGTTTAGTTCTTATTCAATGATATTCAAGGGTCAGACAGGGGGTCACAGGACGGTCGCAGCCTAGAGGGTTGAACCCTCTTGCTGTGAGGTGATGGTGCTAACCACTGCACCACCAGGCTGTAAACATGTTTATTTCTGCTGTGAAGTCATTTGTCCCCATAACATGGGGACTTATGGAGACTGACTCACTTCTGGAACCAGCCTCAAGTGGACGACAAGGGGAACTGCAGTTTGTGTTTCGCCTCACAGAGACGGAGAATGGTGGTTGAACAGCAGATCGAGAATACGGTCGATTTTCAAAATAAAGTCTGTGTGTGTGTGTGTTTCAAGGGCAAAGGAAGCTTAACACACACACACAGTGGACAAGGCCACATGTTGCTTTAAAGCCAGTTGCTGCTGGAATGTTAAACAACCCAATGAAACCGTGCGTGTGTGTGTGTGTGTGGCCTTGTACCCAGGAGGAGTCATTAATACGACATCAGACACGAGAGAAGAGGAGGAGAGAAGCGACAGGGGAGGAAGACGAAGTGGAAGCCAATTAGCCGCGTCACCACGGCGATGCAATCCTCGTTAACGACCTCTCCGTCTGTCCTGCCTTTATCTCTCTTTCTTTCTCTCTCTGTCGCCTCCTCCGAGCTCTTTTCTCCCTCACCACGCTTCATTCGCTCCCTCCCTCCTCCTCCATTCCAATCTTTCTTTCCCAACATTTCCTGCTCTGTAATTGGACCGAGTGCCAGAAAGAGAGAGATGAGAGACAAAAGGGACATCACGTCCAGGTTTTATACAGTCTACTGCCTTAGGACCCCTGATGTTTACACCAAGTTCCTTTTGTCCTTCCTAGTTCCTTCATCTTTACTTCCAGGTCTTTTTGTGTGATCACGTTGAGGACTGCCACCCCTGGTTCCTTCTTTTTGAGCCTCAGTGTTGTTGTAAATCCTTTCAGGTCTACACCAGGTACTTCAGTCCTGGTCTATGATTGAAATCCTCTGACAAAACACCTGATGTTGAGTATTTTGAACTCACCCCTGGGACAGTGACACCTGGATGTTGTAGCAGGGAAGCAGTGGCCGGTCAGAAAGCTCAAACTCAAACACCTCCCTCCTGGCTCGTTGCTCCTCATCTTCGTCCTCTTCTCCGTTCTCCTCCTCCTCCTCCGGCCCCGGAGGGTCAGCAATAATATTATACACACCTCCCTCGCTATACGGCTCTGTAAACACAGAAAAAATCAGAATGACAGTGAATAGACTTCAGTCCTGACTGGTTCAGTCCTGACTGGTTTAGCAGTAGTTCCTTCAGTCCTAACTCGTTTTAGCTATCTCCCCCATTTATCACATTTATGTCCCCTGTTGAGACTTTGTATGACTGAGTGCGTTTGTGTTGAAACTCACCGCACACTGAGCTGCCATAAAACTCCCAGCAGATTCCTGGATCGCCCTCCGACCTTCCCTGGAGGTCGGACAGATAGTCTGCAAAGAGACGGGGAGGGAAACGGCGAGTTAGTACCTTCTGTGGTCGATCAAAGAGCTGACCAATCAGAGAGGATGAAGGCAGCAAGGTGAAAACAACACACACACACACACACAGTAAAAGACGGGAAGAAGAAGAAGATGAGTGTTCGTGCTCAGACGGTGCCGGCTTGTCGCCGCAGCGCTTGGCGCTGAGTAGACGGATGCTGGCAGGAGTGTGTGTGTGTGTGTGTGTGGCAGTAAGCTGTTCTGGGATTCAACAGCCAAGCCTCATTAAACCCCTCTGGAGAGAGAGAACAAATACAGGCAGCGAATGGTAATCAGACGGGCTGGCGAACACACACTTTCCTTTCGTCTATTTCCTCCTTGTTGACTCCGTTCCTCTCGTTCACACTTAATCCGTTTCCCTCTTTGTTCTTTCTTTATATTCCTTCATTGTGACGAGCTTCAAGCGCTCTCTGAGGTCCCATCTTGAGTTCTGGTCTCGGTTGTCCAGAGACCAGGTTCCTGCTGGACTCCAGCTGACCCATGCAGTATGAAACTGGTTTTCTCTGATCATACGATCAGCTGCTTATCGGTGTCACTTCAGGTCGACGACACTCATGAGACAGAAAAGACAGACTGCAATCGTCTGTTTTAAAGTATGGCGGGTATTTTGATTTTCCGACTTTGTTCCTGTTACCTTTAGACCAGCGGTCCCCAACTTTTTTTAACTGGGGATGGGAGACAATGACACCCGAAGTGTGTTTCAGTCTGTCCAGTCTATTCCATAATTTTGTTTCGGTCGCTGAAGACGCTTTCCAGACACGTTTGCTTTTTACTCGTTTTTGCTAGTTTGAGAGCTTAACTGCGGTAACATATCACGTGACTGAGGCGAGCATCTTGACTTGTCTTAACCCACGTCAAGAGGCACAGACAGATGTAACTGGGAGAGAGTAGATATTTTTTTCTTTCTGTGTGACCCGGTACCAAGTGACCCAGCGGCCCGGCAGTTGGGCACCGCTGCTTTAGACTTTGTTCCCGTTATCTTCCTGTTACATTCAGACTTTGGTTTTGATAATGAAGAGGCTACAAGCACAAACACGTTTTCCCATCCTACCCTCCAGAAAGGTTTCCATGGCAGCGCTGTGGGTCATGTTCATTGGTCCTCGTCCAGAATAGGAGGTAAGGGTGGGGTCAGCGCCGCAGGCCAGCAGGAAGCGCACCACCTCCAGGTGGTCGTTCTCCACAGCGTCATGCAGTGGTCTGAAACAGGAAACAGAATCAATCAGCCCACTTGATTTACACAGTCATGCCTGAACAGATGATTCACCTCGTACCTGGTTCCATCCTGAGCACTGCAGTTCACATCAGCTCCGTGCTCCACCAGGTGGCGTACGATCCCCAACCAGCCGCAGGCACAGGCCTCATGCAGGGCACAGTACCCAGCGTTGTCTCGATGATTCACGTCACAGAGCCGCCGCTCCAGACAGTACAACACCACATCCTGGACAGGAGACATGGCCAACAGGTGAAACCAAAGACAGCGGACGCCCAAAAATAGCCCCATGAAACAGGAAGTACAGTTCTTCTTTACTACAGATTTTTATATCAGATCGTGGATAGTGTGTGTCACACTCCCGCTGCTGTATGTTACAGCTACAAAGCTGACCAAGCTAACAACAGTTAGACAAGAAGCACTCTGCTCTGGCGGTGTCAGTAAAGAGAAGAGACACGCCCCCAAGTGCAGGATGACATCGCCAACAACCAATAAGGTTTTATCAGCAAATGACAAACTCTAAAATACCATGAAGAATACCTGAAAACACTTGGTGTCAGTGTTGGACAGACACTGGAGGAAAACAAAGAAACAGCATGTTGATGCTGAAAGAAAAATTCCACCTTAAAAGATGCTGAAAAAACAAAGACCTCCCTCTCTTCGTCTGCTCTCGAAATGATTGCAGCTTGAAAAAAAACTGTCGTGATGGATGACGGCTTCATTTACAAACTGAGCTCGTTAGCTTCACCGCTACACCTCAACGAGAGAGAGAGCGCGGGCGAGCGGGGCAGGGTGACACTTGTGAGGCCTGACGAGCTGTCACATGGTACATGAAATATTCACACTGTGTGTGTGTGTGCCCACACACAGTTTTCTGCCTCCAATACGTCGACTGAATTTCAATAAAGGACGTGCTCAATCAAAACAATTTTTGAGGAAAAATGGGGTTTGTCTTTGAGGGAAAAGGCAAAATGAGACTTCCTGTCAAGTTTCAAAATAAGAGAGAATAGGAATCCACCCACTCCACCTGTGTGTGTTTGTTTTTGTTACCTCATATCCGAGGCGGGCGGCGCGCTGCAGCAGCGTCTCTCCAGCGTTTTTGTTCACAATGAGTCGTCGAACTTCAGGAGGGGGAGGTCGACAGGTCAGCGAGCAAGACGGGTCGGACAGAGAGACCTGTGTGTGTGTGAGACACATTTAAAGTGATTAGTGTGTGTGAGGACCCGTTTTATTACCCACAAAGCAATTAAACACACACACATACACACACACAAAACAGGCACTCGCTCTCTTTCTACATCCATCACTGTCAGAAACACACACACGTCTGCCACACACACACAGCCCCAGTTTTCCAGGCTCAGTTGAAAATAGCGCTGTCACCACCTCTGCTCCCATGACTCTGTTTTTGAAGCCCGAGGCTGATGACAGGAAGCTCAGGAAGAGGAGGAGAGGATTCATCTAAAGTCAACTGTGTTCTCATCACCACACGCTAACAGAACCGGGCTCAGCAGCCGGAGCAGGCCGGGTCCGGGAGCACAGCTTCCCAACAGGGAACCACATTACAGTACTGAGGTGACTTTATGATGGAAACAATGATCAGTAGCAGCAGTCCAGGAACCAAAAAGGTTCTGTTGCCGTGTTCACTGTTAGACTGGACACTGCTGGTTCAGAGGTTCTGTTCAGTCCGGCTGCTGTTTTAGATCAGCATGAAGTTCCACAGAACTTCATGCTGATCTTTGATGAGAAGTTTATTTTATTGAGAACACATTAAACATTTAACTCATAGTTGAAAAAAAATAGATATCACATTTATATTTAATCACTTAAATATTTCAGCATCTATCGACAATGACGATCTGAACACCGCGTTCAGACGATGAAGCGCTGCCTCGCCAAGCTGCCGGCTGATGCCACGGCAACAGTCTCCGCTGCTTAGCAGCCAGACAGCGTGTGCATGTTAATGTGTGTGTGTGTGTGTGTTTGTGTGTGTGCGTGTGTCAAATGAAGCCGCTTGCCGCCACGCATCGACAAACAGGATGCGAGCTTTGCCCCGAGGTGTGTGTGTGTGTTTCGGTGTGTGTGTGTTTTCTAGCACAGCAGACAAACAAGGAGGAGGCGGGCAGAGCAAGAGCAAGCGAGACTGTGTGTGTGTGTGTGTGTGTGTGTGTGTGTGTGTGTGTGTGTGTCCTTGCTGCCCTGAGGAAATCTCCGGTGCAGCAGCTGTCAAAATGGCACAAGCCACCACTGCACACACGCACACACGCACACACACACACGTGGGGAATATTATTTTTCCTCCATAACCTTCAATCACTCCCTCCTCCTTCCCTCGTTCACTCGCTCGCTCTCTCCTTCACTTTAATCTGCAGTGAATTGAATTACACACACACACAGACACACACACACACACAGACACACACACACACACATAGACACGTCGTCCCTGCTGAGTTTTCCCAGCGAGCTCCAATCAGGACGATAATTGCAACGATTAGAGAAGAAACAAAGAAAAACAACGCTGCTCAGCTTTCCACAGGAAGTCAGAGAACATAATTTCAACGTTATTTCAACGTCCTGTTTTGGTCTCGGTCTTGTTTTGGTCTCGGTCTTGTTTTGGTCTCGGTCTTGTTTTGGTCTCAGTTGGGTTGGCTGAGCGCTCCTCACTCACCTTTCCACTCGTATCCTCGTCATCACTTCCTCCCTCGTGTCTCTCCTCCTCCCTGGCTGTCTCTCCTCCCGTGTGTTTCGTCTTGCACGGCCGTTTGCCCTTCGGCTTGGCTAGGTCGTCGTCATGGCAACGGAAGGGAAGGGGATCACATGAGGAGGAGGAGGGATGAAGGGGAGGTAAGGACGGGAGGAAGGTGGAGATCCAACGACTCTCTCTGAGCTTCTGATACTTGTCCTGGAGGCGGGAGGAGGCGGGGCTCAACTGTTGCCGGGGGAGATGAGCAGGAGAAGAGGGCGGAGCCACGTGGAAAACTGTAAGAAAACAAAGAGTCATGATGTCACAGAGACTACGTCCAGGTTTTAGACAATCTCAGAGACTACGTCCAGGTTTTAGAGAGCGACATAGCGTCCCTGCTTGCCCAATGACTCAACTGGAGCAGCGAGTGAGCAGGTGAGCGAGGCAGCAGATAGTGGGGGAGGGGAGAGAGAGTTTCTGTCCATTGCAAGACTGCAAGACACACACACACACACACACACACACTGTCACACACTTCCATCTGCTGAATTATTCATAAGCCTGGACACACACACCATTAACATACATAGCACATAATGAAGGTGTGTGTGTGTGTGTCACACTGCAGCATTTACAAACAATGACATCATCACTGTTGGCAATGCCCCTAACCCTCAGCTTAGCTTAGCATCAGTTAGCAGTTTAGCTCCTGGTGTGACTTCATCACACACTGTCTTAGCGAGCATGGCTCACGTTATCTCAAAGCTAACGTTAACGAGTCGTGAGTCTGCGTAATTCAGCGTTTACCTACATTAGCCAAGTTACGTTTTAACGTCAAATCTTAATTAGGGAAAAATCAGATTAACAGTGATGTCACATCCTGTTAAAGGACAGGCCAGGACTGAAGTGAAGAAGGACGGAGGAGGAGCAGCATATCTCATCTAATCAGTTAATTAACGATGACCTCGTTAACCTCACCTCTCGGGTCGTCCCGCCTCACAAACGTGTGCTCATGCCAGCCTCCGTTGACCTCTGACCTCGCCCTCATGGCTGCTGGGAGGTCCATTCTGAACTTCCTGCCGACCTCAGCTGTCCTCTGGCCAGAGGGCAGCCATTGGCTGAGCTCCTCGGGGAGGCGGGGCTTGTTAAGTCGGAGGCCGTTGAGTTCAATGCAGACCTTCAGCTTTTTCACGTCGTCCAGGATCGAGTCTGTGGATCAGAACCAACGAAGATGAGCCGACCAATCAAATCTCTTCTGTGACATCAGTCATGACAAGGACACACTACAGAACTGAGATCTACGGTGCCCTGACGAGAACATGAAGCAGCACACGGAGTCTTACCGTTGGTTCGCTTGGTTTTCTTGTCGGTGTGTCTCGTCTTGTCCTCCTCGTCCCTCTCCTTGTTCCTCCCTCTCTTCTGCCGGCTGATGCTGCTCTGGTGGAAAGGTTCCAGGCTGAAGATCTGCCTCTGGTTCATTGTGGCACTGGGATTCGAACCTGTGAGTCCCAGCGTGGACGTGTTTCCCAGAAACAAGCCACTGATTGTGGACAGAGACCTTTGCTGTTGTTGTTGTTGTGTCTGTTGTTGCTGCTGCTGTTTCTGTTGCTGCTGCTGTTGTTGTTGCTGTGACACAAAACTCTTCTCTTTTTTCTTCTCCTCCTGCAGACCTCCTTCCTCCTCTTTGTTCTTCTGTTCCTCCACTGAAGCGTCATCGTTCTCTCGGAGGACGGACAAATAGCTGTGAGGACAGGATGGACGGAAACCTTTGGACACAAAGACAAATGTAATGATGGTTAGTTAACCTGGCGACTACGACAATATGCAGATGACACTCTGCTGTACATAAGACAATCCCACAGACTGTCTAAAACCTGGATGTAGTCTTGTGGATATGGCGTTAAACCTAGTTTGTCTTCCAGGTGTGTAAATGTGTGTGTGTGTTGTGTGTGTACAGAATGAGGTCATCGGTGTGCTCGGTGGGGTGACTCAGAGTTCAAACGTGACTCCTCTTACCTCTCGGCGCCTCGATGGACACTGCAGAGGGAGATCTTCCTCCTCGCCTCTCCTCGCTCTGCTGGCAGCGCTCCCACCCTCCTCCCTCTTTCTTCTTCCACTCCTCCTCCTCATCTCCCTGCTGGCTGTCTGCCCGCTCCCTTTCCTCTTTCTCGACGGCTGTCATCTCTTCTTCTCCTGTTCCTCCTCCTTTCTCTTTCAGCTCTAGCTCGGAGAATCTCAGCATGGCGCGCTGAGGAGAGGACACACATTACTGTTAAGGAATTTTCGATCCTTGGGTTACTCTGGGTCACGTGTGGATTCTCTGCAGTATTAGTTGTTTGGTTTTGGTTGAGAACAGTAGCTGCCAGTCTATCTCAAAACTGTGGTGACCAGAGCCAAGAGACCTACTGCTGCCTAACCCTAACCCTAGACATAATAGACGGCTGGCCACTGACGTTCAAGTCTGCACAAACAGACATCTGTGTCTCCAGAATAGAATATGGTGACAATGACACCTGCATGGCAAGAAACATTCTCTTTGGCTAATTCTGGGCATATGGTATTTGTTTTTTGGTGTTATCTTGGGGTTCAAAGTCTGACCAGCAGCATGAGTTGGGCAGAATGTGAGACAGGCACTTCTGATGAACTTTGAAAGTGTCTCTAATTCTCCTTGGCCAAGTGTCAATAAATAATACAGCATAAGACATCAGAGGCTCCTGAACACTTTCTTCCTTCCTGACCTCACCACTGATCTTTGACTTCAGCGATTTCTTCACAACAATTGCAAACACACTTCATCTGCTCACAGCACCTCCATCATCTTAACTCACACTTTAACTTTCATTTGAACATTGTCACTTTAAAGACAGAAACATTTTCTCCACATCCACAATGTTTTGCTTGGTAACCCTTGGTAACACCTGGTAACCGTCAGTAACAGTGTGTGCTTGCCAACAACCCGGTCATTCTCGCTCATCTCGTTCTGCCCCGACCACAATCCCATTTTAAAAATGAATGTACCATGAAATGATCAACAGATCCATCCAACAACGCCGCTCAGAGACAGCAGCCACCCCAGGGCAGAGGAGCCACATGTGGGTTCATTTCAGCAGCAAACCTCAACCATCACTTCCTCCATCCCTGCAGTTTGTTACTTTAAAGTAAGCATAGTTCTGATGGAGCCAAACAAGCTTTTTAAAGTTTCGGATCTGTTTATTTTTACACGACCCTACATTTCCCAAAATGCATTTCTGATGTCCACGTTGACTCGGGAGAGGTTTGGTGTTCAGACTCGTGCTCACTGTTGCTCAGCAGACAACAGAGGCGTCATCTCGGCCTGAGCGTTAGCATAGAGAAAGGCCATTTGATGGGAAACGTAGTCCATTATTTATATACAGAACACAACATGAACACTTTCTGTCTGTGGCAGACTAATCTGGACTCTGAGGATCAGGAAGAGGAGGAAGGAAAGGAGGAGGACTTCATAAAAAGTCCCACTCTCCTCCTTCATCGCTCGGCAGAGGGAGGAGGAGGAAGGAGAGATTTAATTTGAGTTGAAGGGAGGATCTTGAGAGGACGGGTTGGTGAAGAGGAGAAGCTGACGCAGAAAGAAAGATAAATATAAAGAAACTGTTTTTATTATTATTATTGGTCTTTTCAAGCTTTATTTGACAAGAGACAGCTGAAGAGTGATGGGAATGTGGGGAGAGAGAGAGACGGGGAATGACATGTGGGAAAGAGCCACAGGTTGGATTCCAACCCTGGGCTTCCGAAGCGAGGACTGAGCCTTTGCACATGGGGGGCTGCTCTACCAAGAGCTAAACAACGCTGCCCCAGAAACTGTTTTTATTTCTGCCTCCATTTTCTTCTCTTTTTTAGGGAAACCAGCAGGAGGACCATCACCTGGAGCCACTGTATTATCCTAACCCTACCTCAGCACAACCCAAAACATCTGTCTACAGAAAAAAGAGGAGGAGGAGGAGAAGAAAGAAGGCAGCTCTACTCGAAACAATTCAACTAAACCTCCAAACTCTTCCATACAGGAGTGAAGATCCTTGGTTGTCTCCTGTCTCCTCCTCACCTCGACGTCTACACAAAGGATACTGTACTTCCTGTATTCAAACTGGATCAAACACCTGTAGGTTATTTAGGTCACCTGTGGGTCATTAGTGTCACCTGTGGGTTGTTAAGGTCATTGAACATCTGTGGGTAGAGGGGTGTGTCCCTGAGTCCATGATCAACCACACCTGGGAGTCCCCACCAATTAGAGCTGAAGAAGCCTCATTGATGAAACGTCCATTTGTCGACAAGAACCTTGAAAATATCCTGATGTTGAGTGAACCTTGGCTACATATTGTGTTGCCAACACACCACTGTGTGTTCATGAAAACATAGGGTCATGATGTGAAGGATGGTTTAAACAGCACATACTACTTCACCAGCCATTTGTAGTGACCTTCTGGTTTAAAATAGTTTCTTAATAACACATAGATTCATACAGTGGACTTAAATCATAGTGAGAGCCTGTTTCTATTCAGGGACTGTGAGTTAAATTGACTTAATGAACAGTAAGCAGAAAAATCAATAACAGACAACAAACCCGAGCAGACGAAGTAGGTACGATGATTATACTGCTGACCCCCAGAGAAAATTAAATTGGTCCTCTCCGTCTCAGCCGACGGTAACTGTTTAATGAAGGGATGATGCTGTTACCTGCAGTGCTCTCTGTTCTCTGCTCAGCTTGCTGGAGTCGGCGTAAAGTTCTGTGGTCACACATTTAAACTGGTCGCCGATGTAGCCAGATGAGTTGGCGATGCGTTTGGTGAGGCCAAAGCACCGGTTCTTGCTGCTGCCGAGGCCCTCTACTTCATCTGTTTCGTCAATGCTGTCCTCGATGTCTTTCTTCACATCACCACAGCTATCAGCAGCGAGGCCGGAGTTCGGCATCTCTCTCCTGGGCTCTACCTCATTGGAGGAAAGGTCTTTGTTAACGTGAGCCTTATCAGTAGGTGCTGAGTTAAAGCCTTTATTAGCAGGACTGACAGGTGAAAGGTGCAGACAGGTTGAGCCCAGAGGGAAACTGTTTCCACATGTGGGGACCCTGGGATTGTTTCTTCCAAAAGATTGACCTGTAGAGAGAGTATTATCATAATTTGGACAACAGTTCTTTCCACATGCAGGAGCCCTCAGATTAACATTTAGGCATGTTGCGTTGATCTTCGTGCAGTTTGGAGTCACAGCTCTGTTACTTCCATGAATTGGACTGCTGAATATTCTGGGTTCATATGTTGCCGTCTTTGTAGTCAGATTTCTGCAACATGGACCCACAAATCTGCTGACAACACTTGTACTGTCTCCACTGTCACCTGTGGGACTTGTTGGGTTGATGTCGACATGCTGTGGATCCCTGACATTGATAACGCCTCCAGCTGGAGCTCTGGGGTCAAAGCTCCTGTAAACTGCACTGTCTGAATGACTGCTGTTGATTGTATACATGATGTTTTTGTTACTGTCACTAGAACAATCTTCTTTGCTGAGAAGACCCAATGAGTCACCGTTTCTGGAAGGTTGTTGTTCAGGGTTACCATTTCTATTGGCTGAGGACTCTGACTTCAACCCATCAATGCCATTATTCCTACCATTAGTGCCACCCCTTAGCGAGTCCCCAGCATGTGCAGAGGCTCCGGTTTTATATTTTCTAGAAAACTGTTGTGGAGAAGTTCGGGCACACCGCATCGTCTGCTCCTCTGGGCTGTCAGGACGAGGGCTGGGTGGCTCCTGATTTTCTGGGATCTCCTGATGAGATGAAGAGTTGTGATGAGCAGGTTGTGGTTGGGAAGTGTGGGGCAGTGAGCCTGGCCTGTGCTCTGCAGCCGGGCTGGGAGGGAGGGCTCTCAGAGGCCGTGGCTCTCGTTCTTGGATGCAGCTACTGCTGCCATGTTTGGATGAGTCGTCTTTCACGTTGGACAAATCATCTTCTATCTCGTCACGCACTAGGTCAATAAACATGACATCATCTCTGGCAGAGGTTTTGCATGAAGTCTTTGTGGTTTGATTTGTGGACTTGTCTCTTCCATTGTCACTTTTGTGGGATCTGTCAGCATCTGCCTTCTTCTGGTTCCTGGGTGATTCAGCATTCCAGGATTTATCCTGAGTCTCAAGTCGGTCCATACCTGAGTGGGAGGAAACAGGTGGAGTAGCTATCCCACAGGAATTCTGGTATGTCATGAAGTCACCCTGGTTTGGATGTAGTCCGTAAGGAAGGCCATGTTTTGGTGCCACACAAGGGGAATAAAAGTTGCTGTTGCCGAGCAGGACTGGATGAGGATAGACGGGCCCTTTGCCTGGTATGGTCATACGTTGCAGTGACAGATTCTCAGCAACTGAGTATGGGATATAGTGGTTAGTGTAACCCAAACCAGGAGGGAGGTATGAGTCACCATAGATTTGACTGGAGGGGTTCCCATTTTCTACGCGAGGCTGCTGCTGACTATCTTCATCCGGTTTATCAGGACTAACGCTCTGTTTTCCAGAGCATGCATCTCCTTTACTGTTTGGATGGACTTTCTCCAAGTCAGCGGTGGTGACTCGTGGCCATTCAACTTTCAACTTTGGGGAAGGTGCAGAAGATCTTCCCACCACTGCAAGGGGGCTTAGCTCAACTGCCGTGGAACCCAGTGAGCTTTGGGGCTGTGGATGATGATCTACATCTTTATTTTTCATAACTTGGGAACCTCTGTTGAGGTTCGAGCTGACAGCTGAGGAAGGACCCGGAACAACCCAAGGGGAGGGCATGGTGTTAATTGTTTCAGGACGATCTGGAGTTTTTGCTGATGTGCTAACAGGTAGGGGTAGACCATCCTCTAAGTGTTTGTCCTGACTGATTAGCAGCCCGCAACATGATGGAGGTAAATGCCCCAACTTAGTTAGGACCTCTAGTTTGGATGTGAACCCTTCCAGCTCTTTAGCAGACAGATCCAAAGGTTTTTCCCCAGAGTTTTTGGGCAGTTTATGAGGTACAGCTCTATCCAGGGATGTCTTTGCAGCTGATAAACCTTTCTCTGCATTATAGCTGTCTGAACTGCCGTCTTTGGTTTTATTGCCACCAGAAGGCATGGGAGAACTCTGGCTTCCCACGTATAAGGGGTGAGACACTGAAAGTGAGGTCGAGGATGAAGAAGTGCTCCTGTAAAGCGACTTCTGGAGGTCTGTGGTGGTGTTGCTGAAAGGTGTAGGTAGGGGAACCGAGGATGAAGGATCAGACTGTGAGACAGCAGGGGCACCGTTACTTGCACCACCTTTACTGCCTACATGGTTATTGGTTGAAGTGGGCTGATTGGACTTGTCATGTTGTTGCTCGGTGTGGTGAACAGACTGAGTCTGGGGCTCCTGTGGATTTTCCTGTATGGCCTCGTCTTGGCAGTGGGATAGGGGTGAAAGGACTGCAGGAGTTGCAGTTGCTGTATGGATCCTTATTGGAGGAGCAAGTGGAGATGACATATGTGCCGGGGCATAATGAGGCAGGTAGAATAGTCTGTCTTCCGCAGATGTGCTGCTTCCTGCCCCGGCAGCACACAGTGACTGATATGCCAGCTGCTGCTGGATGAAGGGCGATGGCTGGGACAAGAAGGAGGCCTTGTATGCCATGTCCAGGAAAGGGTACATTGCTGCATCCCCATAGGAGCTGATCCAGGGCAATCTTAGGAAGTTTGCACCATTCAGGCCCAGTTCTGACTGCTTGTCACTGGGTAGAACTCGACGGTCCATCTCCAGGCCATCACCTCCTCCAGCAGGGACAACTAAAGGTTTGTGCAGCTCTGGTGGTGCGCTCTTATGAAGTCCAACGTATCCAGATTTCTGACCATCCAACAGAGTTACCTCTGGTTTGTACAGGAGATCATAACTGAGTGGAAGGGAAGAGCCAGCCTCCTGGAGCTTTTCCCCAGAGAGAGAATGGAGTCCAGGGTAGAAAAATCCTCCATGGGGGCGGTAGTTTTCCCCTACCATAGCGTTGCGGTCGATGCTGAGGGCAGCTAGCGGGTTCATCCTGTAAGATGTGCTGGCATCCAACTGCAACATGAAAAGGAAAACCAAAGTAAGGACAACAATAAACACAAGCACCATTACAACTACCCTGGACCTGAGGAGGTCTTAGGTCCAGCAGTCAGCAGCTTCTATGGACATAATGGCAGAGGAGCAGAGAGTGAAGAGGATGCTGACGGAGGAAGCTAAGAAGAGAAAAGGAGAGAGCGAGCGAGCAAGAAGCCACCGGACAAGAGTAAATCTGGGACTGACTTTTAGTGGTTGGTGAGAGCTTGGTGAAATAAAAGGCTGAAAGACAGACGCCGAGCTGGGCTGACTGCTGCTGGACTAGTCAGGAATATTAGCTGCTGCTGGGTGTGCTGCTGGTGACAAATACTCGAGTACAGCTGAACATAGTTACCACATTGGGATTACACTCTGAATGTTTGAGTAAAAACTCTGAACTGAACCTTCAACTATATCGAGGCTGAGAGCCGTACGGAGAGAGGCGAGAAGTAAAGATCTGAAGACTGTGATTTGATTTTTCCTTTCATGGAGAAAAATAAAAGTATTCCTGAATGACATTGAACGCCCGGAGCAACTCTTTAACTCCCCCTCAACAAGAAACAGAGAGGAGAGGGGAGGCGAGGAGGTGAGAGACGGGAGGAGGATGCAGGAGATAAACAAAGAGAGAGTGAGAGACAGAGAGAAAACACGACAGGAAGAGAGAGAGGGAGAAGCCTAATTGAATTTCCTGTCATGCGGCATTGTGAACCACCTCTGATTGGCTCTCAAACTGAAATGATCCAGACAGCTGGGCGGTCGTCCACTCGGTGTGTTTCACAGTAATATCTGTAGGAACCACACATGCAGAGCAGCGAGAAAGACGGTCTGTGTCACGGAGACCACGTCCAGGTTTTGTACAGTCTGTGGGGACGTCATGTCTCGTAAAGTACGTGGTGACATCAGCACTACAAACATAAACTTGACCTTTGACCTCACCATGCTGTGGACCTGACGTCCTCTGGTTTCTGTCTCAGACCGGACCGTCTGTCTCGAGGACGCCACTCAGTCCTCCATGTCTATAGATGGAGAGACAAAGACATGAGAGGACAGACAGCTTCTCTGAGACCAGCAGGGAATAACGTCACGCCAATCAGAGTCCTCCGCTGTTTGAGGTTGATGTACGAGACAAGCTGAACAAAGTTCAGTGTGAAAACACACCGCAATGTCACACACACACACAGCTGGATCTCCTCCCCACATCATCTTACTTTAGCTTGTAGCACGCTATCGTTACAGCTAACAAAACACACTTATGTGTGTGTATGTATGTGATTTTAGCTTTCAGCTAAGGCGACCCGTGATGCTAATGTGTTCAACTTAGACAACGATAAATGATGTAATGTTCAAAGCAAATATGCTAACTGGAGCTAAGTTAAAGGCTAACCAGCTGGCTGTGGCTCAGCTAAGCTAGTTAGCATCTCAGAGATAACGGTCCAATTAAAACATAATTACGTTATAATGACAGATCATTGGCGTTCACTGCATTAGCATCAGCTACTTTTGGAGTAGTTAGCCTAAAGCTAACTGTCCATCAGGAAAGTGGCAGTAATTTGATCTGATTGGACACTGGAGTACAGGTGACATGATGGGACAAAAACTTTGAAGTAATCAGTAACTGAACCTGTAAAGTAATCTATTACTCACCATGTGAGTTCCAGTTAAATCCAGTTTTAATGTTTTGATTTAAAATCTATCAAAAAGTCCAAATTGAATCCACCGAGCGGCGCGTGCTGAAGCAGGACGGGGAGTGCGCGCCCGCACACACACACACACACACACACACACACACACACACACGCTCGTACACATGCACGCGCTCTCCGGTACCGGGCTGAACTCTGTGTGTGTGTGTGTGTGTGTGTGTGTGTGTGTGTGTGTGTGTGTGTGAAGCAGCGGCGGAATCAAATCCAGACAAAACTAAATTTAAATTATTTAAATATTTCTCGGGGTGTCGCGCGCGGGTTCGCGGTTAATTCCTCCGTTTGTTTGTTTCCGGTCCCGTCCGTCTGCTCGGTCTGTCCTCCTCCGTCTCCTCCTCCGTCTCCTCCTCTCCTTTCCTTCTCTTCCTCCCTCTCTTCTCGTTCTCCACGGCTCTCTCCGCCGCTCGCGCTCTTCAAACCGTCAAGTCCCGCAAAGATAAAGAGTCATTTCCGCTTGGCGCTTTCAGAATAAAATAAAAAACCTACACTGACCTGTGATAAAGTGAATGGTGTCTCTGTCACTCTACGTCACTCTACGTGCTGACGTGGAGCAGATCAGAGTGTCGTGTCAGAACCGGAGCTCGGCGTTCAGTTAGCAACATGGATCACGTTAGCTTGAAGCATGAAGCTAACAGGGAAGTTCAACTTTTGTAAATGTAGTTTCGTTTTGTTAAAGTCTGTTTGTGGATTTAAATATTTAGTTTGGATAATTAAACATTTTTATTAAAGTCTCCCGATCATTAAAACAAATGCTTTTACTTTGAAATCAGGATACGTTGACCATCTGTTGTGACTGTTGTGACATGAATGACTTCACACAGCGTCAGTCCTTTACACTGTTGTCACTTCACTTCTTGTCTTCATTCTTTGTCTGATGTTAAAACTTTTGATTTCATTGATTTTATTTTGGAGACAAACAAAGTTGTATTTTCAAAATAAAACACTTAGAAGTTTAATAAATAATCAAACTTTGTTTTTATCAAATCAAAGAATTCAGACCGCAGTTTGTTGGACCACGGTGCCCCCATGTGGACCCGACCGGTACTACAGCAGCCAGCAGACACCGTGCTCACCTGTCCTGTACAGCCCTCTGACAGGTGAGCTGATTGTCATGGTACCTGTCAGTGGGCGGATCACAGCCATCAAAGGAGAGATGACACTGTGTTGGTCCATGGACAGTTTACTCACAACAAGAGGAGGCTGTGTGCATAGTCAGAGATGTGCTGTTATGTTCAGGTAGGTCTTTGAGTCTCTTACTACTTTCTCTTATGTTACATTTGAGAGGAATGAGGAAGGAACTTCCTCTGCGCCCAGAGAGAGGTTCAGATTTACTCCAACATCAACAACCTTCTGTAGTGAAGAACCTCCTTGATATTGATATTGACCTGATATTCAGTCCAAACATGTTCTCTAGTGGAGCAGATCCAACAGTACCTCAGTTCAGGAAGACTCTCCACAGATAAACTCTCTCCTGCTCAGTGGTCAGCTCTGGTCTTCATCTTACTGTCATCAGAAGAAGATCTGGACGTGTTTGACCTGAAGAAGTTCTCTGCTTCAGAGGAGGCTCTTCTGAGGCTGCTGCCAGTGATCAAAGCCTCCAAGAAAGCTCTGTAAGTCTGATTTATTCATCAATAAATACTCTGTTGTCTTTCAGCTGACCAATTATATATAAATTCTAACTTTCTTTCTGTTGTTTCTCCAGACTGAGTGGCTGTAACCTCTCAGAGAGAAGCTGTGGAGCTCTGTCCTCAGTTCTCAGATCTCGGTCCTCTAGCCTGAAAGATCTGGACCTGAGTAACAACAACCTGCAGGATTCAGGAGTGAAGCTGCTGTTAGTTGGACTGGAGAGTCCACACTGTACACTGGAAAGTCTCAGATCAGGATCCATTAACCCAGTGTTATTCAATCCTGGTCCTTGGGGAACACTACCCTGCATGTTTTAGATGTTTCCCGCTCCAACACACCTGATTCAAATGAGTGGCTCGTTATCAGGCCACAGAGACAGGAAAGGAAGCAGTGAAGCTCTTTTCCTTCTTCAGAGAATTCAAACAGCTCTTATCATGGCTGACACTTAAATCCTTCTGGGTCAGTTCACTCAGTGAGGAACCTTCCTGAACAAAAAGACTATTGGACCGGAGCCTTTGACTTTGGTTGGTTCTAAGTTGAGTTACCTGCAAATGTTGAAAGTGAAACCTGATTAGATTGAATAAAGGATTCAAAGGAATCAGATGGTGGATTTGGACTGAATCAGATGGATCAAATCCCAACCCTCCATGTGAACAGAAAAACCAAACTGTGTATGAGAGTGATGTAATGTCCATGTTTGCATGCTGAAAGAGGATGTGCTGCTCTGACCCCCTCCTCCTTTCAGGGTGGAGCCTGCTGGTCTAAATTCAGATGTATCAAAGTGTGCGTACGCATGAATCCAAGTGCGTTTCTTTTGTACATCCCAATTAATGTGCAATTGAGCGCACATGCAGAGGTGCCAAACTCATCCCTGTCCAAGCCTCCATTTAAAAATGCGTCTGAGCTAGAGCTTCTAGTGAATGAAGTGGAGACGTGCAGGGAGATTCTGTTTGGTACCGTGTAAACAGACACGAGTGGGAGCGTGCGAGCCTGAAGGCCGATTATGTTACAACGCTGCGTGGAGGCTGTCCCAATTCGAAGGCTCCTTCAAATGCGTCTTTCTTTTCCCTCTTTTTCAAGGATGCACCCAGCTATCCTTCACGTCCTCACATATCCCAAGATCCTTTGCGCACTGTTGTTCAGTGCTGGCAAATATACAACAATAGCGCCACCAAGCGACAAGCAATTCACATTTAAATGTAAGTTTTATTTTTTATATTTAATTACTTTTACTTATTACTACATGTACTTTTACGAATTACTTATTACCATCTTCAAACTGTGACATCACTCCTTCAAATCTCTGATGTCATCATCAATACATGAACAGATGATAGATTAATAACTGTCTTCTTCTCTCCATCAGATTCCTGTGAACTCACAGTCGACACAGACACAGTGAGCAGAAACATCAAACTGTCTGACAACAACAGGAAGATGACGTATGTGAAGGAGGATCAGTCATATCCTGATCATCCAGACAGATTTGACTGTCCTCAGCTGCTGTGTAGAACTGGTCAGTTTGTAGGCTTCACTGTACGTATAGATTCTGTTTCAGGACAAAATGATGATTATCAATGGGCCACATTGATCATATCAATCATTGATTATTACATGAATGTGACTGTGTGAATAAAGACTTTATACTGCTTAATAATCATTATTTTGTCTGTCTCAGTTCTGTGTAACAAACTGAATGAATAATTATACAGACACACACACGTCTATGTTTATGAGTCATTCATACAATTCTAATATTTAAATCTGTTTATCATTTCTGAACACAAACTGATGCACTTCATCTGTTCACCAGCAGAGGACAACAGGTCATCATCAATGGGGAGAAATGCTCCTCATTTAAAGGAGGTCATCATTTAGGAGGAACTTAGGAAGTCACCTGGGTCTGCAGGATCAGCGGTTCTGTAGGGTTGATGAATCTGAATCCAGATCTGTGATTCTGATTCTGAGTGTGCAGGAAGTTACACCAATGAGCTGTCAGACCAGCAGCTGTAATGAGATTGTACAGGTTAAAAGATGAGTACTAGAGCACCACTTGTACTAATCAGACGTGGTCCAAGGACCAGAGACCGGGTCATTGATGCATGTGTGGTCTGATCCAACAGACTGAGTGATTGGTGAACACATACACACCCAGAAAGTCATGACTAAGTCACATGAACAAGTGTTTATTAACACATTACGCCACCCGCATGACGGGTCCCATGTTTCAGTTTGTGGTTCAGAGTGGTTGATTTTAAGTCAGCGTGATCAGTCAGCACAGGTCTGTCTGAACGTGCTGGACACCATGGACGTCACATGTCAGACAGACAAACATGACTTCTGTATCACAGGTCCAACAACATAACCTAACTTTGATTTGACAGCACCTCACACCTCCAGCCTGTGGTAAACAGGAAAGAACCCTGACAAAGATCTTCATTAGACTCCTGTAATATCTAGATAACATTAGTTAAAGGCCAATTTTAAACTTGAGGGGTGTGAAGGTCATCCTCCCATTGGCTGAAAGAACAGCACATTGTGCCACACACAAAGGAGACTGGGAGGTTTCTCTCTGAGTCTGTCACAGCATAGACTGTCCAAAGTTTGCCAACAGAGGTCCAGAATGTTGCAAACTAAGCAGACAGGAAACATTTTACAGTCGCTGTGACTTAATTTAGACCACAGCTGATCTGAGTCAAGTTTATAAAGGGAACAAACATTTCCTTAACCTTAACTGTGGAAGGTCAGTTTGTCATGAACACATCAGCATCGTCTCATGACCTTAGGTCTGCCGGACTTATTGTCTTCATTCAGAGAATCTGAACGTCTCCTTCTATGGAAGACATTAAAAGTCTTAATTAGCTGTTTTAACAAATGTTATTACTATAAACTAACAGGAAACAGGAAGTAATACTTTGGCCAGTTTGACCAATTTTAAATTCAATGTGGTCTTAAAAAGTCTTGAGTTTATCTCTCCAGACTAAACATGAAGGTTTGTGTGAATATAGACTCAGTAAATGTGAAAAATATCATGAGAAGAAGCTTATATATATATATATATATATATATATATATATATATATATATATATATATATATATAGAGAGAGAGAGAGAGAGAGAGAGAGAGAGATACAATTGGACCGGTGTCATCAACTGTTCATTGACTGTCCAGGTGTCATTGTGGAGGCAGTGTGGATCGAGGAAGCTGAGCTTTGGAGTAAATAGGGGGAGGAGCAGCAGACGGGGGGGTTCTGTAGGTGGGTAGCTGGATCTCCTCGTACTGAAACACATAGTGTAATGTAACGATAATAACAGGTAGAGTACAGGTTGTCACAGCAATAAGAGTAGCATTACAAAGTAGAAGCTGCAGCAACTAGTAGTAGCATTAGTAGCAATAGCTCAAACAGCATATACCTGTGCTGTTTCCAGAGTCTCTACGGTCTCTCCGGTGAACGCTGGAGGCTCGTTCATCTGACACTTCTTTGTCTTCAAAGTCAGAAAAGTAAAAACCAAACCTGCAAACCAAGTGAGTTGCTTCAAATGGATGCACTGTCCACACAATGAACTTCACAAAGGTTTAAAATCCATTTTTCTAAAGAAGTGACTCACCTGTGACGACTAAGAAGAGAAGGCCGTTCAGGCCAAATGAACCATACGTGATCAGCTGCCGTTGGTGCACCGGATCAGAGACATTGGCGGTCAGAGCAGTCGCAACATCTGGAAGAACACAGTCATCCTTAACGGGCTGTCTCCGTAATCCTGCAACAAACAGACCTTTGCTGTTTATCACTTGAGATAATCTGATTATGTAAAATCTTTACAATATTTCTGAGGTCACATTTGGTCACTACTTTAAATGAATAAAGATAAATTGAAGCTCTTAGGTGAGCTGATCTTCCTGAAGCTTATGAAGGTAATCTTCTCAAATGTTTCACAATATTTGCAACAAATAAAACTTCCATTCTTGTACTTTTGGATGTTTGTGTAAACATTATGCTAAGCTAAGCTACATTTGAACTAGTTCTTTTAAAGCAGACTGAACTCTTGCTGTTGTTTTTTTTCCCATGGTCAGAAATACGTTGGCAAGGTTGTTACGGACACTGTTTGATGCACAGTTTCATCCACACAAGGCCTTTATGTTTGGACACTTTCTTTAAAGTGAACTGATCTTCCTGGTAAAACTGTGATTCAGACAGATGACAGCTGGCTTCCCAAATCTGGTTATTCAGGTTGGACAGAGTGCAATTCATAAATAAGTTTAGCGTTTAAAAGATGTAAAAGAAGAAACTCACCTGAGACAAGGCGGAAAGCTTCTTCAAATTGAATCTTTGAATTTTGCCTCTTGCCACAGAAGTACAGTCTGCAGTCCTCTGCAGTGATGTTTGTGATCATCAGGCTGTTTCCCATCATGGAGTATTTGGTTGTCACAGTGGAAACGGAGTATTCATTGTCTTTGGCGTCCTTACTAAAGGTTCGGCCGATTCGCCCCTGGACTTGGCTGGTTATCTCCACGTACCAGTACATGTTTGAGGCATTCAAAGAGCAATTTAAGGTGATATTCTGACCCAGTTCCACCCTGAGCTCGGTCAGGTTCTTGGTCTCGGCACAACCCACCAACAGTAGGAAGATCCTCCAAAGCATATCCATGATCAGGGTGAACAAGAAGCATCTGAAGCCACCCGGCACTTTGAGGAAACTGCTTCATTTCCTATTTTCATGAGATTGTGAGATGTGATGATGAAACCAAAAAGTTACGTCAGATTCCCGACAGCGGAAGTGAAACTTCGCAGCCTGACACTCGTCAGGAAGGTGGTCGGGTTCATAAACGTTTTTTTCTCTCAGAGGATGAAATCACAATCAGTAACGGATTCATCTGCTGCCTTCACTGAACCACCTGGAACAGAGTACTGCTGTATCAGAGTATTCCTGTATTACAGAGTACTGCTGTATCACAGAGATACTCCTCTATCAGAGTAGTGGCACACGTTTAAGAAGTAATACTCTTGATTGATATATTAGTACTTGTAGTCGCAGCAGTAACAGTAGAAGCAGTTGTGATAACTTAATTATGGTTGAAGCAAAAAACTTAGATAGTGGTAGTACACGTTAGTAACAGTACTTATATTCACTTATACATGTAGTACTACTGTATCAGTATGTGTAACAGTAGGAGTGCTGAAGTTTGAGCAGTAGTGTAGGTTGTAGTAGAAGACATAATGACCAGTTCAGTGTATTACAGTACCAACAGTATTACAGTACCAACAGTACTGGTCGTCATGATCACATGATGAAGTGGCTCCACCTTGTGGCACAAAGTCATCACAGCAGAAAAACTTGAACTTTTTATTTGAGAATAAAACAAACAAACTTAAAGTTTACAAAATGTTTTTAGGGCAGAATTCACCCTGATGAAATGTTTCATCATAAATATTAAAACTCAAACATAACCCAACATAACACAGCAGCATCAGTTCAGAAAGATGATGGTCACATGACCCCGTCACAACTATGTAATATACAACCTGTACACACACCTGTTCCAGGTGTTCCAGTCCTGGTATGAGGTGCTCAGCTCTGCCTTCATTATCAATAACAGCTGCTGCTGTCTATAAATAACAGAAATATACTGATATGATAAATAAGTGAATTATTGTTGACATTAGTGTTTTAACTTCACAATGATTTTGAATCTGTCTGGAAACAACTTGAAAACTTTAAATGAATAAATAAAATACATTTGAATTATCCTGACTGTTCACGTTATTTATAATAACAAGGACATGTCAGCCTCATAGTATTAAGCTGAGTCTTTATCAGACTCGTGTGAAACATCAGAAACTGTCTTCAGCCGTGTGACGTTTCAACACGTCTGTATATAGACACAAACAGCTGAGTTACTGGCTCCTCATCAGCGTGACGTTCATTCATGAAGTGACGGTCCAGTTCAGAGGAACACAGATGGTAACGAGGGAAACATAATAACCAAACTTCAGACCAGCAGGCAAAACACGAGCCTGTGAGCTGCAAAACAAAGACTCGACCTCGCTCGCTGTTTGTTAAAGTTTCATTTTAGAAAAATTTGATGGACAAAATTCAAAGATCCAGGGATTCTTTGAAAATTTGGCTCTTGTGTCATCCTCGCTATCGTCTGTTCATCTGAAGTGGACTGAATGAACGTCATGCTGTGTGTAATAAAACGTTCAGTCTGTTCAGAGAGACGTGAAGAAAACAGCCACAGGAAGAAGGAGCAGCGTCATGTGGATGGAGTCCGTCGCAGCGCTGCCTGCTGGACGACGAGTTGATGCTTCAACACGACGACCTGCACCACAAACACAAAGAAACAGGTTCGTCACATGATGCTGGATCAGCTGACACTCTGAAACATGCAGTCACGTCACTTGTTCAGGACCAGAGACGATGAGGACGATCCTCTGCTGGAAGTCCACCGCCGGGATGTGACAGTCGTACTGGCTGCTGTCTGATTGACGGACATCGGTCATCATGATGGAGAAGTTTCCCGCCCTGTAGAGCTCCGGGAAACTGACCACTCGATCTCTGAACATCTGGTTTGATGACGTGTCCGGTGCATTGTTCCTTATGTCCAGGACGATGTTGTCGTCTTTGTCCCTCCAGAAGACCGAGACCTTCTCCGGTAGAGGCTCGTTCTCGGCGTAGACGCACGGCAGCAGGGCGTCATCACCGATGAAGCTGCTGACTTTCAGCTGGCAGGACGCTGGAAGACAACAACCCAACAATTAGAGGACATGAGCCAACTCCTCAGGAGACAGTCTGTAGCTTAAGTCTGGATGTTCATTCATGAAATGACGGTCCAGTTCAGAGGAACACGGACGATCACGAGGACAAGATAAGAACCAAACTCCAGACCAGCAGACAGCAGCTCAGCTCAGCCTCTCTTCAAGGATCTGAACGGCCATGTGACGGCTGATGGTGATTGGAACATGAGTGTGACAGCTCCAGAAGAGCTGCTGAGGTGACTCAAACTCACCTGTGCTGACGTAAACCAGGATCGTGCAGAGCAGAACCTCCGAGCACCTGAGAGCCACAAACAGACTGATCAATGACTACCTGAGTCTGAATGAGAGGAGATCAACACCTGCTTAGCATCAACACCTGCTTAGCATCTTTCCATTCCCTTGAATCTGGACTCAAACGTCAACATCACGTCTGAGTCTGTTCACCACAGATTACAGCTAACAGTGAGTTAACAGGGAGCTAACAGTGAGCTAACAGTGAGCTAACAGTGAGTTAACAGGGAGCTAACAGTGAGCTAACAGTGAGCTAACAGTGAGTTAACAGTGAGCTAACAGTGAGTTAACAGGGAGCTAACTGGCAGCTAACAGTGAGCTAACAGGGAATTAACAGTGAGCTAACAGTGAGTTAACAGGGAGCTAACAGTGAGTTAACTGGCAGCTAACTGGCAGCTAACAGTGAGTTAACAGGGAGCTAACAGGGAGCTAATAGTGAGTTAACAGTGAGCTAACAGTGAGCTAACTGGCAGCTAACAGGGAGCTAACAGTGAGTTAACAGGGAATTAACAGGGAGCTAACAGTGAGTTAACAGGGAGCTAACAGTGAGCTAACTGGCAGCTAACAGGGAGCTAACAGTGAGTTAACAGTGAGCTAACTGGCAGCTCAGCTAACAGTGAGTTAACAGGGAGCTAACAGTGAGCTAACTGGCAGCTAACTGGGAGCTAACAGTGAGTTAACAGGGAGCTAACAGTGAGTTAACATGGAGCTAACAGTGAGTTAACAGGGAGCTAACAGTGAGCTAACAGTGAGTTAACAGGGAGCTAACAGTGAGCTAACTGGCAGCTAACAGGGAGCTAACAGTGAGTTAACAGGGAGCTAACAGTGAGTTAACAAGGAGCTAACAGTGAGCTAACTGGCAGCTAACATGGAGCTAACAGTGAGTTAACAGGGAGCTAACAGTGAGTTAACAGTGAGTTAACAGTGAGTTAACAGTGAGCTAACAGTGAGTTAACAGTGAGTTAACAGGGAGCTAACAGTGAGCTAACAGTGAGTTAACAGTGAGTTAACAGGGAGCTAACAGTGAGCTAACAGTGAGTTAACAGTGAGTTAACAGGGAGCTAACAGTGAGTTAACAGTGAGTTAACAGTGAGCTAACAGTGAGCTAACTGGCAGCTAACATGGAGCTAACAGTGAGTTAACAGGGAGCTAACAGTGAGCTAACTGGCAGCTAACAGGGAGCTAACAGTGAGTTAACAGTGAGCTAACTGGCAGCTCAGCTAACAGTGAGTTAACAGGGAGCTAACAGTGAGCTAACTGGCAGCTAACTGGGAGCTAACAGTGAGTTAACAGGGAGCTAACAGTGAGTTAACATGGAGCTAACAGTGAGTTAACAGGGAGCTAACAGTGAGCTAACAGTGAGTTAACAGGGAGCTAACAGTGAGCTAACTGGCAGCTAACAGGGAGCTAACAGTGAGTTAACAGGGAGCTAACAGTGAGTTAACAAGGAGCTAACAGTGAGCTAACTGGCAGCTAACATGGAGCTAACAGTGAGTTAACAGGGAGCTAACAGTGAGTTAACAGTGAGTTAACAGGGAGCTAACAGTGAGCTAACAGTGAGTTAACAGTGAGTTAGCAGGGAGCTAACAGTGAGCTAACAGTGAGTTAACAGTGAGTTAACAGGGAGCTAACAGTGAGTTAACAGTGAGTTAACAGTGAGCTAACAGTGAGCTAACTGGCAGCTAACATGGAGCTAACAGTGAGTTAACAGGGAGCTAACAGTGAGCTAACTGGCAGCTAGCCTCTCTGGGGGTCTTCATGGACTGCAGAGGCGGCTCTGTGTCCCCCATCACTGGACTGACCTCTTTAAACGGGCCATGTCGAATCTGGTCTCAGCTTCCGACTGAAGGTTCAGGTTCAAATTCTATTAAATTAATTAAATGTGAGATTTCTGTTTTAGCTTCACCCGGTTAGCTTGACGCTAACACGTTTACACATACGTCATCTACGCGTCATACGGCTGCGCAGTTAGATACGTCACTCAGCGGCGACGCTCAGCTGCCTATGTTCTAATATATAATATTATTTGTAATGAGTTTATTTCTCAATGTTTAGACGTTTTTTCTCGTTCGGAGTTTGGTGTAATGTTTTCCTGCTAACATGTAGCTAACAGCTAACCGTCTTGGTGCTCTTCTCATCAGATTACCTCGACGTCATCACGTAAACTCCTTACGCCATGTTACGTCGTGGCTGTTGTGAGTGTTTGGTGTTAGCTTCTTCTTCTAGCAGCAGCTGCAGCTAAAAGTGTTTTTAAATGAGTTTTCCACTTTTTAACCGACCAGACTGAACCCCCACCTCCTCCACCTGCCGAACACATGACCAGGTCGGAGAGTTCACCAACAACCAGACGTCAACCAGCAGCTAACTTAGCTCACCGGCTTGCCGGCTAGCTTTCTAGCAGCTTAGCTTCCTGTAGCAGGTTAGTGACTGTTAGCCTCCTACTAGCTTCTTGTTATATATGTATATATATGTGTGTGTGTTTGTTACAGAGCAGACAGTGAAACGTGTTGGACCTCATGTTTAAAATGAACATGAGGTTCAGAGGTGGATCAGCTTCCTTCAGTGTTCACACAGTTTACTCTGTGATCTGACTCCACATGTGCAAGAAAGAACTGTTAGATTTGGTGACACTGTAATTTAAAAAAAGATTTGTTTGTAACTTTATTTTAAGCGTTACTTTGACGTCTTTAAAAGAAGTTCAGACACGGCTTTACAGTGTCTGTGTAACTGCTGCTGTGCTGCATTCAGCCTCCAGGTGGCGCTGCAGCTGTAGATTCACCTGTTTCTTCTCTCACAGCATGGCATCTTCCTTCAAAATCCCCAAGAAGAAACAGGAAGTGGCCTCTGACCCCGCCCACCTACAGTCACCACTGTCCCGCCTCCAGAGCCCCGCCCCACGACTTAAGGTGGTATTATTCACCTTTTACCTGTTCTAAAGGTGTCAATTGGACCTTTTAGGGTGGTATTACTGAAGACATTTCTGTCTGGACAGGGTTATGGGGATCATTCCAGCAGAGGCAGAGCTGACAGGATGCATGCTGGAAACACACTCAGCTCCTCAACAGACAGACAGAGGTTTGTGAAGCGCCCCCTTCAGGCCACTAACAGCGCCATACAACAGCCTCTAAATGAATCTGAATGTTTCACCTCTGTCCAGCACGCCGTGTAAGCCACTCTTCAGGAACGTCGTCAAATCACTGCTGGGACTCAACAGAACAACCGGAGGAGCATCAACAGCCAATCACAGAGCAACAGGAGGCCAGAGCCACCAGTCACAGCCAGGGCAGAGAGCAGAGTCATCCTCGTCCGGTCTGTCAAATGGGTGAGTTGATGATCATCCAGATCTGATTCCTGAGAGTGAAATCTGAATCCAGTTGCATTGTTAGCTGGAACTCAAGAAGGTGTGAGACCAGACAAGCTCACCAACAGCTCCACGCTGACCAAATATGGTCACTTCTGGCTCCAAAAAACAAAATGGTGTTGTCTGTAATACTCTTTGGAATGTAGTGGTTTGAAACCGCAAAAATTACGTCACAGTGTTTTAAAATTGAACTTCTAGTCCAGCAGGCGAGAGGCCGAGGGGCCCTGAGCGCCTGATAGTTCCGTGTGTACATGAAGCCTGTTGACATGTTGATTGACAGGGCAGTTGACCAATGGCAGAAGAGAAAAGAGAAAAACATTAAAGTTTAGATTTTTCATGAGCTCATAATAATACTATTTAATAATCATAATAAATAACACAGCTTCTGCTGTTCTGTGTTTTATCCACCAGATGGCGCCCTAAGCGAGCATCAGACCGACTGCTGCAGTCTGAACAGACCTTCAATCATCTGTCTCCACCACAGAAGAAGAAGAGTGATGTCAGAGGTGAAACCTCTTTCTGATGTCAGAAAATCAGGTTAACGTTAAAGTTTAACATGTGACTGACCCAGGATGTTCCCGTCACCACCCTGTGAATGTTTTTACCTCCAGGTTTGTCCCAGTCCACAAAATGCATCTCTGTGCAGTCACTGGATTCTCTGGCAGAGCTGCGAGGTGATGAGCATGCTGGGAGTTTGAGTTCTTTGACAATGGATGGAAGCACACCAAAGAGATCCGAGTCCGGCAGGGACTCGGATCTCTTTGAGGGGAAGGTAAAGGTCAAAAGTCACAGGCATTATCATCACCTGTGGGTTGTTACCTCAGTGTAAAGAATAAATTCAGAGTAATTAAGATGTTAAAAAACATTGGCAGAGGAGAATGTGCAGTGACACCTGAAATTTCCTTTAATCTGATGTTTGTTTCTTCAGGGCAACAGAGGAAACACTCCCGATTCTTCAAAACCACAGAAGAACTCCTCTCTCTCCAGTTCAGATCAGACGTCAGAAGATGACTTTACACCTCTGTCCAGAACCAGAAACAAACCCTCAGCAGATGAATATCTTCCCAAAGATGTCCGCAGACCCTCGGCCTCCTCGGAGACCTTGTCTCCGAAGACGACGCCCAAAAGGAGGCGGGGTCTAGACAGGATGTTGTGGCTCACTGCCAGCAACGATCAGAGGGAGAAGGAGAGACAGAAGTGGAGAGAGTTCAGAGAGAAGAAGATGTCGAACAGGTCGGCCGTCCTGCAGCTCCAACTGAGGAAACCCAAACAGACTCCGACAGAACCCAGTGAGTACGACCCGAAGTCTGAGACGACACTACAAACTGAGCTGACCGGGCTGGAGCTCAGCCTCTGAGACCAACAGCGAATACAGTACCGCTGTGATTTACAGACTTTATGATGGAAACATTCATAAGAAGTGAAGCGCTAACTGTGGTTAGCTCGGTCCGCCATGTAGCTAACTGAACTGACTCAGCCCGGGATGCCAGGATCCAAACCCGGCAAGAAAACCAGCTGATAGGCTGCTGTGTTCACTGTTAGACTGGACACTGCTGGTTCAGAGGTTCTGTTGCTGTGTTCACTGTTAGACTGGACCCTGCTGGTTCAGAGGTTCTGTTGCCGTGTTCACTGTTAGACTGGACACTGCTGGTTCAGAGGTTCTGTTGCTGTGTTCACTGTTAGACTGGACACTGCTGGTTCAGAGGTTCTGTTGCTGTGTTCACTGTTAGACTGGACACTGCCGGTTCAGAGGTTGGGTTCTGTCCTGGGTCCAGCTGTTACCTGTGGTTGTTTCTGTTCAGCTACAGGATGTACATGACTCACTGGTTACTTTGATCCTTCTTCAGTTGTGCTCTCGAGTGAAGAGGAGGATGAGGACGATGGAGATGGACTAAAAACGTCACAAAGCAGCAGCCAGGTGGAGGACTCTCATCAAGGAAACTCAGGGCAGATACAGGTAGGAGACACACCTGAGACTCAAACAACAGGTCCAAACACAAAATGAGTTCCAGTCCTACCTGACCTGAAGACAGCAGGTCTTGAGGTTGTGGGTTTCAGTTTGGGTGGAGGTCAGTAAGGCACTGAGCAGTCGGACAGTTGAGTAAATCGCAGTGATGGAGTGTAGGGTAGTGTAGTGTTCACCACCGGTTCACACATTATTTTGTAGTTTGTTGAAGGCATACCTAGCCTTAAGATGGATCAGGGGTTCACTGGAGTTTAAAAGATTTGTACTGGACTAATGTGGTGGATCGGATTGATGGACTGGTCCGTGCACTTTCCAGAACTCACCTGTGGTCATGAGCTTTGGCGAGTAACCCAAAGCATGAGCTGGCGGGTCTCAAGGCTTTCTTGGCTCAAAGTCTGGGACATCTGGAAGGAGCCTGAGCCTCAGCTCTTTCACTTTAAAAATGGTTTGGATGTCTGATCAGGATGTTTACCTGTCGATGTATGAAAGGAGACCCAGAGCAGAGACAAGGATCCACAACCCAGCAGGAGCTGTGCAGCGAGTACCTGGGCCAGATAATGAATATTGTGTCTGGAAGGATGTTACAACTGTGTTTAAGTCCAAAAAACTCTCTGGATTGGATTTGGGTCACAAATTAGGCCAGCCATTATGCCAGATGGGTTAGGCAAACACAGGTATGGCTCAGGTCCAGGTCCAGGTTTGTGAAGCTGCAGTTCTTGCAGGAACAGTGACATTAGTATCGTGACGGATCCTGTAAGGGGCAGTGAGTGTTTCCTGGTGACGTCTGTGGTGATAACAGAGTATCTGGGAAACAGAGACCCTGTAAAGCACCAAAGCTTCAGGATAAAATCACCTTAAAGTCAGCCAGGTCATTCTACAAAGCACCTGGAGCTCGTCATCAGTCCGACAGGCCGCTGTTTACTACGTGAGTCATGTTAAATGACAGCAGGGTTTAATATACAGAGTCCACCTGCAGCTGCTGCGATGCCAGAGCTGGTGTAGAGTAACCTTCAGGCGGTGGACTCGAGTGAACTTTACAGCATCGAGTCTGCAGGGACAGAAAAGCTTGTAAGTTTACATGGAAATCGACCTGTAAACACGTTGATGCCACACTGACAACTGCAGCTGCTGTACTTGTGTGTGTACCTGTGTGTATGTATGGGTTAACGGTACCTGTGTGTTGTCTTACAGGATCATCACTCGCCTCCTTCGTTCATGCAGCTCAAGTTCAGCTCGCTTCACGCTGGCCTGAAGCACGCTGACGCCAATGGGGAGATGCTGGTGAGGACAGCTTCTTACTTCCTGTTCATGTATGTTAAATATGTTCGGTGGTGTGTTCACTGTCAGGCGGTTGTTGTTGGATGTTTGAGCATTTCTGGCCTTTTTTTATTTTTTTCCATATCCTGTTCCAGCTCTTCACACACACACACACACACTTATTTGATTTGTCCATAATTAGTTTCTGTAGTTTTAATCATTCACACATGTTTTTCCTAAATGCTTCCAGGAAACTTTGCTGTTTCATTGTGTGTGTGTGAGTGTGTGAGTGAACGCCTCGTTCTTTTTGGTGTCAGTCCGTCGCCATGGTAACGGCAGCATGCGATGAAGCGGTACAGTGTCGGTGTAACATGGAGGGGGGGCTCCCCACCGAAGCTGTGAACTTGTTAAGTTTTCAGACTTTAACGAGCAATTAAGGCAGCCCAGGTCTGATGGTGCGCAGCGTTCAGTGTGTGTGAGTAAAACTGTGAGGGCAGCAGAGGAGGTTAGTGGGTCAGCGTGTCAACACAACCAACAAGCAGGAATTCATTACCTGGCGACCTTGCACAGTGATGCATTGTGGGATAAGATCAGCGGTTCATGGTTTGGTTTGTTTCCTGTTCAGATCACAGAGAGCGGCCTCAACATTCCTCTGAGAGGTAACATCTGTCATACTACCACTTTATCATGTTATACTGTTGTCACAGAGCCATCAGTAAATCACTCTCTCTGTTAGGAACTGAAGTGGGGGAGGTCACTGTGGTGGCGTCTCAGGTTCGGGGTTACGGCGTCTGGGACGGGGGTGTGGTTCAGGGTGGGGCTCTGTTGGCGGGTTGGAAAGGCCCCGCCCCTTCGCTGCTCTTCCTGTGGGTTAGTGACGCTCAGGCCAATCTGCTGCAGACGGAGCTGTCCGCCATCCAGACCTCCGACACTGCCTCAGGTAACGCTTCACACCACACTTCAACTACTTTCAATGCTGAAACTTCAAACCCTTCATCTGCTTTCAGTAGTTAAGCTCTTCCTGTGCTTGATGTTTCAGTCGTTACATTTGCACTCTTTGATTAAACTTTCATTTTCATTTCATTCAGTGCTTCTTCACTCTCACTTCAACTTTCTTCAACTTTCACACAACAGCTGATCCTTTCAGGGCTTCACATCCACTGACTCATTAGATTCTTTCCAATGCTTATATCTTACACTCCTTTCACTTCAAATGACACTCTTCTTTCACTGCTTACACTTAATGCTGACACCTCATTTCCTTTCATTATTTTCACTGGAACCCTTTTTGTGTTTGAACTTCGTCATTAACGCCTCAGTACTCTTGAACTTCAGTTCCTTTCAGTGCTTAAACTTGTGTGTCATCTTCAACACTTTACACCCCTTCCACTGGCACTTAAGGTTTCTTTCAATGCTTGCACTTTACACTTACGCTCCTTTTACTTGAAGTTGCACTTGTGTCAGCATCAGTGCTTTCACTTGATGCTGACACTTCAACAACTTTCATTCTGCCTGGGCTTGATGTTCGGCACTGTGTCTAAACAAGCTTCACTTATTCTTCACGTCACTTCTCAAACTGACATTTTATACTTGCACTCCTTTCACTTCAAATGACACTTCAGCTCCTGTCATTATTTTTCCTGCCCTTCTCTTTATGTTTGAACCTCATCACTTTCACCTCGACGCCTTTCATCTCTGAAACTCCTCTGTGCTATTACACTTCACTTCCTTTCAGTGTCATCTTCGACACTTCGATTTCCTTCAGTTTTTCCTTGTGCACTCAGGAAAATAAACAGATGTGTAATGTGTTGGCGCCTTGTTCAGTTTCCATCCTCACAGTTTCCAGTCAGAGCCGTGGAGACGAAATGAGCGCTCACTCTGACCACGTTTTTCTGAGTGACTGAACGGAGCTGAAGTGGAGCCAGGTCAGGTGTTTTCCCTTCGTGGAGTGATCCCTACTCGCACACAGAACATCTCTGCACGAGTTTCTGAATGAAAACTCGAGCGGAGCTGCAAGGCTTCATGGAAAATTAATTTTTGACAGTGCTGGGCAGGAACCAAACAGCCAATCAGGTGGCTGCTCCTGTGCCAGCAGCCAATCACAGCGAGTCTAAGGGCGTGTGATGTGTTTTTGGGAAAACAACAGTGCCAAAAAGTCCTGAGGGTGGAAACACGATGAGGTTTCAGCTCCGAGAGAAATACAATGTTCAGCCAGAGACTGGACCAACAGAACCAGTCTGAACTGGGTCAAACTGGGTTAAACCAGTTAAACTGGGTCAACCTGGCCTTGCATGTTGATGAACCAGTCTCCCCTATGAGGTGTGTTGTCTCACGTTGTTCTTCTGGTTCTTTAGGTCCGCCGTGCTCCTTCCTCCTGCTGGTGTTGAAGGAGCAGCTACAGGAACTCCAGGCCGCCCTGCTCGCCTCCATCCTGGACATGGAGGAGTACAGGAAGGGATGCGCCTCCTCCAGTGGGCTGACCTCCCCTCTGGAGTGGACAGATGGACTGCTGCTCCTCCACAGCTGTCCTCCTCCTCTGGACCAGCACCTCCTCGAACTGCTGGGACGCTCTGTGGTAAGACTTCTCCTTCCTTCCCTCACCTCCTCCTTCCCTTCCCTTCCTTCCTCCCTCTCCTCTGTTATTTTTATGAGCCCGTTAGCTGTTAGCTGGTGCTGGCGCCGGCGCCGGCTTGGAGCTGATGAGGTGACTCCTGGAGGAGGTTCAGTGTGTGCTGGTCACAAAGAGTTCACTTCTCTCTCAAAGCTTGACGTCAGAACCTGTCAAAACAAACAATTAAAACAAATCTGTTTGTTTCAGGAGAACTCGGCTCAGGTGAGAAACAACCAGAGAAGGTCCAGTCTGAGCTCCTCTGGTCTGCCCACCAGGTAAACCAGCACTTGCACCTGAACCGGGTCAGACTGACGGCTGTAAATCATTGAAGCGTTGGTGGAGAGTTTCTAACTGAACCCTCTGTATGTATTCAGGCTGATCCAGTATCCAGCACCGCCCTGTAAAGGCCGGATCACGGTCACAAAGGAGGACCTGGCTTGTCTGAACAGTGGCGAGTTCCTCAACGATGTCATCATCGACTTCTACCTCAAGTCAGTCCAAACAAACAGAACCATGTGTTTCTATGCAGACGACATGCTTTTATTCTTACCACTTACGTTACCACTCACAATAAGAACAGTAGAACATGAAGTGGTTGTCCGGTCTGCATCCTGAACCTCTGCTCCTCCTCCTCCTCCTGCAGGTACCTCCTCCTGGAGAGAGTCGGTGGCTCGGTGGCTGAGCGTAGTCACGTCTTCAGCACTTTCTTCTACAAACAGCTGAGCAGACGGAGGGCTGCCGGAGAAAACGACGCCCCGACGGTCCTGTAAGAACACGAACAACAAGAAACACAGTCACAATCATTAATTTGTCCTTGTCCTGTCCTCATGAACAACACTTCACTTTTCAGAATTTTAGCAGTGAGAGTATTTCATAAACAAAGACAAAATGTGTCTCTTTTTCTTTGTAAAACATCAGCTCAGGTGTGAACACGCTGATAGGTCCAAATCGTCCTCTCTGCTTGTTTTCCCAGCGATCGTCACATGAGGCATCAGAGGGTAAAAACGTGGACTCGCCATGTGGACATCTTCACCAAAGACTTCCTATTTGTGCCTGTCAATCAAGAGTAAGTAAAGCAGTCGACTCACTTCAATTTCATGAAGCTGATTTCAGGACTCTGTTGGAGGCAGACGAGAGTCTTCATACTCTTTGACCGACCAAAAATAACCGTCCTGACTCTGGAGGCGACTGAGCTGACCTCAGCTCTTTGTCCCAGATTTAAAGACGCCAGATTGAGGTTTCGACCTCCGTAAACTTCACGCACCTCATCACTGTGTCTACCTGCCAACTGGGTAACAGACTGAGCAACTCGAGTCACCTCTGCTGAATCATTTCAGATTCTTCTCAATTACTTTAGCAGACCGGTTTTTGTTTCACCTCCCCCACCATCGGCTGTGATTATTACTTTATAGCAGCTTTTCCGGTCTTTGAGCCAAATTCATTTTTCGTCACTTTCATGTCATTTCATGATAGTTTTGTCTCATTAGTTTTTGTCTCATTTTGTTTTACTGAAACATTTAAAATTATACTCAGACTTAAAGATCCTTCTGTTGTGCCCCAGACAACCAGCTCCGACGGTTGGTTTTGAACTTGAACATCAGATGGCCTTGTGTAGATCAAAGACAATACCCCATTTTTCCTGGTGGTCTGAAGATAAATGAAAGTGAAGTAGCAGAATCTGTGATTACGTGATATGTTTGATTCTCAGAGCTCACTGGTTCCTGGTGGTGGTTTGCTTCCCGGGTCTGGAGGAGGTTCAGTACGAGGCGTTTCAGAGGCCAACAGGTGAGCTGCTGCTGCTGCTGCTGCTTGTTTTCTGATCGACCTCTGCAGAATAAAGTGTTTCTGGCAGCTTTATTGTCTTCCAGCCTCAGTAATGTTTAACAGAGCCTCTATAATCGTCCCCAGACGTCTTTGTGTTCTTTAATACCCTTCAGGGTTGTTCAGGCAGGCAGTTTTTTGGGGTATTTGGGGCACTGGCAGCAGTTGTGAGAATTACACATCAATTCACACCAAAAATTAAAGGATTAAATGTTCCAGACATGAATGTGTCCTCCTCTGACAAACTAAGCTCCAACATTTGGTGTCTTATTTTGTGACATTTTATCTTTGTCAGTAAATACGCTTACAAGGAAACAAACGATGACTAAAGTCCAAAAGTTTCCATTGTCACTGTCTTAATTAGTTTGGTGAGTTTAGAAGTTTTAGCTTCTCAGGAACTGACATTAACTTAAACTTCCTGAAATTAACCTGTACGATCAAATCTGCATCATTTACATGATGATCTTAGTTTTTTGAAGACGATGCAGCGACCCACAGGTGACCTCAACGACCCACAGGTGACCCTAATGACCCCACAGAGAATACCAGGGACTCCTCACCAGTCCGTAAGAACTGAAGAAACCTCTTGATGACGTCTTCAGTAAACTAAACGAGTCCATTTGTCTACAAGAACCTTCAAAGATCTATTCAGTTTCTAAAAGAAAGCAGAAGTGCTTCTTGTTGAAAAGACAATAAACTTTTCAAGTTCTGTATAAACACTGTCAGAGGATGAATGAATCCGATGTCAGATGTTGTTGTGACATATTTAAGCCTGAACTCAAGAATTAAAATGTTAGTATGTCACAAACATTTGGTCCAGATCTGACTGTAGATGGTTCAGTTTAAAATGTGAGTCACTGAGTTGTTGGACTTGCTGGTCCAAAAGGGTTTTCCCCCATTTTCTTTCTGGAGCAATATTTTCTTTGGATGGCGTAAAATACTCCAAACCCACGAACCTCGTCACAGAAAACTTAATTTGTATCATCTGGATATGATGACAAAGTGATCTTATTTTGAAATCTGTTAAAAACCTCTCTTACAACAGTTTCTTCTTCATGTGTCTCTAATCTTTTCCCACAGCAGTTTCACGATGAAGTCTCACAGTAGGGTTGCTGTTGCTGTTTTGTGGTTTGCTGATTACAACAAAACACGAACGGTGGCCAACATTGTAAAAAGAGAACCTGATAGCAGGCCGTGAAACTGAACCAGCTTGTTCTTATGTCTCAGGTGGATCCGAGCAAGTTGGAGGGAAACCATCCGTCAGTCTGAGGTCACATCAGACACCGGTAAATATACTGGGACAGACACACACACACACACACAATCAAATGTGAAATCAGTCTTTCGTCAAGTTGTTGAGCCTCTGCAGGCTGTGTTTGAACATCAGATCTGTCTTTTTAGGACTGCGTTCATCAGAGCTGCCAGAAGGACACGGTTTTAAAGAGGTGGGTCGGTGGCAAAGAAACCAGATCCAAAGAACTCTGAATCTGACCTGAATCAGGACAGAAGGTGCTTGTAATTTTGTTCAAGTGGTGGTTTTTGCATCTTTTCCAGGCCGTGCATTCTCGTCATGGACTCACTGAAGGTGTCGTACCACGAGAACGTCTGCAGGCTCCTCAGAGAGTATGTTTCACTTCTGTTCCATCACTGCTCACGTCAGAGTCAGAAATGCTCACTGACGGCTGTTCTTGACACGTCCTCTGTGTTCAGCTACCTGCAGGTGGAGTGGGAGGTCCGGAGGGCGACACCTCGTCTGTTCACGTCGGACAACATGAGGAGCTCCAACTGTCGGGTTCCTCAGCAGGACAACAGCAGTGACTGTGGTCTGTACCTGCTGCAGTACGTGGAGAGCTTCCTGCAGGTACTCAACACACAATGTGCCGAGAGTACCAGACAGGAAAGCTTGCGTGGTTAACAACCTGACCAGACAGGTCAGGACAACGTCCGGCAGCATGGATGTTATTGTAATGCCAGTTTACCTGCATAAAATCAGAGTAACGAGGGATGAGAAGGCTGACGTGTTTTGTTGTGGACGATCGTAGGAAAGATAAATGTAACGTCTGCTGAGTCAGGTGGGAAATCTGACATCGCCACAGTTTCTGTCGTTGACTCGTGAATCACATGAAGCCGCGACTTTTTATAAGCCAGAGAAGAAGAAAGCTGTTCAGTTTGAGCGTCACTTATTACGAACTTGTACTTATTATGCGAGTCATTAACGTTGAAATACTCGGACCATCAAACCAAAGCCGTTTCATCACCATCCAAAAATATTCAGACTAACTGTCGAACGTGTTTATGACCAACTCAGTTCACACTAAGTTCTCCGATTGGCTCCTCAGAATCCCGTGGTGCACTTTGACCTCCCCCTACGTTTGGACCACTGGTTTCCGCGACAACGAGTGCGACAGAAGCGCGAGGAGATCCGGAGTCTGATAATGAGGATGCACCAGAGTCAGAGCGAAGCTACGTGAAGCCACGAGGACCAAAAAACACGCCGAGCCGTTAATTCACCTGTGCAATAAATTATATATATTTTTTCTACTTTTCTGTTTTCAGTTTAAATGTTAATGAACTAAAAAAAATCTTCCTGTTTTATCAAATTAAAATTATTTATTTTCATTTTGAGGCATTTTCAGAGGCTCTTATTTTGAAATTCAAACAGGATTGATTTTTAATAAACATAAATTACAAAATAAAATGTGTAAAAACTTTCATCAATAAAACTTATTTATTTACCGACACTATCATACTCTTATTTTGAAATCCAAATGGGATTTTAATCTGCATTTATATAAAATATATAAAAAATGTTTTTGTGATAAAATTAAAAAATCAGGAAAGTTTGTGAGGAGAAACAAAGATCTAGTCCTGATCTGATCCTGGTCCAGAACAGAAAGGTTGCTTTGTTTTGGACCCAAACCTCTTCCAAAGCAGCTCTGCAGAGCAACATGACACCACAAGGACCAGAACCATCAGAACCAGGTCCATCACATCCAGAACCATCAGAACCAGGTCCATCGGGTCGCCATGATGGTGAGTTTGTTAATATTCAGTGTTCCATTCTGGTTACTTACAATGTACAATATTATTTCTAACATCACTTTGACCTTGTGTGTGTGTGTGTGTGTGTGTGTGTGTGTGTGTGTGTGTGTGTGTGTGTGTGTGTGTGTGTGTGTGTGTGGGTCTTAGCAGAGTGCCCCCTGCTGTGGTCCAATCAGTTTACAACTCATTAGTTGGCTAATCGTGGAGGCTGTCGGAGGACGACCACAGCGACACTCAGACTGTCTGGTTCTGGTCTGTTGGAACATGTTTTGTCTGGAGACTTGTGTTATCTGAGCGATGGGAGCTACAGATTTAGAGGCTCCATCCCACTTCCAAAAAATAAACTTTTGCATTTTTCCTCCTCGTCTCCTCTCCTCCTTTCCTCTCCTCGTCTCCTCTCCTCATCTCCTCTTATTCCTGTTAATCCCATCATCCAATAAAAGATGTCTGCCATTGTTGACCGTGCGATGCAGCAGGGGGGTCACGTCTGGATGAGGACGAGTCTAATTATAGAAAAGCGACGAGCTTCATTAATCTGTTGAGACAGCAAACACAATGACAACATATGTAAACATATAAATATATAAACAAAACATGAATTTATTGATTCTGAACTTTCAACACGATTAAAGCTCTTAAGTATAAATTTGAAACATCAGGTAAAGTTTTACGGATAAGCTGTGCATGTATTTTCACTGTCGTCTTTCCATGTTTTTAAGTCACCTGAACTTTCAGCAGGATTCATACGTGTCGAAAGTAAAAACACATGAAACTTTTCTGCAGATTGTTTCACTCACATCGACTTTTTAATGCTTAACGTGACCTCGTAGAGAGTTGCAGTAATGCGCTGTGACCAGTCTGCTGTAACGACCACCTGGACCACGACCTCGTCTGTTCTCACTAATACTCACTGGACTCTGGTTCAAGCCCGGTTGAAGTCTGGTTGGATCCCATGTAGATAAAGTTCTCTCAGTCTGATCTTCCAGATTTTGTGATCCTGGTTTGTTTAAACAGACTTTGTGTGTGTGTATGTGTGTGTGTGTTTGTGTGTTTGTGTGTGTGTATATATATATATATAGTTCAGTTCAGTGGCTTTTACAGCACAAGATAACGAGGATCCAATAAAATGCAATCTGCAACCAACCAATGCAAATCCAACCTTTATGTTCCATTCAAGGCGCAGTTAATTCATGTTTTCAGATCTTTGGTTTATTTTTTAAAGATTTAACTTTCAGGGTAATAAAACCAAAAGTTTAACCAAACGTTTGGTCAAAATTTCATTTTCAACTTCATATCCTCTGCGTATCATTAAAAGTGATGAATGGATCATTACTAAGATTTAAACACATTTTGGGTGCTTCAGTTTGACCAGCTGTTTGAATAGACTTTGTTAAAGGTGTGACTGACACTGGCAAAGTTTTTTTAAGCTGAACAGTTTCCGCTCTATGTAATCGGCCTGTTTGTTTGATTTCTTTTAAGTAAGACTGACCTGCTGCCCCGGTGCACAGTAGCTCTGACAGTCATCCAGTCCAGCAGATTAGCAAATAGGATTAAAGCAAAGAGAAAAAAATCTCCCATCTGCTCACCTGAGAGCAACGAGCAGCCCGGCGACGCCACGTCAGGACCGTCCAAGCTCTGGACAATATCCTGTCTGTCTGCTGTCGTCTTTCCTGTTTTATTTTGACAAATGCCATGCGATCTGGTGGATGGGTGACTGTGGGAAGGAAGCCACTGATGAGCTGAAGAGGTGGAAATAAGAAGCAGTGAGTCCGAAGTCGGACGTTGAGATTCTTTGAGAAATGGCAGGAAAGTGCGGGAGGTTGGCGGTGTGGGCGCTTGGGGCCATGCTGCTGTCAGGATGCATCTACACTGAGACAGGTCTGTATGATGCTGCTGTGACATTATTAACATGTTCATCTTTCACTCAGTGAAAGAAGCGTTCAGATCTTTGAAGTAAAATACCAAGACATCAAAGTTCAAATGTGAAAACTTTAATCGCTCACTGGTCATAAACAGACTACATTTGGGTATTTGGTTGTTTTCTAGACAAATCCCTAAAATGTTGATGGAAATTAATGAAAATGGGCTAAACATTTCTGTTTGTGTCTTCTTTTTCTCTCAGAGTTTTCTGATTTTCGGATGACCACAGAGGTCTCTCGTGACCGGAATGTGGATTCGGAGGAACATGGCAGATATTTGGACTCGGCTTCAGCTCAGCTTCTATACAGACGACATGCCGCTCTAACTCGAAGGAAAAGGAGTATTTTGTTTCCCAGCGGAGTCAAACTTTGCACTCAGGAGACGTTTGACCAGGCCATTGCCAACCACCTCAGCTACTTTCACCTCAGAGGTTTGTTCCCTTCAGCTCCGTTTAGTGGTGCAGATGAGCAGAAACTCATTTTTCTTTTAATACTTGAGGTGTTTCACTGAAGCTCTTATCCAAACTGACTTACAAGCTTAAACTCAGTCTGCTGTCCTCAAAGTCGCCGATCTCAAAGAGGTCAAAGGTCACACAGAGCCAGATGCACTGTGAAAACATGATCTTCTTAACAAGTCATTTAGTCTCAGGGCAACCTCACAATTCTTTTGTTGTTTCAGTTTGTGTGTGAGAGAAAATCATCATCAAACAGCTGATGTTTACTGACATTTTTATTCCACTTCTTTGTTGTTGTATAAATTCAACGGTTTGTCTATTTTGGACCTAAATTAGGAAATCCATGTCAGAGTGTTTGGTCAAACTTGGTGGACCATGTTGCAGACTAAGGTTTGTTCATAAGCCGACAGTCCAACCTGTTGCTTTCATGTTGAAAGGACTTCTGCTATAAACAATGAATAAGAGCTAATATTTGCAAAGCCTGAGTTGGATTTACAAAATGTCAACTCAAGAGGAAAAACATCTTTGTTTTCAGCACATTTATGGACATTTGTGTTGCAGCTCTGCTGTTTATCAGGTCAGCGTTTCTGTTCATCGGCTCTAAAAATCTCGTTAAGCTCTATTTTTGGTCTGGCAGTGCTTATCTGTCTCGCTAATGCTAATGCCAACAGCAGCTGTAATTTTGAGCAGTTTTAACAGACAACATGGATGACCCGTATTTCTCTTTGAGGGAACATTAATGTAAACACACTTAATGAAATGTTTGCATTACTTCTTACTATTTCGAGGCAACAGATTTAAAGTTTAAAATTGTATTCATCTTTTGTTTGTGTGTGTTTTAGTGTGTCAGGAGACGGTGTGGGAAGCCTTTAAGATCTTCTGGGACCGGTTGCCAGATCGGGATGAGTACCAGGACTGGGTCAATCGCTGCATTGATGGCTCGATCAGCGTCATGGACATCGGCAGCTTTTTCAGCCAATCAGAAGAACACAGCAGTCTGATCAGGAGTGTGAGTATGTTTTATTAAAATTGAATGTCTTCAGTGACAATGTGAGAACGCTAACTGTATGTTCAAGTGACAACAGACTATAACTAGATTAATGATGCTGTATGTAAATATCCAGTGAGCTCATGATAAAACTTTTTAATGTGAGACAAGAAAAATCAAACAAACATGAAACTTTAAGTTGTCTTAGTCGTCTGTTCTTGTCTCTTTGTTGAGAGTTGTAAACTGTTTTTCTTTGCTGACAATGTGTTTCTTTCAGAGAGTTGCCATGGCTACTGCGACAAACAGGTCAGTTTAAAACAGTTTTGTCTGTAAGTTGTGTTGTTGTGCTGGTGTTCGTTAAGACATCAGTTAAACAGTCATTTAGTGACATGTCGAGTCTTTAAATCAACTAAATTTAAAACACGTAAAACAAACTCGACCAGATTGGTGAGACAGAAAAGAACTCGAATTATGAACAGAAACAAAGTGATAAAATGTTCAAACGGGATGGAGGTGGAGGTGACTCAGACATGGGAACAAACTAAGTGACTTGTTTTTACAATAAAAACTGTGTCGGTTGTGTTTTGACACCTGTGCTGTGTTTCATCACCTGCTGCAGTGTGCCGGTCACAGACCCGCCTCCGTGCAGGTAGGCCTGCAAACACCATGAACATCACATCTCAAATATATACTTCAATATACTGTGTGTGTGTGTGTGTGTATGTGTGTGTATATATATATATATATATATATATATATATATATATATATATATATATATATATATATATAAACTTTGAAAATACAAAAACAGAGTTTTTATATTTTGACATTTGGTCTTTATTAAAAAGAAAATTCTGGGTTAGATTGTGGGCATCACTGTTTGTGTTTTATTTGTCTTCCGGGCTGCAAACACCCAGAAGACTCACATCTAGAAATTTTCTTGCAGTAGACGAATAAAACTTTGGGAAACTGAACTTTAAGAGTTTAAACGTTTCAGCTCACAAACAGAAAACTGAGTTTAGTTTCTCGCTCGGCCAGACGACGTGGAGCCATGTCGATGCTTGTTTGTTGTCTCCGCTTTGTTTGGCTCATTGCACTTTTTTTTTTTTACAGTCGTGTGGTTTTTGTTAATTTTCACTGTAAAAATGCCTCTGCCCAGCTGTGCTGCCATGGCTGATTTTTAATGAACTTAAAGGGGAATGCCAACTATTTTAAGGATTCACAGATGTTTTGTCATTGACAGTTTGTTGACTCTCTGTGAGTTCCTGCACACTTTTTTTTTCTCCTTTTTTTTTTTTTTAGTTTTTAAAATACTTCTAAGTTTTGATATGATGAACAACAACTGAACATGAAAGAAATCATAAAATATGTGAAAACCCTTTATAAATTGTAAAAAATCTTCAATCTTCTTTTGTTTTTTTCACTGATGTTTCTGTTCATGTCTGCTGTCTGAAATGAAGTCAAGTTTGGACTGTTACTTTAAAGTCTAAAGAAACTCAGAACATGATGATTCTCACTGTCAATTCATTTTTATGAATTGTTTTCTTGATCACTTCAGAAATTATCAATTAAAGTCTAGATATGAAGAAGATATGTGATGAACTGTGACAAAGACCAGAATCAAAAATTCACATTGGAGAAGCTTTAACCAGAGAGTTGTGCTTGATTCATCTTTTATGGACTGAACTCATTAATCAACTAAACGTGACAATTTTAAAGTACATTTCTATTTTCACTTACACACTGCTGTTTCATGACCTCTAAATTAAGATATTTTTGTAAAATGAGAACAGCTGTGATCAAATAAAAGTTTAAGAGTTAGTCAGAGAAAAACATTCAATGCAGGTGAAGTACATTTAAAATGTATTAACTGTTAAATGTTATTTCATGTTGAGTCTCTACCTAGTAGAGTAAGTAAACTCAAAGAACTGCAGGAGAAAGTTATTCAAAGGAAGCTGCTGCTGGTTTGGTTTGTTTTCTCAAAGCTTTGTTTTTCTGTTTATCTCTGCTGCAGCTCTGAAACAACAACCGTCCCACCCAGAGGATCAGTGACCCGACCAGGTAAACACACCTGAAGACACTCACAAACCTTTCACTGACAGATGAGCTGCATTTTCTGCAGCTCCAGAAAATGTTCATATCAAGCAAGCGTTAGTTTAAACAGAGTTTAAATCAATGTTCCTCAAATGTTTTGAACAAAATGTGAAAGTATTTAATATTTAATTTATTTAATCTTGGAATCTTGGACCACAGGTGGTTAATAGTGTCTTATTGATGACCTCTTTGTGACCCATTCCAAGTTTTCTACTATGCCGTGATGGGTCCTGAATGTCTGTAGAAGTTGAAAAGTTTGCAGTCAGCTGCAGTCTCTTCACCTTACACCCCAATCTGTCTTATGTGAGGGGGGGAATGGGTGGCTGATTCCCGTCACACGCTCAGCTCTCAGAATAGATCTATAAGCCTATTTACAGGCAGCAGTCTGGTCAATGGTGGGAGGCTGGATAGAGGACCAGGAGCAGTGAGAGGTGTAGACCTGACTGAGTTACAGCAGGACACGTATCAGGGTTAGTGAGATCACAGCTTACAGGTGTTCTGAGGACTGAGCAGGTACGATGCCAACATGGGATTGAAGTTCTATGTCTCTAAAATAACTCAGGTCTTTCAAAGTGTCTGAATCCAGTACCAACACAACAAAAGCCAGAAGAATAACAAAATACATGACAGATTGTTTAAATCTGTCCTTAAGGAAAAGCATCTGATGAAGGAACGTTCAAGAACCATCAAAGAGTTGTTTGTGAGCTACCCTGGTGCTTTAGGCAGCAAGTAAAGTCCTGTTAGCTGACATCATACAGTTGTAGAGTTCACAGTTGGGCTACAGGTTAAAACATTTTATGTATGTTGTTGTTTTACAGGAGGAGGAGTCATTATCAGATCAGAGACAATCGTAATGAACATAGACGACCTTCCTCCAGGTCTCGACGTCACAGCTTGGACCCCTCCAATTTCTGCATCTGAAGGTTCAGTTCACAAGGCTTCAACAACCTGGACTGAGATTCCTCTGGATTTGACCTCTGAAACTGTGGTTGCTGCCATGCCAGAGGACACTAAAAATGTTCAGACCGGGGCCAGCATCACTTCAGAAGATCCATCTTTAGTCATCACTGACGGAGAGTCTGAAGCACATGTTGAGACCATTGCAGACGATACTGTGGAGGTTTCCACAGAGGTTTCTGTTACCCACAGGCCCTTTAATGGGGTTGCTGCAGAAATTGGGGAAGATACAATTTTCCCAGATACAACAGATGAGGCTATAGCAGAAGATGAAAAAATACTTGAGATCATTCCTGAAGATACGGATGCACCTGATTCTGAAGTAATTCAAGAAGTTAGCCCACAAGGTGAAGAGCCACCGTCAGAGGTTATGGTTGAAGAGGTCACTACAAAAAAAACCCCTACTATAACACCTGCTTTAGAGGCTGTCACACTGCAGGAATTAGTGCAGGAAATATCTCCAGAGCTTGCTGAGGCACCATCAGAAACCATGACATTGCGTATCCCAGAGACAACTATCGAGATCACTGTGGGCCCAGAAGTTGAAGAAATTACAGACAATTCTTTGGATATCACCTCAGCCTTGACTGATGAGTTTTTAGAGGAACCAGAACCAGTCAATGAAACAGTATCAGATGCACCTCAGTTAGCTTTGCCTGGACAATCTGAAGGTGAACCTGCAGAGGCTGTTGCAGCAGTTAGCCATGATAATACCAATGTGAGCACACATGCAACTCCGACTGTATTTCTGATAACGGATTCAGAAGAAGAAGCTGAAACATTTCTAAATGTGACTCCAGGGCAAGAATCTGTTCCACACATAAAAACCGAGGTTCCTTCTATTCTGACCACAACAGGCAAGACAGCCGTGGTTACTTTTGAGCCTTTTGTAGTGATCTTACAAGATGACATGGATGAAGATGGTTCTTATGTCACAGAGGAGGCACCACCAAATACTACAGTTGGTGAGATGGAGGCAACAGTTGACAGTACTACTGTGGAGGAGGTAATAGTATTAGAGGCAACAGAAAGGCCAGAAGAGGAGCTAAAAGAAGAAATCAACCATGAAGATGTTTCAGTTGTTACTGAAGACAAGACGACTGCTGCTGAAGAGTCCACTGAGGCAGTAACTTCCTTTAAGACGGATGTGAAAGAGCCAACTGAGACCGATGAAACAGCAGAAGAAGTACCTGAGGAAATGGAGGAGGCAACGGTTATCGGAGGGGATACTATAGAAGCTCCAGTACATGTCACAACAGACACAGTAGAAGAAGAAGCAGTTGAATCTACGATAGAAACAGCAATAACTGGCAAAGAGCTAGTAAAGGTGGCTGACGAGGCTACAGGAGAACCAGCTGAAGATGGAGAAGAAAGATCTCAGGCACCTACAGAACCTGTTGAGAAAGAAACCACAGATGTGATTGAAACTGTACAAGAACCAGAACCTGTAGAAGAAACTGTAGAAATAGTAGATCTGACAGGAGGTGCTGCACAAGAGACTGAACACAAAGGTCGACCAGAACAAGAAGCAGAACTCAAGGATGAAGGAGAGGAGGAGTCAACAAAACCCTCAGGGGTACCGGCACAAGGAGAGCCTGAAGAAGAAGCTGTTGAAGAAACAGAACCAACAGGTGTACCAGAGCAGGAAGTTGAATCTGTAAAAGAGACAGTAGAAACAGAACCAAAACAAGACGCAGAACAACAAAATACAGAGGAGTCAGCAGAACCCATGGGAGAACCAGCACGGGAAGTCGAACCTGTAGAACAACCTGTTGAAGAGACAGAACCTACAGTGATACCAGAACAGGAAGTTCAACCTGTAGAAGCAGAAAAAACAAAACAAGATAAAGAACAGCAAAATGCAGAGGAGTCAGTGGAACCCACAGGAGGATCTGTACACGAAGCAGAACCCGAAGTGGTAAGCTATGATGATAAAACTGATCTCACCATAACATCTGTAGATAAAACACAAGAAGAAGAAAGAGAAGAAGCTGTTTCTGAGGCCTCAGAGGAGATAATAGAGGAAGAAGCTGGTGTTGCTGAACCAACAGAAGCAGAAGTTGAAAAGGAAGTAGTTCCAGAAAATCTTGACTCTGATGAAGAGGTCACTCCAGTTATCACTGTTGTTCCAGAAGATACAGAGACTTTATCTCCTGGGACTGGAGTGGTGGAAGCACCTGAAACAGAGGTAATACTGGAGCTCCCAGGAGACTCTGAGGTAGAAGTACCATCAGAAACCACCAAGAAGAGTACTACACAGGTCGTGGAGCCTACAGTTCAAGTTATAGACTCTGGATCCTTTTCTGAACCTGAGAAAGAAGTCCCAGTCCCAAAGGCTCCAAGTGAAACATCTCCAGAAGATGTGACACATGCCCATCCAGGGACAACTACAACAGGTGGAACCACTGAAGCTGAGGAGGTCACCCAAGGGTTTTCACCAGAAGATGTCATCTCAAGGGAGGACAGTGTCCAAGTTGTCCCAGAGGAATTTGAGGGTGTTTCCTCTGATGTTAGAACAGAAGATGCAGAAGAAATGATGACAGCGGCTCCAGTAGAAATCATATCTGAATCTGAAACCACTGTGGAAGTTACAGCAGAGAGTATGCAAGGTACTATAGTAGATGCCTCAGATGAACCCACTCCCGATGCCTCTTTGGAAATCACAACCAAGTACATCATGGAGTACAACAATGGCAACTTCCCTGATCTAACAGAGAGGCCTTATGATGTAGATGACAACTTACTCAGAAACAACGGCTTTGGGTTGGACGACGAGGAGGACAACTCGGTAAGTATGTGGGTTAGCTGTAGAATTCCAACAATCTTCAGTGTTGATAACATACCAATACCAAACATCTCTGAATGTTCCTGCACTCAGATAGGTAATGAGATAGGCGACACCTTGCTATGGCCCCCAAGGTCCCTGAAGGACCAGGTGGTTGAGCTGAGCATCAAGCTGAGAGAAGAAACCTACAATGATGATCTGAGAGACCCGAGCAGTTTCCACTACCAGCAGCTGTCCAGACACTTCACACGGAAGGTAAGGTAGCTTTTACAAGGTCAGGCAACACTTTATATTAAGTGAGGGTCAGAGCTAACACAGCACACATAATGTTCAGTGAGACTTGAAGCTAACATACTCTTGAGTGAGACTTTGTTGAAATATGGTAAATGAGTAGCAACATTTCAACAGTTCTTTCAAGTTAATCATAGAAACAAATGTAACGTGTTAATGTGCTGTGATATTACTCAATACTGCTAACACAGCTACATTAACATCAAGAGCCAGAGACCTACAGGAGGGGCACAGATGCAGAGTTCATATTTTTCAGTCGATTCATCTTATTTTGGAGAAACAGATGATGCAATAAGCTGTGGTTGGTCTATCAGCCAGGTTTTGTGACCTCCTCCTCCAGAAAGGAGTGAAGCTTTCTGTCATTTCTCCTCTCTGACGTCCAGGATGCACACTCATTACCAAACTGTGGTTTCCTACAAACTGCAGACTAAGGAGTTTAAAGGCCTCTCCTGTTTTTCATGCATTAAGGATCTTCACGCTTTCAAAGCTCAGTTTCCTCGGCCCTGCCAGCCATCAGCTATACGACCGGCCGAGGCAGAAGCAGAGCTGGAAAACTTCAGAGAACATACAGAATATGAGCGATGACTCACTGCGAACTGCTGGAAAAAAGCAGCGGTGCCAGGAAAGCAGAGAGCACTGGTGTATTCCCGCACCGCCAGGACTTTTTCAGGCTCCGCTCCACCGTTTGTGACGCGGGAACCCAGTTTATGGTTTGAATGTCGGGGTCAGGGTTATTAATGAGGGAATGCGAAGTGGATAACAGGGCTAATAGAAACAGCAGGAGCACGACTGCAGAAGAGAAAAAGAGAAGAGTGCAGCCACGGGCCACGGAGACCCCAAATAAAAGACAACTGCATGAATTCATCAGCTGATTCTGCAGCATCATCAAACATGTTTTTAAATCAGACACAGTGTGCTCACTTCTTTTATATCTATGATATAAGATATAAATCTATCTGCCTCACAGAAACAAACATCCTCTCTCTAACTTTCAGATTGAAGATGTCTTTGTCAGGTTACCAGGCTTCAAGAATGTCCACGTTGTCGAGTTCAGGTGAAGTTTGAACATTTATCCTTGAAATGTTTGAAAACTGATCCATAAAGTGATGGAACATATCTTTACAATACGTTTGCTTTCTGTCCTCAGGCCTCAGAAGGACCTGGAGCGGTAAGTTTGACGAACTCTTCTCATTCATACGTCATTGGCTTCATATCTGAGGACATCCTCATTCCTCTCAGGCAGGGACAGGGTCTGATAAATCCATCCCATCCACACGTGACACATCTGCCGTCCCTTTAGTGAGCAGGCCGGATGGGAAATTCTCTTCTGCAGAGACCTCTTTGCTTTTTAAAATATGTTTTTTTTTTTACAGTGTAGGGCTCCTTATATCATTCACTGGACTGTAAAAACACAGCAGCTGAGCATTGTGGGTAAAACACACAGAGGAAAGGAAACACCTGAATGTCGAGCACTCATTTACTTCACTCAGATCTCTAAACTCGTCTTTCTCACATGCTCTCTGCATTTATATTTATATTGATTGACATGTGATGTGTTACCACTCCTTTGTTGTGACCTCACAGACCCTGCCCCCTCTTAAAGCCCCTTTCACTTAGCTGTCGCTCGGAGGTTACTCTGCTCTAATGTCTTCTTAACGTCTTTAACAATAGTCTATCAGCTCTTAAGTGGGATAAGTCACTTGCCACTTGCAAGCCACCTGTAGCTGCCGCAGGATTACCATTAACGATTTACGCCAGGATCGCTGACCCCTGACCTCTGTCCAGGAAACCCCCCCACAGGTCTGACCACAGTGATGAGTGTGAGCACAGACAGACTCACCTGCATTATCTTCTTCCCTTACAGGGGTTTGGTGGTCCTGGTACACTACACCATCACTCTGGAGGTCGACAGCAGCGGCATCACCAGCAACACGCTGGACTTCATCTCTCTGCAGAACAACCTGGTGGAGAAGAGTTACCCCGGAGCTGGCGAGCAGCCCACTGTCATCTATACAATCACTGATTTCAGAAACTACATCACAGAGGCTCTGCACAAAGACAACTTCATGACCAACAGCAGCCTGGAGACGCAGCTGGAGGATGGTATGACAAATCTTTATTCATCCAGCTGTTTTTATATTTAATACAGATGTTTTATTGGCTTGGTCAGACTGTCTGACTCCAAATTCATGCAACATCTCTCATTAATTCATTTAATTTGTCTGCTCTGATCTCAACTGGTTCCTATAGTGGAGAACCCGTTACCTGCCGTGAAACCTACGAGCCGACCAGCTGACACCTTCGACAACATGGTGGGTCAACCGAACAAGCAGTTTCTACTCAGAAATAAAGAATGAACATCAGACAGCGACTGTTGAATGTCTTTCAGGATAATGTCCTCGCTGCAGAAAAACCTCCTGACGCTCCAAGCCACGAAGTAGAAAGCGGCAACATCTTCCTGAAGAAAGATGACTTCCTCTTCGACTCCTTCGACATGTGGAAAGGTCCTCAGGGTGATGTGGTGAGCGAGAATGACGTCTTCATGTTTGGTGGGAGCACAGATCCTCCGACTGTCACTGAATACCCAAAGAAGACAGTTGACCTGGAGCCAGTAGAGAGTGAGTAAATGTTCCAAACAATGGTCAAATCTTTTCACTGATCTCAGAAACACAGAAAAGGTAGTTGGGAGTAGCTGGACTTGGCTCCATCGACCCCAGATGAACTTTATAACAGTGGAAAATAAAACACTTTGAGGAGATTGTAGATGTAATTAAAGTGATTAAATTTAAGTCCCTCTGAACCCAGTTTAAACCTTCATCCTATCAGGTTTGACTGAAGTTTCCTCCAGTTTGAACTTTATTCAGCACTCTGTGGACATCCAGGCTGTAAAATTTTCCATGTGCTTCTCTGGTTTACAGATAATGGAAATATTGAAGATGAGGGATTCCTCCTCAATAATGCCTCTGCCACCGGAGATGAACCCCCACGAGGGGACAATGTGGTCGCCCTCTCTCCAACAGAGAAACCTCAGTCAGGCTCTGAAGTCATGCTGGATGAAGGATCTGGCTCTGGTTTCTCTGGAGACAGCCAGGAAGTTGATCTCTGGTCCTGGCAGCCAGTGGCAACTTCTGATGGGACTGGCTTCTATGATGAGAGTGGCAGCAGGCTGGAGGTGCTACCACCACCTGATCTGGAGGAGACTGAGGACAAAGATGAGGATGAGGTGGCCGTTGGTGTTGAGTCACCAACCGCTGAGAACCATGATACAATAGGGGTGGATGTTGAATTTACCAATGCTCGCACTTTATGGACAACTACAGTTCCTGCTCTTGAGGAATCAGTACCTGATAGAGACAAGGAACCTTTCTTGGATCAGGTTTTAGTGACACCTCACATTAACACAGACCCTCGATACTCAACTACCACCGAAGCACCCGTATTCTTGCCCAAAGCGACTTTGACTGTTGAACTCTCAGTGCAAACAGTGGAGGCATCTGGCATCTATGGTGACTACTCCTTGACTGGACCTCATACCCATGCGGCACCAGTCACAGATTCTCCTGAACCTGAAGCTTGGACTCACAAAGCCTCTGTTTTTGCAGCACCAACTAATTTGGCAATCAAGTTTCAAGAAACCACTGAGAAGGTGGAAGTCACTACTGAAGCAGGAATAGAGATTCCTGTGGTTACAGTTGGGTCTAAATCAGAAGATGGTCCTTGGGAGGAGGAGGTTGAAGTCATTGTTACATCTGAAGTACCTAAAGTCACCAATACTGACCCTTCTTCAACCAAAGAGACCCTTACCATTGTACAAGTCCAGACAGTCACAGTGAAAGACTCCATTGCTCCAACCACTGAAGACCCAACAGAACCAGATTTAGTCACAGAAACATCCAAACTGCTGCTGCCAGAAACAGAAAACCACGTTGAAGTTGAGATTTTAGAGGAGCAACACATTGGCACCACTGATTCGACAGCAACAGCAACAGCTCCAGTGGGTGGCATCCAAGATGAGGATCTGGTTATTGATGAAGTCATGGTTGCCACCACAACTGCTGGTCCAGCTCTCACTTCATCTGACCACAGCAGCAACATCGCACTCTCACCTGAGAAAGACTCGCCATTCACTCGGGTGTCGGACTCAGTGCCGCTGGATGAGGAACTTCTTTATGATGATCACCCAAACCATGAAGACGCTCTTTTGACACCAGCAGTGGTTGTAGTGAACAAAATAGAAAGTCCTCCAGGTGCCGTTGGTTTGCAAGGTGCTTCACTTCTGGATGAAGACATGGTTGCCATTTTGACAAATACTTCAGAAAGTGAATTAGGTCATGTCCAAACAACAACTTCCTCACTTCAGGAAGTCAACAACACCACCCTCACCACTGAGCTCCAACCCTTTGAGTACAATCTTTCTGACCTGCCGAACATTGACGTCAGCTTCGATGTGTTTCAGTATGGAGGTGTGGCAACTGAAGGTGATAGCAGCGGTTTCTCTAGTGGGGCTCAGGGGTCAGACCTGGACAGTATTGCATTGCCAACCCGACCTGGCAAGGCCTTGACAGTGTTCTTCAGCCTCAGGGTGACCAACATGGCATTCTCCACGGACCTCTTCAACAAGAGCTCCGCTGAGTACAAGGCCCTGGAGCAACGGTTCCTGCAGCTGGTGAGAACTCAAACATTCCGGTCTCAGTGATTAAAAACTTGGAGATTCATCTCTAATGTTCTTCACACGTCTTTGTCTCAATCTTACAGCTGGTCCCGTACCTTCAGTCCAATCTGAACAACTTCAAGAATCTGGAGATCCTCAACTTCAGGAATGGCAGCATTGTGGTGAACAGCAGGATGAGATTCGGTAAGCCAGTTCCCAGAGGGGTCACCAATGTCGTTTACCTCATCCTGGAGGACTTCGCCAACACCGCCCACCAAACCATGAACCTGTCCATTGACAAGTACTCTCTGGACGTGGAATCGGGTAGGTTTAATTAGGAATGCATTTCTAGAATGATGCTTAAGGTGAGATCTTCCTCAAAAGTTTTAGAAACTGAACTGAAGCCGTCTGCTGCACAGGAAGACTATTCCTTTCAATAAAAACACAATGTAGGGGGCTATTGTTGGGGGCGAGGTCTGGGTGGACGGATGGGTCCTGGTTTAAATCGCATATCTTCCTTGTCGTATGTTTTGTTTCGTTGTCAGGACTGGAGCTTTAAGGTGTGTTTATCGTGTATGTCTCAATAAATACTCCTTGTACTCGTCTGCAGCTTCGGTTTTATTTTTGGAGTTGTTAGAAGACCGTTCATGCTCAGCCGTTGATTCCTGTGTGTGGAATCTAATACCTGAGATAATCTGTCTGTGAGGAACGTGAGCAGCAGCACATTAACTCACCGATGAATGAACATGGCTGCCGCTATTTATGTCTGTCCACCTGATCCTCAGAGACGATCTGTCCACTCTGCTTAATTACCCGAAGTTTATCTGCGTTGTCTGCATTGCCATGGTCAACTTCCTCCTTTCCTGTGCTTGGACATGCTACTTGTTAGCATGTCTGTGTTGAAAATATAACATTTTGACAATGGTTAAAAGATAAAAATGACACATAGTCACATCTAAGTTTACTTAAATTGTTAGCTTGTTACATTTAATAGCTAACAATTGACAGGTAGAAACTTGGAGCAGAACCCAGATTATGGTGGACCAGCAGAGACTGTTAAATTCAGACAACGTTGAGATAGTATACAGATAGCCACAGTTATATTTAAACGTCTTATTTCCTCGTGTAACTTTTTTATGCAGTTTGCGATGGTGTTAGGTGATAATAAGAATGTGTCTGTGTCATCCTCGCCTGATGATTTCTACAGCTGAGACTAGGATCTCCTCCAGAGAGTCCATCTCTGCTGAGCTGCAGTCTTTAATCTGTCTGAGCCAATCAGAGGAGCTCCTGACAGCCTGATAACCCTAATCTACAGCAGCGGTCAGGACTCACTATGGACGCAGTAATCCGGTTACCCGCCTCAGCTTCGCTGCACTCTGCAGGCACGTTTTCCATTGCACAAGCACTTGATCACCCACACTGGGTTCTGTAGATGCTGGATCTGGATTAATCTGGATTAATCTGGTTTTAACACAAAGTCCACCTTTAAGTCCTGAACGATTGTTGTCCAGGTTGTAAGGCGTTTCTAAAATTTCCTGTTTGTTGACACACATCTTAATGTTGATGGGAACATCCCTCAATCCTCCAGCCCTGGCCTCTAACTCTTCTTCCTCTGTTTCTTCTTGTTGTTTCCTCACCAGGTGACCGGGCAGATCCCTGTAAGTTCCAGGCATGTAATGAGTTTTCCCGCTGTATGGTGAACCGGTGGTCGGGTGAGGCCGAGTGTGTTTGTGACGCCGGATATCTGAGCGTGGACGGTCTGCCGTGCCAGAGCATCTGTGAAGTGCAGACCAACTTCTGCCTCAATGACGGCAAATGTGACATCATCCCCGGCAAGGGCGCCATCTGCAGGTCGGATAAGTGAACTGCATGATCTCATACAGTATTTATTACTCTTGGTATATCTGTGGGAGTTGAACCTGTGACTTTTGCTGTAGGTGTCGGGTTGGAGAGAACTGGTGGTATCGTGGCGAGCACTGCGAAGAGTATGTTTCAGAGCCGCTGGTAGTGGGCATCGCCATCGCCTCGGTGGCCGGTTTCCTCATGGTGGTGGCTGGGATCATCTTCTTCCTGGCAAGATCGCTGCGAGAGCAGTACGACGAGGAGGACACTGAGGATCCGCTGCGGTGAGCAAACATCTGCTTTGAAGAGTTGATCAACCATTTACTGTAAACCTACATGATTACGTTTCCCTCTTCCAGACGGGGTGACAGTGTGCCGACTCTGGAGCGAGCCACCAAGTTAAACTCAATGTTTGAGAACGACCTGGTCACTGCTCAGTACTACCATCACTATGACAATGTCATGCCACAGTACTACCACCGCTGCGACCCAGACTCCCCCCAATACAACAGCTCCGTCAGCGCTGATGGCTCCAAAGATCTGATCAATGATGAGATACGACACATTTACCAAAACACCACGCTCAGCAAAGAGGTGAAAAACGGATGCTATGTTTCTGAGCTCGTCTGATGTTCAGTTTCTTTATTTAATGTAACCGTTTAACTTTGGAAACATACAGCTGAGTGTCATCAGCATAGAGGATAATGTTTTATTCAGAGGTTTGTTTGAGATTGATGAATATTTTCTGTTCTGGATTCAGTTTGAAAGGTCCTGTACTTTGAATGTGGTCTCCAGATTCAGCTAGAGGACCTGGAGGTTCTGGTTTTGTATCTGTTGTTCTCATGCTGAGTTTTAGAATCTGAATCCACAGGACGTGTTTAGTTTGAGTCTTCGGACCGAGACGGTTGACTGTTGTGACATTTGTTTGGCTCAGACGTCTTTTCAGCCTCAGCAGGACATCTGTACTATGAGTAGTACAGATGAGTATTTTTACCTGCAGACCTCCTCCTCCTCCACCTTTTACCTGCAGACCTCCTCCTGTGCCTCCTCTTTAGCCTCGCTGTTACATAAACCTGTTTTCACACTCTGACCTCTGCAGGAGATCCAGGAACGTCTGAGAATCATCAAGCTTTGTTCCAGAGATCAACACTTTGCAGACTTCGTACGACAAACTCAAGTGTGAGTGATCGAACAATTTGATACATTAAATCAAATTATAAATATTAAAGTTGGACCAAGAATGTAAATTATAACAAATAGCAGCAACATCGCACTCTGGCCTGAGAAAGACTCGCCGTTCAAAAACAAACTAAATGTCTGATTTATTTCATCATCATAAATAATAATTATCATTTGTAATCAGCTGAGGGAGTTTAAAGTTGAGTGTTGAAATGTTTCAATGTTTTGGACCTGTCTGTTTTCTCATGGTTCTTTAAATGTTTGTTTTGGTTCTTTGCGGTTTGAACGTCATCTGTTTGAAACCACCAAACTGACCTCATTTCCTGTTTCTCTGTGTCATGGGGCAGATTCCTGGAGAGGAGAGGAAGCTCAACCACATAATGAGTCCTGAACTGCCGACCTCGAGGTACCAATGACCTTTTCATTTTTCTGAACTTTGAACTTCGTACGTCCTTGCACATCAGCTCATGCTCACCTGTCTGAACACCTGCTGAACATTTTGGGACATTTTGGCCTGTTTCAGTGACCCAGAACTGAGCTTAGAACTCTGCAAGGTCACCTGTTCCTCCAACCTTCACCTGTCCCCATGAACCTTCACCTGTCATCATGAACCTCCACCTGTCTTCTCCATGAACCTTCACCTGTCATCATGAACCTCCACCTGTCTTCTCCATGAACCTTCACCTGTCATCATGAACCTCCACCTGCCTTCTCCATGAACCTTCACCTGTCATCATGAACCTCCACCTGTCTTCTCCATGAACCTTCACCTGTCTCCATGAACCTTCACCTGTATACTGTTTGTTTCTGTCTTTGGTGTCACTTCCATCACTGTTCACTGCTGAGTACCTCTGTCTTACACTTTCAAATGGATTTCATGGCTTTCATCTTTAAAGGCTTCTGTTTGTGTCCCAAACTGTGCGTCACCACTGTCGTACAAAAAAGGTTTGTTGTTGATCGTTTGAGAGTTTTCCGATTCCTTTGCTTCCCTCTGACACGTTTTGCATGTTTTCCTGGGACAGCTCCACCCCGTCAGTGCCTTCACCGCTCTGTTTGCTTTTTTCGGGATGCGATGCATCGACTCTCAGAGCTCTTGACGATAACTCGGATCATGAAGCCATCAGTCAGCTGCTTAACAAATGCAGGCATCCGTCTGCGTTTCACATGAATGTTTACATTTCTCAACCAATGTTGGAGCATTAACTGACACTGTGTGCTTCACGTGTGCAACACGTGTGCTTCATGTGTAGCCTGTCAGTGTTTGTATGTGCATGTTTTTTTTACATTGTCTCTCACCAAACCATTCACATTTTCACCAGTTTGCAGTCCTTGTGGTAGACTGTCTCAGATCTTTTTCTAACACAAATGATTAAGTCGACTTACAATCCAAAGATCTGATGATCAGCTTTGTTTTTTAGTCAATAGATGTTCCCTTGACAAGCTTTACAAAGTCACTGAGTTCAGGAAACTAAACACTGCAATGTTCAGAAAGTCTTGAAACATTTTTGAAAGTTTTGAAAGTTCAACCTTTTTTAATTTATCATTGTTTTTTATGCAAATATAAATATCCTGTTTACGCAAGTTCTCATTCGTCTGAATCTTAAATTATTGTCTTGTTTCATAAAATATCTCATTCACTGCACAATATCAACTGAGAAACTTTGAGGACTTCATCGAACATTTAGTGTTTTTAAAGTTTCCCAGTTAAAAATGTCAAAGCGTCCTGATCGTAGATGAAATGTAGACTGACAGCTGATGTTTAGATGTTTGTTTGTTCTGTCTTCCAGTCCAGCAGTGAGCAGTTTCATTGTGTTTCTGTCTCTTTGTGTTTTTATTGTTTTCTATCCTGTTCATCCCATTAGAGACGATAGTGTGAACTGCACAATCACATTTTTCTAAAATAAAATCTGAATATTTTTTACAGAATCATCCGTCCTCAGTTTTATTAGTAGAAGTAGAAATATGAAATGTGCCGGCGTCGAACAGACTCGTTGTAAATCACGATTATATACTTGTATTTATTAGCATGACTATTAGATTTATTCTTTTTACTATGATTTTGTTTGAGTGTGTGTGTGTTTGGTGTTGTCATACTTTGTCATCACTCTGAATTAGTCAAGCTGATGAGAAGTTGAAATATTTGTGTTTTCGTTGCCTCACTGGAGGAATGTTGGAGGTCGTCTGAAGGGGGTGTGGCCTCTCAGGTTCATCTGCAGGTCACATGATCACAACATTAACAGGTTGCAGATCCAGTGAAGCCCTGAGAACCTGAAGCTGCAGTTTTGGTTCTGGCTTGGTCAGGATGTTTTCGTACGTGACCTGGCTGCACGAACACGCCAAGCATTGAGATAATGCATCATTTCCAGGAGGAAGACGCAGAGCAGGGCGAGCCAAAGTTAAAGTCAGAGCATTTGGCAGTACTGCCGAAGGTTCGACTGTCAAACAGAAACACCACCCGGACCAGAAGAAAAGCCGCAGGTTGATGGTGGTTCTGGTTAGGCAGGTGCCTCTTTGAAAAGTGATCTGACAGCGACTGGAAAGTATCTGCAGTTGGCCGTGTGGGGGTTTAATAGGAAACACAGACTTTAGTGAGAACAAGTGCCCCTCTGATTGTTTCCCTCCTCACTCTGGACTCAGGGCTCAGCCCGCCTTCCTGTCAGAGGCGGTTAGCTTTGGTTGCATAACAAGAATGAAAAAACCAAACAAAAGGTCTTAAAACGGTGAAGCTGACAGGACGCTCACAGATTGAATTTCAGATTGACGTCAGCTTGATTTGACAGGTGACACCTGAGAGCATCAGCAGCTTTAATGAAGACGACTGACAAGTTCATAAGTCACCTGAGCTGTCCAGTTACATCACTCACCGCCACACAAGCTACAACACGTAACATCTACAGCAGTGTTTAACAATAAAACTACAGCTCCCATGACCCCATGCTTCACCGCACGTCCCTGCATCATATTTTATACAGAATGGTCAGCTGTTTAGCTAACTGAACTGACTCAGTCCAGGATGCCAGGAGCCAAACCCGGCAAGAAATGCACCTTGATAGGCTGCTGTGTTCACTGTTAGACTGGACCCTGCTGGTTCAGAGGTTCTGTTGCTGTGTTCACTGTTAGACTGGACCCTGCTGGTTCAGAGGTTCTGTTGCTGTGTTCACTGTTAGACTGGACCCTGCCGGTTCAGAGGTTCTGTTGCTGTGTTCACTGTTAGACTGGACACTGCCGGTTCAGAGGTTCTGTTGCTGTGTTCACTGTTAGACTGGACACTGCCGGTTCAGAGGTTCTGTTGCTGTGTTCACTGTTAGACTGGACACTGCCGGTTCAGAGGTTCTGTTGCTGTGTTCACTGTTAGACTGGACCCTGCTGGTTCAGAGGTTCTGTTGCTGTGTTCACTGTTAGACTGGACCCTGCTGGTTCAGAGGTTCTGTTGCTGTGTTCACTGTTAGACTGGACCCTGCCGGTTCAGAGGTTCTGTTGCTGTGTTCACTGTTAGACTGGACACTGCCGGTTCAGAGGTTCTGTTGCTGTGTTCACTGTTAGACTGGACACTGCCGGTTCAGAGGTTCTGTTGCTGTGTTCACTGTTAGACTGGACACTGCCGGTTCAGAGGTTCTGTTGCTGTGTTCACTGTTAGACTGCTGCTCACTGGTGGTTCTGTTCTGGTTTCAGAGGTTCTGTTTGTGTTTAAAGTATAAAAATCTGTCTCAAAAATGTCCTCTTTAATTATCTGCTGTGTTAGTTAGTGTGTCTTCACACTCACTTCTTCCACTGCTCTCACCGTGTTTGTGCTGACGGTTTGTCACTTGTCGTCGTCGGCAGCTGGACAACGTTCCAGAAAGTTCAAACCTCGGTGAGGCCTCTGAGAACGTGATGTTTTCAGCGTCTACGTCCTCGACAACAAACCGACATGCTCTGTGGTCCAACACTGAACTGCTGAGTCACCATGACAACATCTGCTGAACATCATCTGAATTTCCAGATCATGGAAAACACAGGTCTGATCCAGTCACAGGTGTTCTCAGAAATGATGCACAGCTAAATGCTAACATTAGCTGTCCGTGTCTCATTATGGAAAACTACAGACACGGCTAACATGAGGATGCTAACTGCTAAGCTGCTGTTGGAGTTCAGGTCAGATCTGTTCTGCAGGAAGTTCAGCTTTTATTTTGACAACCGTGTCACAGAGGCGTGCCCCTGTTCTCTCTGATTGTTCCTCATCAGGTGTTCAATGGATTAGTTTGAACCAGTTGACGTTTCCTCGGCAGGCTGTTGAAGTTTGTTGGGTCGCTCTGCAGTCATGGGTTTTCTCTTGTTGTTGTAGCATTCCAGAACAAATTCAACCTCACAGAACTGTAAAATTAGCAACAGAATCAAGTCTATTTGGTATTTTTGGGGGATTTCCTTCAATTGTGGAGGAGCCGGTCTGATTGTGAAGAGGAGGATTAGCTTGCTCCGCTCTGGGCCTCACAAAGCTTCGCTTCATGTAAGCTGGCATGGAAAATAAGCCATCCTCTTCTCCGCTCTGCTTTCCAAACCTGAGACGTTCCAAGTGGGGGAGCTGACATGGTGGCGCTCAGCCCGTACAGACGACATCTGCAAACACTTTCCAAATCACAGCACCAGCTGAGAAGAAGAAGGAGAAGGAGGAGAAGGAGAAGAAGACACTCTTGTGGACTTTAGAGTCGTACCACCTATGACTATGCTGCACCTCCCCCGACCATTGATACAGACCACACTCCACAAAGCTGACATGGTTCAGGAGTGTCTGAGGACCGGTTCAAGGTGTTGACCCGGGCCTCCAGATTCTCCAGATCTCAATCCAAGCAATCCATGGAGGCCTCACCTCTTCAGGGATGTGCTGCTCATGTCTCAGAGCCAGAACCACAGCACACCTTCAGTCTGCGGAGTCCAGACGTGTCAGAGTGACACAATGTTAGACAGATGGACTGAAGCAGATGGCTGGTGAATCAGGTGTTGATCAGTAATAATGACAGATGACACCACTTTACTCAGAGTATTGGTAAAGTCCCTCTAGGCTCGGGCAGCATCATTATAGTAGGTCATAGTTGGATGTTTACAGTTTGGTTAACCTCAGAGAGCGACTCATCCACAGCTCGAGGAGTTGTTGTCATTGTTTCCCTGCATGGAGTGCCAGTTTCCCAGCAGCTCCTGAACGCAGCGCAGACCAGGACCAAAGATGTCTTTGTGTTGTGAGCTTTCCTCTTTATGTCTCGTCTGTCAGTTCTTCTGAAGCTTGCCCGCCCCACTCCAGTTCTGGCTGCAGGCCCGCCGACTCCACACGTGTCTCCAGGAATCGGATCGGAAAGAAACACCAACAATCAGGCTGGAATGACCTCATCACCCAGAACCACCTGAGACCTGGGGAGGCGGCTGGAAGGTGATACCTCCTGACAGCAGTGGTGTTAGCGTTGGTGTTAGAGCTGGTGTTAGAGCTGGTGTTGGTGTCGCTGCACCTTAAAGGAACAGGTGGAGAGAAAACTGAAGACTTCTTTGTGCATCTGGGTTTAGCCTAGCTTAGCACAAAGTGACTGTTTTGTGTAACTTCAATCCATCTTCCTCTGCAGTCCAATTAGCAACTCAATACGCAAGAATTATAAGATAGATTTGTGCTAATAGCAGAAATTAACACAAGTGATAAAACATGACGGTTGCTACAGTAGCTAAGAGAATGTTGTTTGTAGCTATATAGCAATATCCCAGGATGTGTTAGCCTAGCTTAGCACAAAGACACTAATCAGCCATAAGAGCATGGTGTTGTTGACAGTAGTAGTAGTATTAGCTCTGAAGCTAAGTGCTGTGAACAGCATGTTGTTGTTGTCGTTGACATAATTCGAGCAGGTTTGGAGTCCTTAAGTTTAAAATTGAGTCCAGATGAAGCTAATCAGTCAAGGCTCGTTAAATAGATCAATTTATTGGGTCTTTTCACATTAATAAGCCTGTAAAATCTCTAATTCAAACATCGAGAGCTCCCCCTGACATGTTTATGTCTAATTAATCCTGATTTCATGGACTCGTTTAGAGACGATGTGTTCATGTGTGTGCTGCTGGGTGTTAGAGTGTGGTGTCAGTGTTCACATGGAGGCAGCCTCGGCTTCACAAAGGCAGCATTGTGCAGCACAGAGAGGGTCGGCGTTATATAAGAGCTGCTGGCCTCGCACTCATCACCGTGATGCGATGCAGGTGGCGCGTGGGCTCTGGCATGCTGTGGCAATGCCGGCGGCTGGCAAGAACACACTTTGATTGGTTTAAGAGCTCCCTGTTCCTGGGAACAGCTGGGCCAATCAGCTGAGGACAGAGGTACACTGTAAAAAATGTCATAATCTTCTCTCCCACCTGAAGTTTAGTCTTAACAGCAGCTAACAGCAGCTACATTTGGCAGCAGTTTACTTGCCATCAGGAAACTCTGTCTTTCTCAACTTTATTTTGAAAGTCTAATATGGCATGCACCCAGTCTGTAGTCTGCACCAAAGTGCTTTATTGTGAAAAGCCTGTGTGTTTTATTGTGAAACGTCTGTGTTGTGTTGCACAGTGACATTAAAGGTCAGCAGTCGCAGCTGGCAGCGTTCAGCCTGCAGAGACTCTGGAAACAAACGTCTGTTGGCGCTCAAAGAACAGCTCCTTTGTTTCAGGGTGAACGCTGGTGTGAGGTGTGAACGTTTGCGTGAAGACCTTCCTGTGTTTTCTGCATCACGATTAAAGTTTATTTTTGTGTCTTAAACAGGTTTTAACTTCCTGTCAGTCAGAGGAGACCCACACCGCACAGCCAGCTGGCTAACCCTTAGTTTAGCTTAGCTTCACATCTAGCTGCTAGCAAGCTTGATAAATGCTAATGCTACTATGATACCAGCTAGTTATCATCTTAGCTTGGATAGCCAGAGCTTTAAGCACCGCCTGTTTTTAATCATCCTCAGATAGTGTTCATGATTATTTCTTAATGTTTCTTTTTATTGTTCATTCGTGTCAGTCACGTTTGTTTTGAGTGTTTTTATTTGTTTGTTTACTGCTGTAGCTTATTTTAACCACATTGTAACGTTAAATAAACATAGTGTTTTTATTGTTATCATTAGCCGTCGTGTTAGCCTCTCAGGCTAATAACAGTGGTGGTGATAAAAGTATCAGATTTGTGTGTGAATGTATTTTTTTCTATAAAAGTTTAAAATGGAAAACGGACTCGTCGTTTTCTGTTGCTGACTTTTAATCAGCACATTAGCCTAGTTGGCAGCCTTAGCCTCAATAGCTTCATTAGCTGACTGTAGAGTGAGTGCTGTGCCTCAGGCCATCTTTAATTTGTCCCGGTCTGTTGTGCCTTGCCGCCGTTTGATGTGGGAGCATTTAAGTTTTACGGGGACGAGGCGTGGAACACAAGCTTCATGAAGGAAAACACCAGAGAAGAAGAAGGGAGGCGTGAACTCGACGAGCTGAAGCAACGACCGTGTTGACTTTGGCGAGCAACGTGTTGAAGCTCGTTGTTTGCAGCTGTCAGACAAACCTCAGAACTTTACACTGGATAAGATTTTAGACAAAAAATATCTGCTGTGCTCTGACTGCTCAACTCTCTTTATGATGCACAAGCAGCTTTAGCCTAACCACATGCTAAAGCAGCTAACTACTAACTGAACTGACTCGGTAGGCTCATGTATTCCTGCTACCCACTGGTTCAGAGGTTCTGTTTGATGAAGACGATGAATTATGTTGAGAAGAAAACAAACACTTAAACACAACATGTCTTCCATTAGTCTCAGCTAATTAGCTAATGTTAGCATGCTAATGCTACATCTGATTGGTGACTTCGCCTTTTCTCCCATTGTGTAACGCTGAATGTTTTTCTGTGTCAGCACCTCCATCCTGTCGCCAGAACCAGAACCAGGGTTTCCCACACAACATGGAGAAAACATGTCAGTAGTTTTGGCTCCGTGTTGTCCCCAGCATGCGCGGTGATGCGTTTAATGCATGAGTGAAGTGAACCTGAACACACCATGGACTCTCGCTTTCTCTCTCTCTGCGGTGCACTCAGGTTCTTCTGAACTGCTGTAAACATGTAAACACAAAGAGGGAAAAACACTTTATGTTTGGAAACAGAGAGAGAAAGAGGAGAGGAGGGAGGGGAGGAGAGCACAGGAGGGGAGGAGTTTGGTTGAGTGAATGGGGGTTGCTGATGTCAAGCAGGCCCTGCCCACCTGCTCTGCTATAGATGTTGGCTGTGGAGGAGTCTGCCTCTACACAGCGAGGACGTCCGACGGCTGAACAAGTCCTAAGACTGCAGGAGAGACGCTTAGTGAAGTTGTCCAGCTCCTGGTCGCTCCTCATCCTCCTCCTCATCTACATCACACTTTTTCGTCTTCTGCACACTGACGCTCTGAGCTCATGGCGGGCATCGCTATCATCCTCCAAGTCCTTGTCCTGATGCTGGGAGGGACGCTGCTGCTCAACGGCATCCCGACACAGAGAGCCAGAGGTCAGTGTATGAGACTGTATGATGTCAGTGGTCATTGTGAGACTGTAGTGATGTCAGTGTTGTGTTGTGTTGTTCTGTGTCTGTCCTGTTGTTCTGTGTCTGTGCTGTTGTTCTGTCTGTGCTGTTGTTCTGTGTCTGTACTGTTGTTTTGTCTGTACTGTTGTTTTGTCTGTACTGTTTTGTCTGTGCTGTTGTTCTGTCTGTGCTGTTGTTCTGTTTGGACTATTGTTCTGTGTCTGTACTGTTGTTCTGTCCATGCTGTTGTTCTGTGTCTGTACTGTTGTTTTATGTCTGTACTGTTGTTCTGTGTCTGTGCTGTTGTTTTGTGTCTGTGCTGTTGTTCTAGCTGTGCTGTTGTTCTGTGTCTGTGCTGTTGTTTTGTCTGTGATGTTGTTTTGTGTCTGTACTGTTGTTTTGTCTGTGATGTTGTTCTGTGTCTGTACTGTTGTTCTGTCTGTGCTGTTGTTCTGTCTGTACTGTTGTTCTGTCCGTGCTGTTGTTCTGTGTCTGTACTGTTGTTCTGTGTCTGTGCTGTTGTTCTGTGTCTGTACTGTTGTTTTGTCTGTACTGTTGTTCTGTCTGTGCTGTTGTTCTGTCTGTACTGCTGTTCTGTCTGTGCTATTGTTCTGTGTCTGTACTGTTGTTTTGTCTGTGCTGTTGTTCTGTGTCTGTACTGTTGTTTTGTCTGTGCTGTTGTTTTGTGTCTGTGCTGTTGTTCTGTGTCTGTACTGTGGTTCTGTGTCTGTACTGTTGTTTTGTCTGTGCTGTTGTTCTGTGTCTGTACTGTTGCTCTATCTGTGCTGTTGTTTTGTCTGTGCTGTTGTTTTGTCTGTGCTGTTGTTTTGTGTCTGTGCTGTTGTTCTGTGTCTGTACTGTGGTTCTGTGTCTGTACTGTTGTTTTGTCTGTGCTGTTGTTCTGTGTCTGTACTGTTGCTCTATCTGTGCTGTTGTTTTGTCTGTGCTGTTGTTCTGTGTCTGTACTGTTGCTCTATCTGTGCTGTTGTTCTGTGTCTGTACTGTTGCTCTATCTGTGCTGCTGTTCTGTGTCTATACTACTGTTTTATGTCTGTACTGTTGTTGTGACCAATCCTGATGTAAATAGGAAGTGTTGCTATGGAGACTCTTCGTTTACATTTTCTCCATTAGCCGTTAGCTGAATTAGCAGTTAGCACTTCCTGTTAGCATGATGTGAACGAGACTTTTGTCCTGCATCGTCCCTGGTTTGTTTGTTCACGCTGAAATCCTCCAAAATGTTTCAATGATAAACCCTGAAGCTGTTGAGGCTCGAAGTTTGTAAAACGTTTGTAGTTCCTGAGAAGAGAAGTTGGTACTGCATTCCTGTTAGAATCCTGCTCAGTTTTTGTTTCACTCTATCACTTCCTCTGATCGGGTCTCGTCACTGTCTAATTATCCAATCTAATCCAAACAAGCAACTTCATTATCAAACATCTTAACAACATGTGAACGAACAGATGTGGAAAGGTTGCAGACGGTCAGTCAGTTGTTTTTGATAGATAAAGATTCTTTCATTTATTTTGACAATGATGATGACTTTCTTCTTCTCTTGCTCTAAACTCTGTCCTCTCTTCTTCGTTTTCTTCTTCTCCTCAGTTCGCCGTCAGAACATGAAGATTCAGATCAACGCCACTGGCGACACCATTGTGATGAAGTTTGTGCGTCCGAGTCCCGATATGAAGCTTGAGGGTTACATCCTGGGCTATGGCAGCAGCATGTTCTCCAAGCAGTTCATCCAACTGCCCGAGAATGGACAGCCGTATGAGACAGAAATGGGTGAGACAAAGACAAATTTTAAAGACTTTACTTGTATCCTCTTCAGGGACACGACTTTAGGAGACACATTAGTATAAAAAATCTGTAACAGGATGTCACGTAAAGATTTAAACTTTAGACATCCAGAAGCTTTTTTCACAAACCAGTGAGACAAACAGGGATTTGTCTCTGCATGTGGATGCTAAAGGTTTGTCTCTGAAGGTTTGTCTCTGCATGTGGACGCTGAAGCTTCAGACTCGTGGGAAACTGTGTCTTTGGGGAAAACCCGAACATGAGAAGCTGCGAGCTGCAGCAGGTGGTTCTGATCCTTTTTCTGAAGCTCGGCCAACAAATTTCGTCCCGTCACAACAGAGAAACTTTAAAACATTTTGATGCGCGTGATGCGTTTAAGGCAGCGTGTCATCGAGGGGTTAACAGGAAAGCTGCTGAAAGTCGTCCGTCAACACGTTGCTGTGGTGGACGGGTCGACACATGTAGACGTGTTCAGTTACGTGTTCAGTTATTTCATCATCATATTTTTAAACTTTTGTAATTATAACATTTATAAAGCGATACGCTGTGTTCAACTGCAGCCGTGATAATCAGATGTCCGAGCTTCTCGTGCTGCGTTCACTTCCCCCGTCTCTGCCTGTGTGTGTGAAGATGAGTGATGTTTACTTCAGGACACTGCCCTCGGTCACCTGTCAATCTCAGCTCTCGGGGCGTGATTGAGCTGTCAGCACTGCTCTTAAACACATCGCGTGGTGTTTACTTTCCTATTTAAAGAGATTCATCCGTCAGCAGCTGACTGAGGACAAAGACGAGGACAGAGGAGCTCAGTGTGGACTCCTTAAATCCAACAATCAGGAAGTCACGTTTATTTAAATTCATCCTGTCTCTCATCAACATATTCAAATGATTTAAAGTGTAAACATGTGTCTGCTGACCTTCATGATCATCTTCATCTGACCTCACACGGACGTCTTCCAGGTGGGGCTGTGTGTGTCGGGGGGCATGTTCCCACCTGTCGGTGTGTGAAGTTTCAGGACAAACTGAGCTGCTTGCTGTCCTTCCTGAGCTTTCAACCAATAACCTGCCACACTGTTTCCACTGCAGCACGTTTCATGAACGTTTCATAAACATTTCATGAACATAATTTTATTTAAACATTGCACAGAAACAAAGTGTAAAAACATAAAAATATGTTCGTAACATGTAACATAGTGATGTATAAAACATGTAACATAACGTATATAATGTTTAAATAACATATATATAACATATAGTGTATGTTCTTGCAGTTTTGGCCTCGTGTATGTGAGACATCATTGAATAAAATGTTCCAACATGTCGTTGTGAATGTCCTCTGTCTGTCTGTCTGTCTGTCTGTCTGTCTGTCTGTCTGTCTGCCTGTCTGTCTGTCTGTCTGTCTGCCTGTCTGTCTGTCTGTCTGTCTGTGTGTCTGTCTGTCTGTCTGTCTGTCTGCCTGTCTGCCTGTCTGTGTGTCTGTCTGCCTGTCTGTCTGTCTGTCTGTGTGTCTGTCTGTCTGTCTGTCTGTCTGTCTGTCTGCCTGTCTGTCTGTCTGTCTGTCTGTCTGTCTGTCTGCCTGTCTGTGTGTCTGTCTGCCTGTCTGTCTGTCTGTCTGTCTGTCTGTCTGTCTGTAATCGTTCACATCTGTTGGTCGTTTTAAAGCCATGATGACATCATCACCATCATCACGTTTCCATAACGCTGCAGCATTCCTCAAATGTCTGTGAGTTCCCTCACGAGACGTTTGTCTCTGCAGAGTGGACGAGGACACATTTAGCCCAAAGATGTTTTTCTCTATTTATTTATATATATATATATCTTTCATAAACTGTTAGCGTGCTTTAAACTGTTGCCATGACAGCAATTTGACCTGAATCCATGTTTCCTTCCAGACGCTGAACCAAAGTACCTGGTGGCTGTCCAGCCAATCCCTGTCAACGACGTCAAGAAACACTGCACAGGTACACCAACCACTTCCTGTTTGGATTCCAAAGCTGTATGTAGAGACAGGAAGTCTGACTCTGTCCTCACCTGTGTGTACTCTGTCCTCTGTCCTCATCTGTATGCACAGGTAAGGTGAACCTGGAGAAGCCTCTCCACCTGGTGATCGGTTCCGTCAGCCCGACGACGGTGCTATTGTCCTGGGGAAACTACCTGAAGACGCCGTACGAGGGGAACATCATGAACGAGTGTCTGGAGGACGGGTGAGAGAACACGGGACGTGTGTGTGTCCCTTTAAGACAAGACCACTTTAAGATAAGACCACTTTAAGACTGGAGCCTTTAAGACTTCTTAAGACTTGGAGAAAGTTTGACTTATTTGTGGCGGATGGCGTCGACCCGTCGAGCCTTGGACCAGTGGACATGATGGATGGTTGGACCTGGACCTGGTTGGAGTTCTGCACACTGTGGTTGTGTTTGAATGCTCCGTGTGTTGAGTGATGTTACACCGGCTCTCCTCTCTGTCAGCTCTCGCCTCCTCCCTCATCCAATAATCCGTTTTTTTCCGTCGCTGTCAAACAAGTTGGCCAAGTCATCGGAAATCTTGACCCAGGCATCCTCTGCCACTCTGGGCGTCTTATTAAAAGCTAATGTCAGTTCCCTCTGTCGAGCGTTTGGCTGATGCTTTGCGTTTTTTTGAAAACACTCCATGAGGGAGTGAAAGTGGAGATCTACCGGCCAGAATTAACAACACCTAATGGGAGAAGCTGTTTCCACGCTGAGATCACAGCGCTGAGGACAGCCAGAGACAAACCACACGGCTCAGAGACTCGCCACTGGATCACCGTTTGTTTCTCCGGCATCGTGTGGTCTTCTGTGGCATTGGCGAAGCGTTGTATGTCGTTCAGGGAAACTCTGATGAGTTCAGCAGTGACTGGTTGGTTTGGTTCAAATGCTCGTTGTCCACAGAGGATGTATCCTGATCACTTCAGCCATCACAGTGAAGCTACCGTCTTTATGTCGTTTGTGAAATATCTCAACAACATGTCTGGACTGATAAAGACTGGACTGATAAAGACTGGACTGATTAAGACTGTTGGGACTGATAAAGACTGTCAGGACTGATAAAGACTGGACTGATAAAGACTGGACTGATAAAGACTGGACTGATTAAGACTGTTGGGACTGATAAAGACTGTCAGGACTGATGAAGACAGTCTGACTTCATTGACTCTGACTTCCTCCTTCAGGTTCTACACCATCCGATACAGGGAGAGGAACAGGAAGTGGATCTACCAGACCTGCCCAACCAGTGACACAGTCATTGACAACCTGAAACCCAACACGCCGTACGAGTTTGGCGTCCGGTCCAACAAGGATGACCGCAGCGGCATGTGGAGCAAACCGGTCATCCACAACACCAACATGGGCAGTAAGGAGCAAATTATTAATAACTAAGCAACTCATGACTATATCCTGCAACTCTTGACTATATCCTGCAACTCATGACGATGTCCTGCCTCTCATGGCTGATTCGATCTGTTTCTTTCTGAATTTCATAGATAAAAATGCACAGAAGACGTACAAGCTGCGAAATCCTCTCGCAAAGCCGTTGGTATGTAACCATTGTTGTGGATGTTGGCATTTACCTGTGTTCTTTAAAATTGTTTTTAAAGAAGAGACACACACGCACACACGCACGCACACACACACACACACACACACACACAAACACACACAGTGTGCTCCTGAAGCTGCTTCAGGCCAAAGGACCTCACAGAAACATGACTTCATTTATCTCTGTCATGTTTAGCTTCCTGTGGGCCCCTCTGCATGTCCCACGCTCTCAGTACATGTATGTAGCATGAAACACACGTGTTGTATGACGAATGCCTCCTGGCTGACAGATGGGTTGATGTGTGTGTCCTTAAAGAGGTCAAAGGTTGAGGTCTTCGTGTTTCAGAGGAGATTTATGGCTTTTAACATGTTGAAATGAGCTCACACAGTTCAGCCTGGAGCTGTACTGTGAGTTTGATCCTGACGGTGATCACGAATCGTTTCTTTGTGTTTCAGAAACCTCTTGGTCCTCACGCTCTCTTCCCCCCTCGTCCAGGTAAGATCTGTGGATTCTTTACTTTTCTTTGTGAACTTGTTCAGGCAGCGTTCGTTGGCTTTATTCAAAGAATCTGTTTAATAGCCGTGCAGGTATGTACAGTCCGCCTCCATCTGTTTTCAGAGCCGATGATCATAAAACACAAAATAAAAGCTCTGACAGACGTGTCGGCGTGTTCGGGCTGGCTACATATTTCACTGAGGAAACGTCTCATTTTTCATGTTTACACTGCAAACTTTTCTACACACAGCTTAGAGAAACACAAAGATTTTCACAAGAATGCAGAAAAACAGACAGTCTTCACATTTAGCAGACAAAACTTCACAGGTTAAATCACAAAATATTTAAATTATCAGTGATTATACAGATTACAGAATAAGACATGCCTGTAATTTTAATGCAACACTCATAAATCTGTCCAAACCTCGTTTAGAATCTGTGTTAGAGCCAAATTATGAGCCCTGTAATCAACTTTAATACACGTTTAGAAAGTTTATTAAATCTTAAGAAACTTAATCAACCTTAATAAACATCTAAAAAGTTTATTAAACCATAACAAAGTTTAATAAACATAAATTAAGCTTAATTAAGCTATTTATTCATGAACCCTAATAAGCATTTAGAAAGTTTAATGAACTTTAATAAACCTTAATTATCTTAATAAAGTTCAATAAATCTTCAATCATTCAATTCTTTCATGTTTTCTTCATGTTTGTTTCATGTCAGCTAACATCATCTTTGTTAAAATAAACTTTTCCTGCCGTCACGACTTGTTTTGTCCGTCAGGAGTTCGTCTGTGTTTCGTCTGTTCATCTCAATGATTCTGATCTGTTTAAACTCCTAATAATTTATTTAAACTTTGATATTCATCTTTTTGTTTCTGTGGTTTTATTTCCTTGATTCGTTCACAGCTCTCCACAACAGGACTCGACTCCCTCCTGTGCTCAAAAACCCGACTTTCCCCGGAGCTCCTCGCACTTTTGGTGATTATTTCTTCTTCTTCCCTCCACGCACACAAACACACACATCACTTCCTCTCCATTCTGAACTTCCCAGTCAAGGCTCAACAGGTCATCCAAACAGCTGTGATCAGGAAACAGCTTCAGGTCGTATCTAACAAACAGTTTCATCGAGGATACAAAGACGAACTGACCGCGTTTGTCTGCATCATTGTTTTATTTCTTTAAGAGCAAAGTACAATGAACAAAACATTTCAGCTGTCATCACCTTCAGATTCACACATCACATTGACTAATTACTTGATTGACACTTGATTGATTGCTAGTTTTTGATTGGTCGATCTCACTTCCTGTTGGGAGGAGGTGAAACACCAGAATGTTAATGTCACGTTAATGTCCATCAACAGATAAAATGTTCAGTGAACTCAGTTTGTTAGGAACAGACGTCACGCTGGTGTCTACCTGTGGTCACACCTGTTTCTGTTGAACTGGTTTCATTTCCTCTAAAACAAACGTTATTCCCCACAGCGCCACCTGAGAGCCAACAGGAAACGTTACCTCTGCCCGGCTCCGCAGAGCCTAAGTGGCCTCATGTGTCACTCGGTAACAAGACCAGATTATTTTAATCATCAGCTTTATCTGCAGTCTGCCTTTTACCTGCTTCGGCTGAGCTCAGTGATGCACCTGGGAGGGGGCGGGGTCTGAGACGTGCAGCTGTTGTGATTGGCTGCATGCTAGCATGCCTTGAGCCCAGTTAGAAAGTCAATATGAGGTGTGGAGAAGATGTCACTGGATCTCAGGTGCTATGAGTAAGTTCACTTTGCCCCACCCATCCATGAGCGCAGGCACAGCTAGTTTTTGCTGAAGGTCATGTGACTGCGATGATGCTTCATTTGCGCATTTCAAACAATCAGTGTTCTTCTTCTGCTTTTCTTCTTTCACTCTCAATGTTTTGTCGTCTTTTCCAACTTTCCTCAAACTTCAAAATATTCAATAAACCTAAAAAACTAAAATGAAATTTGAAGACAAACCTGTTGAAATTTGTTATTTTCAAATTAATGTGCAAAAAGACAAATCTGGACAAACATCTCGATTTGGACTAAAAATGTTTTGGAGTATTTTGGGTAACAGTTCTGTTCAATTTAAGAATCATTTAATCAAACATCACGAATGATTGGGCTGTACAAGGAAAGAAAATCTCAGACTAAATAACTTAAGTTTCAGTAAAGTCGTATTGTATTTTGACCCTTTGATTATAGGCTCTCTTCCATCTGTCCTATCTTCAGTCCTGTCTTTAGTCTTGTCTTCAGTCCTGTCTGTAGTTGCTTCCTGAAGTCATTGCCATGTTTGATCAATCTGCATGACAGGACTGCATGTCAGCCAGTTCAGACGCAGACGTTGTTGGATTTTCCCATCAGGAAATGACAACACAAGTCGTTCTGCAGACGTCCGTCCTCTGTCCGTCTCTTCCTAAGTACAATGTCTTCTGGACTTTTCTGTATTTCTGCGAGGTATGAGGTTATGGGACCAAAACTCAATCCTTTGGACTTTTGTTTGCTGATTGGAAAATCTTGTTGAAAGTAGGGCTGGGTATGATTTGAATTCTGCAGATACAATCCCAGACTTTTGGGAGAGAATAAAACAATACCCAGCTCTGTTTCAAAGAAAATATAAAAACCTTTCAAAGACATGTATTTGGTGACCATCAGTGTTGGAGATGATGAAATGAATCAGAATACATGTCTATTCAGTTTAATGTCAATCAACCCAAAACAAAAATTTGGTCTTGAATGAAACCTTCCCATGATCACACTACCTCTCTCCTCTCTCACCCCAGACAAAGGAAACACTGTTAGAAACGACACCAATCGACCATCGGACCGTCTTTCCACCCTCCCCCAACTCCTGCCTACCAAAGCCCCTTCCACCAACACCACAGCCTCCCCCCTCCTTAAATTTCCCTCCAGTGGTGACTCACATCAGGGGCCGTCCACTAAGGCACCCCCTAAGGCCTCTACTAAGGCGCCCACTAAGGCGCCCACTAAAGCACCCGAGAAGCTTCATAACCCTGCTGGTAATTTCACCTCCAAACTACCTTTTTTTGTTTGAATGTTTGTGACATCAATTTGGAAAAGTGAAGTTAAAGAAAACATCTGTTGATCTGAGCTGTAGAGCACCTGCAGAGACAGAGGACAATAAAAACAATAACGATATTTAAAGGAGTGCTACTGTATCTCCAGCAGACTCATGAAAACCAAAGTGTCATTTGCCACCAGTTACACTTTGAGTCGAACTGCTGGCGATTAGCTGCTGGTTTACATTTGAGAATCGCCAAGATGTGAATCTCAAACAGCCAAATCTTCCTTTTGTTAACTCGCAGGGTCCTTTCTTGTATTTAATCACAGTATAATTAAGCTGTTGTATCAGAAAAAGGCCAAATATTTCTCGTTTAGTTTGGTTAGTTGGTTAATTGGTTAAGTCTATGAAAAGACTTTTCTGGTGTCATTTAACTGTTATTTTACATTTTGGGGATAAAACATTGAATCTTTCTACTGCACAGTTGAATTTGAACTTTCAGGTCTTGTGGCAGTTTGTTTTTCTTCTTTGCTGTGGTCATAACTTTTCATAATTAAATCTTTGTGGCTTAAACATGCTGACTAAACAACACAAAAACAAGTGTCACAAAAACTTCGTCCAGATAACCGAAGGTTGTGAAATGTGTGAAATAATGAATGAATTATCTCACAGTGAAGATATGTTTATTGTTAGAATGTTAGTGAAGCAGACCTTTAGAATGAAAATATAAGTATCATCTGCAAACATGCGGAAAAAAATATGAATCTTAGTCCGGACACTTTGAGTTTAAACTTTTTTAAAGACTTCCAGGCTAAAATTATAAATATGATTGTGTTTCATTTTCATTCGACAGGTCGTGGATCATCTCTTGAACTAAAAAAAATGTGCTTTCCTAAACTTTCTCTTTCCCACACAGCTTTCGGGAAATCACAGGACGGTTCATCACTGCTGAGATCAGCTCTGGCCAATGAGAAAGCCAAAACTAACAACTGGGGTAAAAATGACCTCATGAAATGCTTCCTGTATCTTGCAATCAAAGGCAGTCTTGCTCTTTCTGTCTGTGTCTGCTGTTCGAGCTTCCAGTCGGCTTCCAGATAAATCTGCGATTCAGTTTTTTGTCCACAGGAATGGCTGCTGGCACCAGCAGCTGCACCATTTTAAATGCATTTCATCCAACATGGCCTCCAATGTATGCATGTGCCACACAATCTTACAGTCATGGTTGGTTCATCAGAGCTCATCAGCAGCTTCAATGACTGTGGTTTTCTGAGATTGTTAGTGTATAAAGTCTTATTACAACCGTCAGGCTCATTTGTTGATAGAATTACCATTAGAGTAAAAACTTACGTCACTAACATCACCGCTCAGGGCTGCTGCAAGCTCGCTTCATTGGCAACTCAGACAAAGACCAGCTCAGATTATAACACAGGTCCTGCAACTGTTTTTCATCTTTTAGGTCAAGGCAGTAAGAGAAATCTCTCTCCACCGCTGCCTCTGCAGCCTTACAACCCAGCAGCTACCACGGTTGTCAGATCCATGAGGCCACAATCAAGAAACCCTCTCTTTCCCTTCACTAACGGCCTCAGACATCCCCACTCTTCCTCTAGACCCAGTAACTCTTCCCCGACCGCGGGGATACTCAGGGGTAATCCTCCTGTTCCTCTTACTGTCTTTATTTTCATCTGCATTGTTTGTGTCACCAGGAAAATGTTTGACAACCTTCAATGGTGAACTTCCATCGAATTGAAACAGGCAGTCAGCAGTGTCCAGTCTAACAGTGAACACAGCAGCCTATTTAGGTGGTTTTCTTGCCGGGTTTGGCTCCTGGCATCCCGGACTGAGTCAGTTCAGTTAGCTAAACGGCTGACCGAGCTCACCACAGTTAGCGCTTCACTACTTATCACTGTTTCCATCATAAAGTCTGTAAATCACCTTGGATCGTGCACTATTTGTATGATGAAAAAAACTGAAGTTCAGATTTATCAAAACTTTTCCTGATGACACTGACCAGCCTCTGCTGGTTCTGTTATGAACTGTTTGTTTCTAGACTGTCACTGTTTTACTGTGACAGTCATTCAAACTACACTCACCGGCCACTTTAATAGATACACCTTGCTAGCACCGGGTTGGACCCCCTTTTGCCTTCAGAACTGTCTTAATCCTTAGTTGCATAGATTCAACAAGGTACTGGAAAAATTCCTCAGAGTTTGGTCCACATTGACATGATAGCATCACGTAGTTGCTGCAGATTTTATCGGCTGCACATCCATGATGCGAATCTCCCATTCCACCACATCCCAAAGGTGCTCTGTTGGATTGAGATCTGGTGACAGTGGAGGCCATGTGAGTACAGTGAACTCATTGTCATGTTCAAGAAACCAGTCTGAGATGATTCGAGCTTTATGACATGCTGCGTTATCCTGCTGGAAGTAGCCATTAGAAGACGGGTGACACTGTGGTCATAAAGGGATGGACATGGTCAGCAACAATCCTCGGGTGGGCTGTGGCATTGTAACGATGCTCAGTTGGTACTAAGGGGCCCAAAGTGTGCCAAGAAAATATCCCCTACACCTTTACACCACCACCACCAGCCTGAACCGTTGATACAAGGCAGGATGGATCCATGCTTTCATGTTGTTGACGCCAAATTCTGACCCGACCATCTGGATGTCACAGTAGAAACCGAGACTCATCAGACCAGGCAACGTTTTTCCAATCTTCTGCTGTCCAGTTTTGGTGAGCCTGTGCGAATTGTAGCTTCAGTTTCTTAGCTGACAGGAGTGGCACCAGGTGTGGTCTGTATCTGCCTCAAGGTTCGACGTGTTGTGCGTTCAGAGATGCTCTTCTGCATACCTCGGTTGTAACGAGTGGTTATTTGAGTTACTGTTGCCTTTCTATCAGCTCGAACCAGTCTGGCCATTCTCCTCTGACCTCTGGCATCAACAAGGCATTTTCTCCCACAGAACTGCCGCTCACTGGATATTTTCTCTTTTTCGGACCATTCTCTGTAAACTCTAGAGATGTCTGTGAAAATCCCAGCAGATCAGCAGTTTCTAAAAATTCTCAGACCAGTCCGCTTGGCACCAACAACCATGCCACATTCAAAGTCACTTAAATCAGATTTCTTCCCCATTCTGATGTTCGGTTTGAACTGCAGCAGATCGTCCTTACCATGTCTACATGCCTAAATGCACTGAGTTGCTGCCATGTGATTGGCTAATTAGAAATTTGTTTTAATGAGCAGTTGGACAGGTGTGCCTAATAAAGTAGCCAGTGAGTGTATGAGCTATAATAAACCTCACACCTGAAACAACCAGTCGAGTCCATCTGAAGAATGTGTGAATGCATGAATGAATCCACCCAACGGTGCATGAACACGGTTTCTTTGTACTTTGACGGTTGTTCTTGTGTTGGGTTCCCTTCTCTTTCCCTTCGTAACACTTGGTTTTCTCCCAACAGTAAACGGACAGCCTCATCGGGGCATTTCCCCTCCTAAACCTGCCATATGGCCCAGAACTCAGCTGGGTAAACCGACTCGTTTGTCACTTTGTGTTTCATCATTTTAACCCTTCAGTCGCTTTTGCAGCATCTTCACCTCCACTGCAGCTCGATGTTGGTATTTCTGTCTTCATCCATTTTGTTTATTAATACTTTTATGTCCATCCATCTATCCATTCGTCCATCCATCCATTGGTCTGTCCCTCCACATCGCCTTTTGTCCGACATGTTTGTTGTCTCAACTCGAGCTTCTGCAGGTTTTCAGCTTCTGGCATGGACTTCTTCAAATAATCAAGTGGATGTTGGAGCTTGATTATTTGAGTTGGTTACATAAGTCCAGTAACAGCAGCAGACTATCATTGTGTGCTCCATGTGGTGATGGTGGTGTTTGGGTTTGAGGTTGTGGTCGAGGATTTGGGAGCTTCACTGGGACTCTTTAGATGCTTGTTTATTCTTCTTCACCTCAAAAACTCACAAATAATTTATATTTTATAAACTTCAACCATCGTGACCAAAAATCCTGAAATCAGGGAAACGAAAATAAACAAAATCCCCAAATTTCCACAAATCTTAAAAAAGTTCAGTTGATTTGAAGAATGCGTTTAGGAGACCAACAAACTATTTTGTTTTGTAATTATGGACAAATTGGAAATGACATGATTCAGGTTCAGGAGATGATTTACATGTATGTGCATGTGACGGTGTGCATGGTTATCTTGTGCAGCAGGCATGAGCTGGTTTTTGGTGTCTCCCATGGGTCTTGTTGGTCTTGTCTGTTGTCTTTTCTGTTACCATCCAGATCAAGTTGATCCAGAACATGTTAATGGGAAGTTCCTGAACTTTGTGATCAAAATGTAAAACAGTGGAATGCTCGCTGAGTCTATTTGAGTTCAGATGAAGGTATGGCAGGAAATGTTAAAGACGGTGTGTCTCTCCTGCTGCAGTCAACAACTCACTGCTGGAGGACAAGAAGTCTGAACTCCCTGATGTGTTTGGCCGTTCGAGTCCCACCATTGAGGAGCGGCTATATGGTTGGTAAAGGCATGAGTTTCGCCCTGCCGTGTGCTGACTGGCTTCAAGCTGCCAAGACTGCATGGTTTGGTGGCGTTCAGTGTCCAGAGTCAAATCTGAAAAAAAATGTCTTTCAGCTTGAAAGCTTTGGCTCGAAGAGTCAGTAGAGCCTGCGGAAAATACTTTCTCTTTTCGGAAACTATGTGCTTGTCTGATCGTTGGTTTACTTTGTGAGAACCTCGCTCTACAGAGCTTTGCACTTTTCTGCCGCAGAAACTGAAAGAAGAAACTGTTTCTAATTACACTGTGATGAACCTGACATCTGGACCGGAACTGCTCAGTTATTCTGGTCCGTTTGCTCCTGGTCCAGGGTCGGCGTGCTTCAGCCTTTGCTTTTCTTGCTGCTTGATTGCGAACATTGTAAGCGCGATGAGCTTCAGACATGTTGCTGCAGACGCTGTGTTTAGAAAACACTCACGCAACCCAGGACAGCATGGCGTGCACTGAGCAGCGATCATCTCAATGTGGAAACCGCTGTTTGCTTTTTATTGCAGGACTGTTTGTGTGTGAAACAAGAAAATCAAACCATTATTTATTCATTTAGCCTTGCACTGTAATCAGCAGGCAGCGCTCAGCATGGACTGTGATTACAGCACAGTTGCCACCATGCCTTCTCCATATAAAGTTCAATGGCTCCATGTTTTGTGTTTTGATAAAAATGCTTCACTCAGGAGAGCAAACCTCCAGCAAACCTTCAGCAGAGCTTGGCTCCCTGGGCAGCCCGGCGTCGTCCTGCCTTCATACATATTTACATCTGACTGATTGAGAGGAATGTGTCTGTATTGTTTCATGTGATGAGCTAAAAAGTTTCAGGACTCCTCCATCTTTCATGTTTCTGGCTTCGCATTTATTCCATTTAGTTTTGGACCCATGTCAAATCCTTGATTGTGAAGAATTTTGGCTTCTCTGTAAATGACAGAGTCCGGGTGGTGGTTGGGGCGAGGGGAGTGTAATTGGCTGCAGGTTCTGGAATCGATGTTGGATTGTAGAAAAACAGACAGGCATTACACAGGATTGTTCATGTTTTCAGGTTCATTTGGCGTTTGGAAACGAGTATCGAGTTCTGCTGCAGATTTTCCAGCAGATTAGAGAGCACCTAGCTCAAACACGGAGCCAAAGACGATGTTAAAGTTTCACCCTTATTTGCCTTATTTAGATAGAAACTGTCCACAGACACAACATGTCTGAATCTGATTCATGGCAGAGACGTTAGTGTCGAGTAAGTCATGTAAGCACTTTATGTTGATGTAAAAGGAGTGTTCCACTGTTTTCCATTAGATATGCCATTTACAAGATCTCTGAGTCCTCATGCATGCAGAGTGTTTGATGTTTATCATTTGTTCCAGGTTCTCCAGCTCGCCCGTCCATTGTGATCAATAAGAAACCAAACTTGGTGGGGAAACCCGGAGAAACCGGTAACTAAAGAAGAGTTCAGGGATGATGATAATGATGTGCTCACTATGTGTCAGATAAATAAATCTGTGTTTTTGTCTTTAATCAGACAAAGTGAACAACTTAAAGCAGACGGACAAGTTGCCAATCCTGAAACCCAAACTCCCTCCAGCAACCGCCAAACCAACCAAACAGGAGCGGAAACAGACCACAACCACAACCGCCGCTGTGCCAACAACTGCTGGTACTTATATTAGGATTTCAGCTGTCTATCGAATTCAAGTGAACCTACAAATGTTCTCTTCTAAACTTCTGTTGATGTTTCTTTATTCAGTCAGTCGACAGGAAAGCTGGGAGGACTCAGAACTGTTTCAATCGCAGCCGTCCTCTGACCTCGACGCCTTGGGAAAGAAGCGTTACGTGGGTAAGTGAACACAAAGGAAGGAGCTAAACCACAAACCCTGGCTGTGTTGGTGCCTTGCTCTGTCTGCCATGTCCACCTAAAAATCCATCCTCTGGTCTCCAAAGCACCTCACGTCGTCTATCAAACGGGCAAGAAGCCAGACGAGCCTTGCTCCATCACCTCCTCCCTCAACTACTTCCCCGAAGATGAACCCGGAGAGGCAAATGTGACGGCTCCGCCCAAAACTCCGCCCTCCAACCTCACCGTGGTGACAGTGGAGGGATGCCCATCCTTCATCATCCTGGACTGGGAGAAAACCGACAATGACACCACTGGTACAAAGCATTAAGACCGAGATCTCATAGGAAAACCGAGGGTCTAAGGACAGAGGGTGTCACTCCCTGTACAGATTGTAAAGCCCTCTGAGGCAAAATGTGTTTTGTGACTTTGGGCTATACAAATAAAATTTGATTTGATTTGATTTGAAAAGATTAACTCAAGTCACTCGTCATTGTATTGATTGGGACTTGTCTTTGTTGTTCCCTTTTTAGAGTACGAAGTCATCTCCACAGCTAAAGGACCTGACGGGGAGCAGGTGTCCATCCTGACCACCAACCAGACTCATACTGCTGTGGAGAATCTCAAACCTGAGAGCAGGTATGCCTGACCTCCATCCAGACCTTTAGTCAAGTCCAGTCCAAGCCAAAGCTGGTGCCAAGACCAGGTCCAGCAAACTTTCAGAGTGAGTCATAGTCTCCGAAACAGATATGCATGTCCAGCTTCAGTATTTTTTAAATGTTCATATAAAAGTTTAGATTTAGATAATCAGAAGCAGTAAACATGGAGCACGAGATGAGTTGAGTCCTGCAGGCTTCAGGCTCGACTGCAGGCTTGACCCAAAACAAGTTTAATTTAGTCCCAAGTGGTGCTGTGATCACCTCCACACAGAACGTCTGCTAAACTGCAAGCATCCAGATCTGACAAAACGGCGGCCTGTTTCCCGCTCAGAGTTCAGCTGTCCAAACACGCCGAGGCAACCGAGCAATTACGGAGCTGAGCCGAGCATCACGGCCAGACGTTCAGAGAGAAAAATAAGCAGTTTGTCTGTCACGCTTACTGAGGTTTTAATGAGCCTGGATATGGGAAAACTATTTGGTGTGAAGGAAGGTGGCTGGAAATGAAGTCTGGCACGTGTGGACAACTCGAAGCTACAACAGCGTCGTCCAAAAGGTGTTTCTATATTTGAGGTCTTTTAAAACCCAAAATCTGTCATCATTTTAAAGACAGTGTGTGGAAGTATTCAGATCATTTAGAGCAGTAAAAGTACTAAAACCACCCAGTGAAAATACGGTTACATAATTGTCATGTAATTTATTAAACTATTTATTCATTAGTTTGCAAAAAAAATCTCACTGTTATTTCAAATGATTCAAAGAAAAGCAGCAAATAGAAACAAACGAACATGACAGATATATGTTTAGTAGACTATGAACTAATTACTCATGTAGAAACACATAAACATAAAAGTTCAAGTCTGGGGGAAAAAACACTAAAACTCACCTGATGCAACATGAAGTCGACCGTGACAGTCTGGACTGAGCCTGGTGGAATTCAGGTGTTTCACCTGCTTCTGTTTCTGTCTTGACAGTTACGAGTTCAAGGTCAAGCCAAAGAACGACCGGGGTGTGGGTCCTCCGAGTGAACCAGTGTCCTTCAACACAGAGTCCGGTACGGTACTACTCAACTGGAAGCTAATGTCCAAATTAGAAATGGCACCAATTAAAGATTATTGGATGTAATGGTCGTCTGGTGTTGTTTTCTTGTTCAGTAATTTCTTTTCTTTTCCTTTACTTTGTCAGCTGACCCACGAGTGAGCGAGAACGTTTCAGGTAAGACAAACTAACCACAGGGTCACGGTTCTGATCATCAGTCCAGCCCAGACAAACCTTTGTGTCTTTACAGGAAAAGATGCCATCTGGACTCAGTTCCCCTTCAAGACGGACTCGTACTCCGACTGCCACGGCAAACAGTATGTGAAGAGGACCTGGTACCGCAAGTTTGTCGGTGTACAGCTGTGCAACTCGCTCAGGTACAAGATCTACCTGAGTGACACGCTCAACGGTGAGTTCATGTTTCATGTTCATCCTCATTGAGGAGTTTGTTTCAGCTCGGTTCTGATTTGTCTCTGTTTATTTTACCGGGCAGGTAAATTTTACAACATTGGGGATCAGACTGGCTTTGGTGAGGATCACTGTCAGTTTGTCGATTCGTTCCTTGACGGAAGAACTGGCAGGCAGCTGAGAGCCGACCAGCTGCCGTCCAGACCTGGTAAACACCTTTCAAATATCGTTACCTTCTGGGCTGGAAGTCCAATTGAGTACCGACTGATTGAATGTCTCATCATGTCTTGTATTTCTGCTCCAGGTTTCTACAGGGCCATGCGTCAGGAACCCGTCCACTTTGGCCAGATCGGAGGACACTCCCACGTCAACTACGTGTCATGGTACGAGTGTGGAACGCCCATCCCCGGCAAATGGTGAACACAGATCGGAGTCGTGCTCGGAGAAGCCCAGAAGAGGAACCGTCAGCCAGGCTGGGATGGCGACAAACGAGCAGCGGTCCCTACAAACCTCTGAAGTGCCTCACCTTACCCAGTGCTGTAAAAACATGTACAGGACATAATCGTCAGGGAATTAGTAACGAGAGAGCATTTTTAAAAAGTATGTAATGCAAACATGCCTCATCTTTACTATTTATCAAGCAACAAGGCTAAACTGGTAGAAGAACAGGAAGATGCGTGGAGGTTTGGTCGCCCTCTACAGTGTGGGCGGCAGACTCACGCTAGATATATTTTATTTTGTGTTGAAATAATGGGAAGCTGGCTCCCTGGATACTATTTTCATAACTTGTGAGATGTTATTTATCAAAAAGGTTACATTTCTTCACGACAGGCGAGGAGGAGTCACGGGAGTTATTGGGATGTTCCTCCAGCGTTTTGTTTATTTGCAGCTCTTTCCCGTTGATTTGCGTTCACAGTCGGTCACCGCCAAGCAGACACTTCACGCTCGCATCATAACCAGCAGCGTCCAAAGAGCTGCTCCGTGTGGAGAATATGTACGTGTGATCAACTTGCTCGATATTGCGATTTTTCTGCCTCATGTCATGTACATTAGCCTCCGACTGTTGACCCCGACAGGAAACCTAACTCAAACTTTACAGAACAAAACTAAAACCAAACAAACAAGTTTCTGGATTCGTAAAGCGCTAAGTGCCCTGAGCTAATGGCCTTTAGCATCAGATATCAGCTGTTTAATGTGGACATAAATGATAAAACATGATAAAGCTCTGATGTTTTTTACATGGTCACGTTTGTGTCATACGCGTCTCGTACTAAAGCGAGCTGCTTCTGCTACCTTCAACCAGCCAATGCCGGAAGCTTCTTCAGCTGCAGTTTGCACAACAGAAATGTATTTATATGTATATGTATGTTTTTAGTACATTTCTGCAGATGCATTTCCTTCAGCCTTTTTTCTCTGACTGTACCATGACGTGTTCTTCTTCTTCTTAGCTTATGCTGAAGCAGGGCGAGAAGCTAACGGCACAGCGAGTACATGCATTCATTCTTCTGCGGGAAGCTAACAAATATCTAAGTTAGCAGCTAAAAGAGTCACAGAAGAAGAAGGTAGCATTCCTGGATCAGCGCTACAAGCTAACGTGCTAAGCATGCTAAGTGGCTACTCAGTTAATTTCCTGCCCTGGCCCCGCCCCTCAGGAACTGTTTCACTGTTTCTCTTGCTTCTGATTGGATGGAAGGTGTACTGCGCCTTTAGTTTCTTCCGGAGCCTTGACTGTACTCATGCATCATTATAAAGAGCGGGATGTTTGTTACCATGACGTGGAGCTGTTATATTTTCAACAATAAAGAAGTTTTTGATTTGTTTTGTACACAAACGTCTTCTGGTTTTTATTTCAGTGAAACACGTCTGAGCACCGTAACACTTTTTACCCGAGCATGCTAAGACTTAATAGCATAAATAAGCATAAATATAAGCACCAAAATAACCCCAAATCAGAACCAGAAACAGGTCCAGAATCAGGTCCAAACTGTAATTCACAGATCCAGAACCAGAGCTGAGCCCAAAGTCAACAAATATTTGTTAGTTATAAAAAAATACACAAAATGATTAAGGCCTCTGAGCTGAAGCCCCGCCTCTAAATGGGATGACTATGACTGATAAATTAAAAAACTCAGGATCACTGAGTGGCACTTGGTGCAGCCAATCATAGATGGCCACAGATGTCCCATAATGCTTCAGGAGATGTAAACAAACCATATGGTGTCATGTGCATGTTCAGAGCGGTTTGCTGAATTAGCAGTTAGCAGCTGGTGTGAATGACTCAACTCAGATCAGCAGTTTAAATCCTGACAGGTGAGCTTCAGGTGAGCTCTGCTCTGAGTGTTTGTTGATTTATGGATGTTAGTTTGTTGATGAGGTCAGAGGTGACATGATTTGAAGCTGCTGCAGCGCTCTCGTCTTAAACTGCCAGAGGAGAGCATTCAGGGAGCCTCATGTTTCCCACAAACCCCCTCTGCTCCCCTAAAAAAGTGTCATGAATTAAACCGCAGCGCTCGTGACAGATTACATCACTTTTTCCCGCCACTGCTGGGACGTTCCTGTGAAACCACAAGGCAGTCGTCATGACAACTGGTGAAAAAAAAACTAAGAAAATAAGAGCAGGAAATCTCGTCAGAATAAAAGCACAGCTCTGAAATTTCACACTGTTATATAACAACATGAATGCTCCAAAGACCAAAGACTGTCACAGAGACCACGTCCAGGTTTTAGACAGTCTGTGGGGACATCACAGAGACTACCTCCGGGTTTTAGACCGTCTGGACAGGAAATAAAATGATAAGCATTCAGCTGATCAAACTCAGAATGAGTCGAACATCATGTGTGGAAGATTGTATCAACATGTATGTAACATATGTAACATGTTTTTGTCTTCAGTGGAGAATGGAGAAAACGGCTTCATGCAGTTAAACACAGGAAATGATGTGACACACATAAACTCTCTCTGTTTGATTTTCTGGACCGCATCATATAAAAACTTTCTGCTGGCTTCACGTTCACGAGAGCAGAACCACTTATGTAACATCAAAACCTTCAAGGACTGCCTGGGAAAATTCTGGAAATCTTGAAAATTTAAAACAGCTTTGGTCTTCAAGGACATTTCAGGTCCTCATTAGCAGTTGTTGTACTTCATCTTTGTTGACTTGTGCTCCCCTCGTGTCGTTTTTATTCAGATTGTGTTTCCTGTTTGAAGCAGAGCGTCTGCTAGTCTTGTCAGGGACTGAACCTGAAACCCAACCCAGTCCACATGAGGCCGAGCGCCTCGCTGAAACCTGATGCTGCTGATCAACTCACGGGTTGGAGGAAGTCACCGGGAAACACTTCACCTGCTCCATCATTCTTGGAACGGCTTGCTCTGAGGCTGGGCAGGAGGATTCTGGGTAATTGCCTTTCAAATATTGGTCTTGGCGAGCGGGAGAGTGGACCAAAACTTGGATGTGATGAGATAAACACAGTCCACGATGTGTTTGCACTCCTCGAAGACCTCCGGAGAGTTCAGCTCATTATGACTGCTGAGAAATCAAAAGATCACAAACATCTGCTCGACAACAACACAGGGAGGAAGAACACAGAACAACAGAACCCAACAGACCATTGAACTCAAACTAATCCAGAACACATCAGAACTCTTCTACTGTGGAAGCTCATTTCTGTCAAAACATGACACAACAGCGACACCTATTACTTTAACATAACATTACTATTACGTTATCTGGACCATTAGCTCCATGATACTAACTGGCTGATGATGAGCCAGACAAACGCCACACAGCCAGCCAACTAACCCTTAGCTTAGCTTTAGGTAGTGTGTTAGCTCTCGGCTTGTTAGCGCCACCTTTGCTTTGTATGATACGTCATTTATCATTGACTAAACTCAACATGTTAGCATGATCATGTTAGCTTTTGTCAGCGATAACATTAGCAAGCATCAAGTTGACGTTAAGCAGCCAGATGAATCAGCTGACATTATATATGTCATCGTGTTGTTGCTTGTTCGTGTGTTGTGGACGTTAGCGGACTTCATTGCTAAGCTAACATTAGCTTGTGTTAGCTGAGTCCACAGGCTGTTTTTTATCATTTTGAGTCTGCTGCGCTCTGTGGTTGAATCATCCTCAGGTCCTGCACCTGTCCACAGCCTGCCATCCTGAACCTGTCTTGGCTCTAACGGTGTCCTCTGTGCATCATTTATCTGTTCCACATTGCTTTTCCACTGATCCTCTCCATGCTGCCGGCCCTGCAGGAACTTATTGGCCTGTGCATGTTTACCTGTTAATTGTTTTTACAGTGATTCAGTGAGTCTTGACATGGGACCTAACAGACTTCATTTGGGACTTGTTGGTCATCATGTGGGAAATCAACTTATCTGGTGTTGGTAGTCTTGTTGGTCTTACCTGTCTTAGCTGTCTTGCATTGTGACTTGCAGAGACTTGGAGGGACTTAATTTGTCTTTGTGTCTTTGAATCAATCAACTCTTAGCTCTGCTTTTGTAACACATGTTGAAGCAGTGTTGAAAAGGTTTATGGTCCTCCTGGTCTCATCTAAAGTTCCTGATCTGGAGTCCAAATGTTTCCCTCTTTGTTCCCTCATTTCTCTCTTTGTCGTCTTCCTCCCTCGAGTTTCTCTGACAGATGACTTATGATGCAGAGGAACTCCCGCTCCTCCTCTGAACTCATCTGGCCTGGGATTCCCTTGTTTTAGAAAATCAGTGTTGGCTCAGTTGAACGGAGAGAAGAGGGGAGGATATGGGGAGGATGAGGGAAGGACAAGGGGAGGACGGGGGGACGACAGGGGAGGATGAGGGCTGTTTGAGTTGGGGGAATCCCGGACTCTGCTGAGGCAAAAAGCTTGAAGATTGATAACTTCCATTACTGGTGATGAGTTGTGCTTAATCTCTTTGACAGAGAAGTTTGCGTGATCTCTCCAAAATATTCAGTGTTTTGTTTTCTGGTCAGACGGAGGAGGACAATGGAGGATGGTGGAGGACAGAGGAGGACAATGGTGGAGTTCATTGGTAGAGTTCATCGACCCTGAACTTGAATCTGTCTCATTGTTTGGCCTGAAGGCTTCAAACTGACCTCAGATCACCTCTGTCATATTTTTCTTGTCTTCTTTCCTCCGTCAGCTGACAAAGAGTCAAGTCTAACACACATGGATCAGATAAATCCTGAAATCAGACTCTGCTCTGCTCAAACTGAAGGCTGAGATGATGGTTTATAGTTTTCCTTGTCAAATCAAATCAAATCAAATTTTATTTGTATAGCCCAAAGTCACAAAACACATTTTGCCTCAGAGGGCTTTACCACCTTTGTCAACCTTCTTCAACTCCAAATGTGATTAAAGAAAAGAGTTCTTGCATCTTTAAGTTGTCTTTTATCACGACCACTGCTGTGATCATGTCACATCACTTCATTTTCCTCTTCTTGTTACTTTTTATGCATCAGCACAGTTTTAGATAAGGTTTCTCTGAATAATTCATCAACCACGTTCAAAGTTCATTAAATCTCTGAACATGAACATGAACATGTCTTGACTTATACTTTCCTGAACGGACAGCAGGTCAAAGGTCAAACTCTTTAACAAGAAATCATGTGACGAGTCACATAGATGTTAAACTTTGAATTAATTCATGTTTTGATGTATTTTTATTAGCTGTTTGACAGAAAGTCAACATTTCATTATGTAGTGTCTTCGTGCTTTAACCTGATGGTGGTGTGGACATCAGACCGCTTTGAATACTTTGTCTTGCAGGAACGTGAAGCTGAAAGGCTGAAAATGTGAACCAGAGGAGGACAACGGAGGGAAACGGAGACTTATCAGCTTGTCAACGCACACATGGAGTGGATTTGTGAGTGTTGGTGTGGATGCAGGTGGAGATAATGGAGGCGTCGGGAGGAAAAAGAAGAAGCTGTTATGTCACACATGGCTGCAGAAACACTGAAATGAAAAGATTGATGTCACGTTGGCGCTTTGTTTTATTCTCCAGACGGCAGGAATAAAAAGTCCAAACTGCACAGAGATGGAAAGAAAACTGTTCAGATCTGTTTTCACCCAACTTTCAATATTCACTGTTTGCTTCAGTTACCAAGTTACAGTGTGATCCTTAAAGTCCACATTCAACTATTTTCCTCCCATCTGTCACCTTCACTCCAGAATCTGGACCAACAAACACACAAAGTAATTTTTCAGGTTCGAGCACAAACAGGGAATAACGTTACACTCCTGAGGTCATTTACAGACTTTACAATGGAAACATTGCTTAAAATGCAAATTGCAAAATGGATCCAAACCACCCTGAATGAAGAATTTGATTGTTTACATTGAGCTTGTAGTTTGAGGTCAACCGGAGTTGTTCTCCTTTGGTGGTTTTGATGAATCAAATAAACTCAAATTCATAACAGCGATTAAACATCTGTAAATAAAACAATCATCTTAATCATTTTAGTTTACAGATCTGTGCTGAAACACTATAGCTCACATAGTTTGTCAAACTGTATCATATTCTTAGTTGGTCATGACTCTGTTTTCACTCATTGTCTGCATAAAAATACATTTTCAGTTCTTGTATTTCATAAACCCTCCACACGTCCTGAAATGACCAAACATGAATTAGACGTCAGGTTCTGGCGTGAAGACATGAATATTTCAGACAGAAGTTCTCCTGCTGCTGAAGCTGGACGAGGTGTTGGACAAAAACCAGACCAGCAGAGCTCCCTTCACCCCCCTACACGTGGACCAGGAGGAAGTCCATGTGTAGAAAGAACCTGAGACGACGTCTGTCCTTGAACCACAGAGCTGGTATCCATCAAAACCAGTTACATAATCCAGGATGGGCCAGTGCGAGTCCAGGTTCTGGTCCAGTTGTCCTTGAATCCAAGATGCATGCTGGAGTCCTTCTTCCTCTGTGGTGTTTTCTGACAGTCTGCAGGTTGCATGTCGGACAGCGAGTGACCTCCATCATTAAAGATGACCTTGTGTAGCCAATCACAGCTCACATACTTCTCATTCCTGCCCTTCAAAATAAAAGACTAGAATATATTTACAGACAAACTCCAGATTATTGATTCATCTGCAGATTATAAAAACTGAATGTTCACATGTTGGAACATTTCTGTCATGGACAGATTAAATAATGTTGATGCGTCATTCTTGTTTTCATACTTTAGGTCCAACAGAACCACAACAACATATCAGCAACATATTAACAACCCATCAAGAACCCATCCCCTCAGTCACAGACTCTGGTGTTGGTCTGAGCGTCAGCCGCTTGTCTGTCTGTTCACCATATGCTCTCATGGAGATTTTCCTCTGAATTTCAAACAAAAGGCTGAACCTGAACCGAACCATCTCTTCCAAAAGACATCACTTAATCAGCGCTGGCCCCCGGATCTCCCACCAGGGGCCATCCAAACTGGCCCTGCCGGGTCCAGGAACCTGATTACTTAAACAGACACGGCTTTGGGCCAGAAGAAAAGCTGATTGTTCGAGCAGAGGCTGGATGTGACCGTCAGTGGGCTCTAAGTCCCACGAGGATGATCTTAATCGAAGGCTCTGGGCCTGCGGGGACAAGCGGTTTATGTGGAGGTTTGTGTGTGGGACTGTTGTTCTCTGACAGGACGCCGACGTGATGGCAGTAAACGTTCCTGCCAGAGAACTCACCGTGCAAAACAACCCGCAGAGAAGTTTACAGCTCGAAGAATTAGTTCAAAAAGCTCTTTTAAAATATAATTGGCCGTCTCGGAGGGCCCCGGGAACGTACGGGGCCTCACGTGAGCTCGCTGTATGTTTTAATAGACGCTTAAAGACCAGGTCCAGATCTGGTTCTCATTAAAGAGAGGAAAACCCCTGCGAGGAGAGCACTTATGTAACCGTCAGGCAGCCAATCAGTCTGTAGAGTCCATTCACTCCTGTCCTGTACTGCAGTACAAAAACTGTACTGAGAACAGTACCTTTAGTATGCAGTATTTTTGTGTATACTACCTCATAGGCCTGAAGTATTCTTTGCTGCTTTGCTGTTGGAAACCTGTAAGGACCGATCAGCTGACGAGCTCCTCGATAATCACGTCAGTCATATGTCGCCTGATGTCCAATGGGAAGCGGCGGACTTGTTTAGCCTAGCTTAGCATAAAGACTGTAAGCAGTGGGAAACTGTTAGCATAGCTCTAAGCTAACACACGGCTCTGATAATAAAACGATAAACTCATCAACAAAACAATTTAAATATTTGTGACACAGACTTTAGTGTAATCAGAGTACATTGTTTTAACGTTGTTACAATTCGTCTGCTCTGATCAGGTGATTCAAAACAAGAAGGACGTTCCTGTCCAGTGACCAGTGGAGGCGTCATCGCTCCGACTGAGCGGCGGCGATGATGAATTCACGCCATTGTCGCCTGTCGACTCACAGATTTATAAATCACATGGAGGGAAGCGTTCATGAAGGGAAATCAAGTCAAGTGAATCAAGTCAAAGCTTCTTCACCTCCTCCTGCTGGAAACTGAAGTGTTGCTCCTGAATCTGGGCTGAAAACCTCCTGCTGAGCCTGGATCCTGGTTCTGTCGCCTGTGGCGTTTGGAGCTCAGGTCTCCTCCATGTTTCTTTAACCTCTGTGATGAGCTGAACCACACTGCGAGGCTGACGGAGTCCAGAGGAACCCGACCAGATGCTTCAGACCTCCTGCTGTTTGATTCCTGGGATTTATCGGCGCACAGATTCTCGCCGATCGCTGGCAGGGCCAACGGGGGGAAAGGCTGGACTCCACATTAAGAGGAGAGATTTGTGAGGAGACCACGATCCAATGCTTCATTCTTCAGTTTATCATGTGGAACCAGTGCTGGACCTGAAATCCAGCGGCTCGATGTCACCATCCACCTCCAGGAGCTCTTTAATGCAACAATGATGAAACAAACAAAGAAAATGAGATTCATCAACGAGAGACCAAAACAGAGCTGAAAGATGAGTTGAGGTACACAATGAGGTACACCTTGAATGCAGTCTGGTAACAAAACAACAATATGTAACATCTGGTTAGACTTTCAAAATAAAGGGTTCTGTTTACTTTACTGCAGATTCAGTTAGCAGCGGTTAATTAACTCAAAGAGAAACTACAAACGGCATTTAGCTCGGTTGGTAGAGCAGTCGCCTCATGTGAAGTATCAGTCCTTGTTGTGGAAGCCCAGGGTTCGAATCTGACCTGTGGCTTTTCCCGCGTGTTATTCCCTCTCTCCCTCTCTCTCTCTCATTCCTGTCACTCTTCAGCTGTCTCTATCAAATAAAGCTTGAAAAGGCAAAGAAACTCTAAACATGGTGTCACGTGGTTTTATCTGTGGGGGGAAATGGTATCGGTCCTGGACCGGCTTTAGTCTGATTTCTGATAACAAGCCTCAGCCCCTAGGATCTTAATTAGTGGAGCTGCAGCTCGTTAATGTCAATAGCTGATAAATTCAAAAGTTGCGGTGACTCTGCGTTTTGTAGTTTGAAGGCCGCTCAGCAGAAAGCCCCTGAAGTCGACTGAACTTGATACTTTGGATGTTTGGTGTTCGTCTGTCCTCAGCAGTGAACTTTGACTTTGGAGGCTCCTATCTGTGATGGGACTCTGCAGATTGTCCTGGAGCGTCTTCCTTTCTTTTCACGGATGTTCATCCTTTCATCGCTCATCTCTCCACATGTTTCCACTCTGCTGCTCTCATCACCATCATTAAAGAGAAAATTAGATTACAGCTCGGAGCGCTCTGCAGCCGGGGAGGCCTTCAACAAACCAGGGGCCTCCATCCAAACCGCCACCGCACTCACAGAGCCAGGATCGGCCTGGAAAACGCCGCTGCTTATTGGTCCTGGCAGGTCTGAGCCACAGAGCTGATTGGCTGAGAGTTGAGAGCTGGGTTAGGACACACGGGAACATGTATGAAGATTCCCACATACCAACAAACACACACATCATTAATCAGTGAGGTAGTAAACAGGCAGCGGGGAACTGGAAACATGACCTCGAACAGCTAGACAGGAAATGTCGCAACACATGACGGAGAGATCTGCCTGAAAACTCATCAGTGTTCCCCAACAGACATCTGCTGGTGTTTTTCATCTGAATGAGACCAAAGCAGAGCTCACAGAAGATCCTTCAAAACCCTGATCTGCTGACTCCTCCGTCTTTATATCTGATGACTTTCATGAAAGAACCTCCATGAATCTTTATCACAGATTAAAAACACTTCTTATAACTGTAGAACATCTGGACATCCACAAGGACAAACAGGAAGTGCTAAATAATGATGACAGTGCTCTTCATTTATTTTCACAAACAAACATTCAGAGACAAACAAACAAACAATGTTCAGAGACAGACAAACAGACATTCAGAGACAAACAAATAAACAATGTTCAGAGACAGACAAATAAACATTCAGAGACAAACAAATAAACATTCAGAGAGAAACATTGTTTTCACGTTGGTCTGAAACGGATGAGGAAAACCCTTTCCACTCCACTCCCAAACATCTGCTTCCAGTCAGAGCAGATCTCCGATCTGAGGAGCTTTAATCTGCTCCAGACTCTACAAACTGTCCCCACCCGTCCCGCCTCTACACCCCCAGAGGAAACAAACCACCCTGAAGCACAGGGTTCACATCAGGAGGGAGATCTGTGTTCGTTTACATGCTAGCTAATTAACAGAAGAGGACAACATACATGTTCCCTTAAAACTCAAGACTGCATCATCGATGCTAAAGTACTAACTAACTAACTGATTATCTAACTAACTAACCATCTTACAAACTCACTAGCTAACTAGCTAACTGGATTTTTTTTTTGGCATCCATGTTGTCACGTGTCATTTAGGATTAGCATGTTAGCATTTGTCTGACAGGCCAACCAGGTCATTCTCCTCAGTGTTCTGTGGGAAATGTTCTGGGGGCTGCTGGTCCATCGTGGATCTCCTGCAGCTGGTTCTGAGAATTCAAAACAAGAAACACGAGAGCCAAACAGTAAGTCAGCGGGAAACCCTGACGGGGGGTCAGACCCCGCCTCACTGATGAGTCATGATAGAGAACACACAGAAAACACCCAAACCCAAACCGTAACTACAAAACAAGGATCATTAACACAGCAATAATTAGAATCCAGCGAGAACATGGAAGACCTCCTGTTCTCTTCTTCTTTTTGGGATGCAGTGGAGCCATTGCTGTAATAATGTCATCTGTTTTCATTTGATGAATGACGTGTTTGATTTGTGATGGGGGATTCTCTCTCTGGTGTTTCCTGACTCAAGTTGGGCGACATAACCAGGAACTAACATCGCTAGAGAGAGATGTGGCTTCAGCCAAGATACTTTCAGTCTGAAAACCTTGACTCGCCGTGCCCTACATCTTTAAGCCTTGTTTTGTTGATTTTCCACTTGTTGTTTTGGTGTTCACGGCATGGACATGAAGCCCCTGACATGTGTAACGTGCAGCTGCTCTCCTTTAATCCAGCTCTGCTTACAAAAGGTTTTCTCTGCATTCGTTGGACCGGAGTGGATGTTAGAGCGCTTGGTGAGTCGAGGATGAGTCAGTCCATCCACACAGTTCGCAAAGAGGCGACAACAGCAGCCAAATGAAAAAAAGATATAAAACACCATTGTTGCTGCTTCGTTTTTAAAAAATGACTGTGGTGTGGTGTACAGCTGCTACGGCAACTGAGAAGAGCCAAACTCTGCACATCTGGGCCAAATGTTTACATAATTCCTGCTGTGCTGGTTTTGTTGGGTTCGTTCTGATAGTGAACAGAACTTGTGGTCGATGATGCATTTATTTCCCATGAATGAGGAGTTCCTACTGAACATTAGCCATGAGCATCGATTAAGTCCTCCAGCTTGACCCATGCTGGTGCCAAGTAAATAAGTCCCTCCATAGAAACACAGATTCTGTTGGACTTGTTGATGTAATGGAAAGTGAACGCAGCACCAAAAATTGTCCAAAACGACCTGAGCAGCAGAGATTTATGATGCCTCAGTAAATCCATTTTAACCACCCAGAAACATGTAAAACCTCTGACGTCTAGTGCAAGAATCAACCACCGTGACACCCAAAGAACTCACCTGGAACCTCTCAGGAAAGCCCAGCAAACATATATCAGCTTACGATGCCTTCACAACCAACTCCTAAAACACCAGAGAAGGTTTATGATGCTCAACAACCGTCAAAAGATCACAAATACCTGCAAAAGTGCATGTTAATGCATGAAAAGACACAGCCGTTCAACAGGCCCCATTACCTGGAAATGTTGTGTCTGAACAACCTAATAAAAAGGCAAATAACTGCCTACTAGCCAACATAACCACTGCAAACCTCTAAAACCCACTCTGAAGCCCCTGGCGCCCCCTTATTAAACCCCATAACGGCCCTCAGGAGTTGCTTAAGAAGCAGTAGACAGTTTTGATGCCAACCCAAATCTCCCAACTTGTCCAATACTGCTGCCGGGTCAGTGACCCCACGCTTCAGTTTATACTGTAGGACCTCCACAGCCGAAGCTGTAGCCCTGCACGTCCACAACCAAAGGGCGCCTACAGTGCAATGTTTTGTTGTGGATCATCATCACGAAAGAGGTTTCTGATGAGTTGGCGACACGCGAGCAACTGCCCCATTAAAGGTTTAGCTGTGGTCTGGACAGTCCTTTGCAAGCACCTGGAAACAACCACTCAACACCAAAGCAACCATCCACTGAATCAACAACGTCCACGTCGGTAAATGCACCAGCTATGACTAGCTAGTATCTCATTGCTAACTAGTTCCTCAAATCTTTGTAGGTTTAGTTTAAAATCCTCCAATCTGCAAAAAGTAATTTATCAGCAGACTCTGGATCAGCTGAAGCAGCTCTGATTAAAGTTCTGGACAGACCAACAGCTGCCTGCTTTTCCATGGAAATCATTTTTTTCCTCCACATGTTGGATTTTTTTCTTGTCTTTCACTCTGGAAACACTTTTAATAACTGAAGTCATTTGGAGGGGAAGTTGTGGAAGATTTATCGAGTATTATTGATCTTTCAGCCTTCACACAAGCTGCAGAGTTAAAGTCCAATTCCACCATTTTTTGTTTAATCTGTTAGCTTTGTTCAAATACGGCATGCTTCAGGATGCAGTTGCCTGTCATATGAAGTAAAAACTCTAAATACTGACGTGGGCTCACAGTGAACAAATCAAATGTCCTCTTTGGACTTGGTGTGTTCACTGAGTTGGACAGACAGATATACTGTAGTACTGCAATGTACAAGCAAAAGGTTAAAGAGTAAATGTACTTAGTTACTTTGCATCGCTGCTGGATTTTGAAAGCAGTTCTTTGTCTGGGGTTTGGACACCCTCTAGTGGCTCATGTGCTTCACATCCTTCAAACTGAGCACCAGTTGAACCAGTACTCTTCATCACAGTGTTACCAGTTTAACTATTCAACTATTCACAAACAACCAGTATAAGACCAATTGAAACCATTCACAGACCATTAAAGTCTGTAAGCAGTGATTATTATCAGTGGTAATGCTAAGCTAACAGGCTGCTTGCTGTAGCTTCAGACAAACTGAACTAAATAACAAAACATAAAAATATTTATAATTTTAAAAAAAGTTTATACAGACTTAGATACGTATATCAGCTGACTCAAACATAAAAATGTAAAAATAAAAGTGCAACATTTCAAATGACAGAAAATAAAGGAGAAATTTAATTTGATTACTTAATGAATTAATAACAACTCTAAAAAAAATAAAACTTCATCACTTAGAATTTCTTGATATATATGTGTGTATTTTTTAGAATTGTGTCTTTTTGTATTATAACTGTACTTCTGCCACCTGGCGGCAAAACAGTGTCACTGCATTCTACAAAAACTGAAATGAACATAAATGATTAGCTTTGATTTTTAATTTCTTCTTCTCTTTTCAATCTTCAGGCTTCTCCTGGGTGATCCTGAGAAACGTAGTTCCTCTAGTGGATCCAGTGTCTGTGCAGTCCATCCGGGACGGAGAGGTGTGGCTGCTTCCAAGTTGTGTTCACATTTAGTCAACAAGTTTTACTTTGAAGGAGAGTTTCTGGTTTCTAGATGTTTTATTCTGAAAGAACATCAGGCAGTTTCATGTGTGTGATCCGCATTCCTACAAAAATCCAACATCACGCCATCTTCAGAGTTCCTGCAGAGTTATGGTGTCGGAGGTGATCTGGTGTCTCAGATCTCTGTAGACTTCGGAGCTACTCCTTGAACCTGAGTTCTTGGTCAGGCTGTATGTTTGGTCTTTGAGCTGGATCCTGATGGTTGACACATACTCCATGGACCGGGACACGGCAGCTCTGAAGGACGGCGTTCTGGCTGTGAACAGGATGAATATCTGAAAGCCCTGAAACACAAAAGCAAACAAACCCTCAGAGATCTGCAGTGAACCCAAAGAGCTCCACCTCATGTTTGGACCGACCTGGGAAATAAAACAAACGCACCTGTGTGGTCGTACAGAGGCAGAAAACAATGCTGAAGATCAGGTGGGTGTATCCTGTAGTGAGCAGCACCAGGTAGCCCAGAGTCCAGGACAGACCGAGGAGGACCGCCAGAGAGAAACTGATCAAGAACTTCTTCTTCAAAGATGAACGACTGGTGCTGCAGTGACAAGAATTTAAAGAAAACATACAAACTTTGTTTGATGAATTTCTCAACTCATCTTTTTTCAGCCATTACCTTTTCAGGTTTGAGTCGGTCCTGCATGTTGTCAGAGAAACCAGAACCAATAGAATCACATTGTAGATCAGAATGAGACTGACTGGGACCAGGAAACCTCCAAACATCGGCTTCCCAAAATGAAACTGTTTGGACTCATCGAGAGCTGCGAGCCAACAACTACAAGTTTGAACAAAAACAGAGAAGGTGGTAATGAAGATGACGGTGGTGATGAAGATGGTGGTGGTGATGAAGATGATGGTGATGAACATGAAAGACAATAAAGACATTAATGGACCCACAATTCCTCCTGCCGATATCCCAGAGGATTGTCGACCCGGTATGTGGCTCCCAGTGTGATCGCCATGACAATGGCTGGAACTCCTGAGAGGAAACAGGAAGTTAGAATGATTAGCTTAGCTTAGCATAAAGACTGGAAACCAGGTGAAACAGCTAGCCTCACTCTGTTGTAAATTTAAAAAAATTGTCTGAACTTATCTTTAATGGTCTAAACCCTAAAATAATGTCTGCTCTACATGTGTGGTTCCCATATATAACATAATATCATAGCGTATGAAAACCACCAAGCTCGCGTCTTGTACCCCATCCCATGACGAGGCTCAGTTTCGTCCAGTATGGAGGCAGACTGCGACTCATCGTCCGGATCAGCAGCACCAGCTGAGTGGTGTACACGCTGCTCCACATGAAGGTGGCTAACAGGAGGAAGTGAAGCAGAGCCACCACCGCTGAGCACGAGCCGTGGTCTGGCTCCACGCGCTCATCAGAGTCAGGGATGGAGTTGGTTTGAGCATTGAGCGCGACTGGAGCATTGTTCTGTCTGCTGGAGTTTCCGACTCCGGAGAGGAAGGTAATGATGAAGGCCAGCAGGCTGATGTAGATACACAGCAAGGCGATCTGTGAGATCTGGTTGTTCTGTCGCTCACGAGAGTTTCTGTTGAAGCTGAGAGAGAAAGTTTCAGAACAATTAAAGAAAAACTTTGAGTTTCATTTTTCTCAGACTAGTTTGACTTTAAGTGTTAACTTGTTATGATATCCAACTCAAATATTCTTACTCCTCTGCCTGGAAGTGGAGTAGCTACATTTTGTCTGTAGTCTGCACAGGATGTTTTATTTTGAAAATCAGTGAACTCCAGCAACCACTTTGCAGCCCAGTCTGGTGGAATTTAGGCACTAAGCAAATGCTAGGCTAGGAGTGAAATGCTAATGCTAAGTGCTAACTTAGCAAAGTAAACTGTTTCTGTTTGTGCAAAATAGAATAAAATTATGTTTCCATCAAACATAATTCTTACTTCTCTTTAATGTGATGAATGATCGTTAAAACCAAACCCAGGATTGAGATCGAAAGTCCAGTGGTGGAAATCCAGTCAAGAGCTTCAGCATATTTATAATTCTTTCTGAACGACTGAAACAGAAACACATCATCACAAATCTGAGCTCAGTCTGAAAAAAACGATGTAAGGTCATTTTGTTGCTTCAGCCACAGGGACCCTTGTTCATGAACATGCATGGGATCATGAAGAAAGTTACTTTGACCTGCCGCCAGTTGAGCTTTACATCACCACTGGGTTATCAGCAGGACAATGACCCAAAGCAAATGTCCATTCCAAACAAAGTTTAGATGAACAATCTGCCTGCTTCAGCCTGCTAACATTTGTCAACCTTGTTAGGAACTACCATGAGAAAGGTTTGGAATCAGCATGTCATTAATATGTTGATCAGACTTGGCAGAGATTTCATCTTTGTTCTTTTGGAACTATAACAGGAAACATTGTGGTTTTGGTGGTAATATTTTTGACTGTATATTCACCAGGAGAGCAGCGAAGTTGGTGGTGTGGTTGCACAAACATCTGAGGAGTTCATCTGAAGAGTTTCCTTTTGAGCAGCCAGTGGTGCTCCAGTCGCCCTCACTGTAGTTCCAGAAGACACAGGCAAAGTCGAACAAAGTTGTACCACTCACCTTCTGAAACCACAGAACAGCTATGAACCTCAGGCTTCACTGAGAGAGAAGACAATCCAACATCAGAACTGACAGAGAGAAGTTTTTCTAGTTTGAACTGTTGAGTCTATAAATTATATTAAAAAGAGTAAACAGAGAGAACTTCTGTTGGCACACAGCTGATACTGATGTGACAAATCAACAACAGATTTATCACCACTATAAAAACAAACCATAACTGACACTCAGAGTTATTATCATGTCATCAAAGTTAATCATAAATAATGAAAACAGGAAGTTTTGTGGAAGGACAGATGTGAGTGACAGTGGAGCCAAACCCGTCAAGAAAACCACCTCAGTATGCGACTGTCTTCCTGCTGGTTTCAGAGATTGTGTTCAATTTTCTTACACTTGGTCTGAACATCATCTCCACGTGTTGCGGTACCACTCTGCTGTGACCTTTGACACTGGCCGACAGAACCCTGATGGTGGCCTCCTGCTTCTTGTAGCGCCCCGACCTGAAGAAACGGTCGTTCTGATAGAGGACGAATCCCAGCGAGACATTTGTTGGCGTCTCGCTGGCAGCTTCATCTGACACAAGAGAAACAGTTTACGTGTTGACATTCATTCAAAACTGTTCATTCTGCTTCTTTTGTCAGCAGAAACGTGTCGTACAGTGGTACGTGTTTTTGAACTCACCTGGTGAGAATTGTATGTATATCAGGGCATCGGCTCTGAACCCATCATCTATCCCAACTGTTGACGTGTTCGTGTTCAGCTGAATTCTGTCAGCAACAAAACTGCCAGACAGTCCTGAAAACACAGAGACAGACTGATTGGTGAAGTTGTGGTGTTGTCCAGTGTCATGGTCAAATCAGCAGCCGGACTACAAAAACTTCCTGTTTGTCTTTAAAACACTTGGTTGCACCTGTCTTAATTGTGGGAAAACAAGAACCTGAAGAAGACAATAAAATAAAGAACAAACAGCGAGCAGGAAGCAACAGTGAATAACAGGCTGTATTTAAATCATAAAACCATAATGAGGCTTCACAGAACAAGTATCCAGAAATCAGCTGTAGCCGGGTTACAGACTTTGATAACCCGGACATCATGTCGACTGTTTCAAAGCTGATGTAGCAGGACAGTGAGATCAGTGTTTGTTCATTAACCTTTGACCTGTTCAACATGTGACCTGATGATGTGATTCAAGCTCGTCCAGACATATTTCATACACTGACCTGAGAGAGACGTGAACTGGACTCCCTGAGTGTCCGCTGCAGGGATCTGTGCTGACTGGACTACCAGGTTTGGTTGAACCACCTGAGACTGAGATGTGTTGAGAGTGAGGCTCAGGTTCATGGAGAGCTGGTCCAGGGTCAGTGTGAGGCTGGACAAAATATATCCAAAATATAAATACATAAATTTACAGGATAAAACACTCAACATTAATCAAGATGTGGTGAGTTACAGTCCAGAAAGCTTTAGTTTCAAGATGATGTATCATCACATCTGTGATTTTTTTTCCCTACAATCTCACATTTTTACCCAGTTAGACATGAGATGTAGATGAGCTAGTGGAGATTTAAGGACTTTGTTTACCCCAGAGTAGCATTGGTTTCCTGGCTGTTGTCTGCAGTGCTGGAGTTCAGGAGCTGACTGACTGTAGCGACTGCTGCTACCCTGACGCTCTGCAATGCATCAACATTCACATCAAACATTAACACTCGGTCAACGAGGTGACAGCATGGACATGATGGCAGAGGAGCAGAGAGTGAAGAGGACGCTGACGGAGGAAGCTAAGAAGAGAAAAGGAGAGAGTGAGCGAGCAAGAAGCCGCCGGACAAGAGTAAATCTGGGACTGACTTTTAGTGGTTGGTGAGAGCTTGGTGAAATAAAAGGCTGAAAGACAGACGCCGAGCTGGGCTGACTGCTGCTGGACTAGTCAGTGATATTAGCTGCTGCTGGGTCTGCTGCTGCTGACCTGGATGATGATTGGCTGTTTGCAAAGTTGTTGATTCACTAGTTTTTGATCAGAAGTAATGTAATCAGAACAAATACTGATTTATAGAGATGTTGGAGCTTCTTCTTCTTCTTCTTCCACGGTTTTGTGTGATAGTTTGTACCTCAGTGGCATTTGGAAACAGCAGCAGTGTGTTGGCAATCTCAGCGGCTGCTGTGACGTTTTCAGCCGTCAGCTCTTCAGGTTTGGACGTCAGAATCTGAGTGCTGGTGGCCAGCGACTCTAAATCAGCTGGGCTGGTGAGCTAAGTCACAAAGACATCCAAACATAATCACCAAAACTAAATTTGATCAACATGGACCTGGACATTCTTCAGTTTACGTTAGGAAACACAGTAACTCTCACATTTTGTTGTATGTCACTCAGGGTCAGGTCGCACTGGAAGACATGTGGACTATCGAAACGTGGTGATCCGTCTATGATGGAACATCTGGTGGAAGCCAGTGGTTTACCAGCTGGATGGAGAGGGTGTATGTTAGACTGACAGGTGGATGGAGAAGGCAGTAGGGGACTGTTGATGGATGAACAGTTGATAGAAACTTACCATTACTCTTTGTGTGTTCACAGACGTTCTCAGAATATGCAAACCAGCCGATGGGTGTGCGTGGGAAACTGAATTCATTCAAAATGGCTTTTTCGCAGAAATTCTCTGAGTTTAATAAAAAATTTAAATGAAGTAAATAAGAAGTACTTATACAGACTAGAACTATATACAGACTATTACAGAGTATATGTAACTATTAGTGGTGGGCCGTTATCAACGTTAATGTGCTGCGTTAACATGAGTCTCTTATCGGGCGATAAAAAAATATCACCATTAATCTATTCTCAAAGTTGGGTTGGGAGCTGGTTCTATACTACAAACTATGATGACTTTCACTGTGATTTTTTAGCGCGGATGTATACTGTATACTGTAGGGGGGCAATAACGAGTCTTCAAACCTGCATGCCTACGGTGAATTACCACATCAAACGTGACGTGCTAACATGGATGCAGCTACAAAGCCGCTGGGTTTGCTTAAGGGAAAATTCATTTCTAAGAAGCTTCGCGATGAAGACCTCGACAAGACTAAGGTTGTTTGCACCTTGTGCAATGTGGAATTAGTTTACTGTAGGGGTTCTTCCAGTCTCAAGTACCACCTAAACACAAACCATCCCTCAGCTAATGCTGCAGATGTCGGGTCAAGCACTGATGTAACGCAGGGGAAGAATCGTCGTCAAAGTACTTTGTTTGAGTGCAACCGAGGCAAGCCTGAGGAGAAATGGAGCTTGGACTGATTGACACAAAGCTACTAACTGTAAACAGTTCATCACGAGGCTTACAGTTCAAAATTCAAGTTTAACCAAATAAACAGTTTGTAAACACAAATACATCTTGTTGAACATGATTTATTTACATCACCAAGTATCAAAGTAGAGCAGCTTTCTCAAGCAGTCAGTGATACAACAGGAGATGAGCCCCTGGTCTTAGACTTAGTCATTACTTAGGTAGCACACATATTCTGAGTGAGCCATTTTAATCTAGATTAATTCCATGATTACAGTGAGATTAAGATAGATTGAAAAATTAATCTATGCCCACCACTAATAACTATATATAACTATAATCTGGTATGAAATGGATCATTGGCTCATTTATATATGTATAATATATGTATACATATATGTAGCATATATAGAGTTCATGTAGAATCAGACTCTGTTACAGCAGACTTACCTTTAGAGCAAGTCTCTCCAGCCCATTCATCAGGACAGATACAAACACCAAACTGTAACGTCCCATTATTTATACAAACCAAAGGAGGAGGAGTGGTAGAAGGAGCTGGAGGAGGAGTAGTAGTAGGAGGAGTGGTAGGAGGATCAGTAGCAGGAGGACTAGTAGCAGCAGTAGTAGGAAGATCTGTAGGAGCAGTAGTAGTAGGGGGATCAATAGCAGGAGTAGTAGGAGGATCAGTAGAAGGAGTAGTAGGAGGATCAGTAGAAGGAGTAATAGGAGGATCAGATGAAGGAGTAAGAGGAGAATCAGTAGCAGGAGGCTCAATAGTAGTATTTGTAGGAGGATCAGTAGGAAGAGTTGTAGTATTTGCAGGAGGAGTGGTAGAAGGAGTAGTAGGAGGATCAGTAGGAGGATCAGTAGGAGGAGTAGTAGTAGGAGTAGCAGGAGGATCAGTAGCAGGAGGACTAGTAGCAGGAGTAGTATGAAGATCTGTAGGAGCAGTAGTAATAGGAGGATCAGTAGAAGGAGTAATAGGAGGATCAGTAGAAGGAGTAGGAGGAAGATCAGTAGCAGGAATAGTAGTACTTGTAGGAGGATCAGTAGGAGGAGTTGTAGTATTTGTAGGAGGAGTGGTAGAAGGAGTAGGAGGAGGAGTAGGAGTGGTAGGAGGAACAGTAGAAGGAGTAGTAGGGAGATCCGTAGGAGCAATAGTAGTAGGAGGAACACTAGAAGGAGTAGTAGGAGGATCAGTAGAAGGAGTAGGAGGAAGATCAGTAGCAGGAGGACTAGTAGCAGGAGGATCAATAGTAGTATTTGTAGGAGGATCAGTAGGAAGAGTTGTAGTATTTGCAGGAGGAGTGGTAGAAGGAGTAGTAGGAGGATCAGTAGGAGGATCAGTAGGAGGAGTAGTAGTAGGAGTAACAGGAGGATCAGTAGCAGGAGGACTAGTAGCAGGAGTAGTAGGAAGATCTGTAGGAGCAGTAGTAATAGGAGGATCAGTAGAAGGAGTAATAGGAGGATCAGTAGAAGGAGTAGGAGGAAGATCAGTAGCAGGAATAGTAGTACTTGTAGGAGGATCAGTAGGAGGAGTTGTAGTATTTGTAGGAGGAGTGGTAGAAGGAGTAGGAGGAGGAGTAGGAGTGGTAGGAGGAACAGTAGAAGGAGTAGTAGGGAGATCCGTAGGAGCAATAGTAGTAGGAGGAACACTAGAAGGAGTAGTAGGAGGATCAGTAGAAGGAGTAGGAGGAAGATCAGTAGCAGGAGGACTAGTAGCAGGAGGATCAATAGTAGTATTTGTAGGAGGATCAGTAGGAAGAGTTGTAGTATTTGCAGGAGGAGTGGTAGAAGGAGTAGTAGGAGGATCAGTAGGAGGATCAGTAGGAGGAGTAGTAGTAGGAGTAGCAGGAGGATCAGTAGCAGGAGGACTAGTAGCAGGAGTAGTAGGAAGATCTGTAGGAGCAGTAGTAATAGGAGGATCAGTAGAAGGAGTAATAGGAGGATCAGTAGAAGGAGTAGGAGGAAGATCAGTAGCAGGAATAGTAGTACTTGTAGGAGGATCAGTAGGAGGAGTTGTAGTATTTGTAGGAGGAGTGGTAGAAGGAGTAGGAGGAGGAGTAGGAGTGGTAGGAGGAACAGTAGAAGGAGTAGTAGGGAGATCCGTAGGAGCAATAGTAGTAGGAGGAACACTAGAAGGAGTAGTAGGAGGATCAGTAGAAGGAGTAGGAGGAAGATCAGTAGCAGGAGGACTAGTAGCAGGAGGATCAATAGTAGTATTTGTAGGAGGATCAGTAGGAAGAGTTGTAGTATTTGCAGGAGGAGTGGTAGAAGGAGTAGTAGGAGGATCAGTAGGAGCAGTAGTAGTAGGAGGTTCAGTAGAAGGAGTAGTAGGAGAAACACTAGAAGGAGTAATAGGAAGATCAGTAGCAGGAGGACTAGTAGCAGGAGGATCAATAGTAGTATTTGTAGGAGTAGGAGTAGTAGTATTATTTGTAGGAGGATCAGTAGGATGAGGAGTAGTATTAGTATTTGTAGGAAGAGGAGTAGGAGGATCAGTAGAAGGAGTAGTGATGGTGGCAGTGGTGATATTTGATGCAGTTGACGTTGCGTTGGACTGTGCTTCCATCGTAGAGGCCACCAAAAGAACAGCTGTGAGGAGACAGTTTATTACAGTCTACACCTGAGGCTACACCTGAGTCTACACCTGAGTCTACACCTGAGTTTACACCTGAGCATTATAAAATGTTTAACATGATGAAGCAGCAAAAGTTTCTCATATTTCTGACATATGATGTTTGAATTTATTCGTACTGACGAGCTAAGGACCCTAAACAATCAGTCCAACGTTCAGTCCAAAGGAGCCGAGTCCTAGAGACTGATTTTAGTGGTGAGCACACAGTAACGACAAAACAGTGAAGTGAGGAGCTTGTTAAGGAGATGCATGATGAGGAAGATTAACTGTCATCAGATAAAACAAAGTTTCTTACCCAAAGTGAAGAAGAACAAAAGGTCCATGTTGATTAGCGTCTGCAGATCTGAGACCAGTCCACTACACTGAGTGCGCTCATGGTGGGGTCTGCTGTGTTGCGCTCATGTTGAATTTCTGTTCATCATAAAAGGCAGGTAATGATATCATAAAAGTCAACAGCTGCTCAAAGTTCTTCACTAACCCTCTCTTGGATGATTGAAGGGAAAGCAGACCAAAGCCACAAATCATCAAGTTCAAACATCAAATGATAAAATTCCTCTGACTCATAAATCTGTAGTTTTGGTTCACTTTTATTAGTTTGGTTTGAAAAACATCATCATCAATCTCCAAAAAGGAAACAGTCAGAGTCAAAACACACAGCAATAAAAAACCACGCTAATGTTAGCTCAGTTTGTTAGCTGCTGTCAGGAGGAGGTTTCAGGCCCGGCGGTCAGCAGCTTCTGTGTGTCGTGTTGTTGACGTTGTTTGATGTTTGGCTGTTAAAGATTAATCCGGATAATGATTGTGAGGGTGATTGTTTATGATATTTCAGTGTCGGCCTTCTTAAGTCAACAAAGTTTCCCTCTGAACCAGTCAGCTGTCAGATATCAGCTGATCACTGATTAACCATTGATTGTCTGTCTTTTTGTGATGTAACTTATTTAACTGTGACGTCACTATCGTTAAAGCATTAATCAGCATTTCTTCAGGTTTGATGCTTAAATCATCTCTCTGATCAGTTCACTGTGGTGAATCGCTGACAGCAGTTTATCTGTCAGACCGTGAACTTTGATCTCTGACCCACTGTCTGATGCAGATGAAGAGGTCAGTTCATGAGCTTTGTTCCTTCATCAGTGTTGATGAATCAGACTAGGACAAGTCCTCTCCTCTGCTGTAGGGGGTGCTGTGTGGGCACTGTGACAGAGCTGTGCAGTGTTTGGGCAGCGTGTGGTAATTATTGTCAACTGACCTACATACTGATCTGTTAATGATTCAACCCAGAGGCCTCCCGCTGTGAAAACATGTGAGGGGGTCAGTGTTTTTTGGAGGGGCTGAAGTCGAGCTGCAGAGTTTGAACTCTTCAGTCTGCAGACGCTGCCATGGCTCGGCTGGTGGAGTGTGTCCCAAACTTCTCAGAGGGCCGAAACAAAGAGGTTTGTCTCTAAAGTTTCTTTGCATAACTTTGAGTTTGCCCTCATTAAGGTTCACTTATTTACTTATTTTACTGAAAATCACTGAAATCTTTCAGCACACTGATTTCTCAGAAGAGGTTTATGTTCATGTATTTCAGGTGATCGATGCTATCTCTGCAGCCATATCTGGCACCTGTGGCTGCAGCCTGCTGGACGTCGACCCTGGAGCCTCCACCAATCGGACTGTCTACACCTTTGTGGGCTCTCCAGAGGCCGTGGTAGAAGGAGCACTGAACGCTGCCCGGCAGGCCTTCATCCTCATCAACATGAGCAAACACTCAGGTCAGCAAGACTGTTACAGCAGCAGCTCATTGTTGTAGAGTAGGAAATACCTGATGTGTGTGTTAACTGTTCAGGTGAGCATCCTCGGACCGGAGCACTGGACGTATGTCCCTTCATCCCTGTCCAGAACACCTCCATGGACGACTGTGTCAAGTGCGCCAACACGTTCGGACAGAAACTCTCTGAAATGTTGCACGTCCCCGGTGAGACTGTTTAATGACACAATCACTAATACCAGGAAGTTGCAAAGAAACATTAACAGGCTAATCATTGTTTCCATCCACAGTGTATCTTTACGGAGAAGCAGCGAGGAAAGAAACAAGGAGAAGTCTTCCATCTGTCCGTGCCGGAGAGTATGAAGCTTTACCTGAGAAGGCGAGACTCCAACAGCCAATCAAACATCAGCAATGTCAAAATAAAAGTCCTAGAAAAAGTAAATCTGTATTTTTTGGGGTTTTTTTTCTCCTCCAGCTGAAGCATGATGATTGGATACCTGACTTCGGTCCTGCCTTGTTCGTACCGTCATGGGGCGCCACAGTAACCGGTGCGCGAAAGTTCCTGATCGCATACAATGTGAACTTGATCAGCACCAAAGAACAAGCTCATCGTATCGCTCTGGATGTCAGGGAGCAGGGCCGCGGCAAAGACCAGGTGAGGTCACATGGAGGGATTAAACTCACAGCTAAATCAAACATTTGTATCTTTTATTGGATCATCAGGATTTAAATGTGTTGAGAGAGGATCCGTGATCTCTGAGGATTAGTGACCTCTGTTTGTATTGGAGCAGCCCGGGCTGCTGCAAAAGGTGCAGGGCATGGGCTGGTACCTGGACGAGGCCAACATCGCTCAGGTATCCACCAATATCCTGGACTACGAGCTGACCCCCCTCCACGCTGTGTATGAGGAGATCTGCAGGGATGCTGAGGTCAGAAGTCACAAGCTATGATATTAGCTTTGCCACATGCTAACATGTTTGAATAACTAACTGATCTCATGTTGGTCGCGTCGTTGTTGTGTTCAGGACCTGAAGCTGCCCGTGGTCGGCTCTCAGATCGTCGGTCTGATCCCTCTGAAGGCGCTGCTGGACACTGCTGACTTCTACATCCACAGAGACCGACTGTTCGTTGTGGAAGAAGAGCACAAAGTCCGGCTGGTCAGAGATCAGCTGTTACATTAAAATAATTTGAGTGGTTTGGAAACGACCTGACATGACATCTCTCAGTCGCTCTGTTTGTTTTCAGGTCATCAGCAAACTCGGCCTTGACTCTCTTGGTCCATTCAACCCAAAGGAAAGAATCATAGAGTGAGTTAATCCTTCAGTTCATACAGTTCATAGTTCATACTACGTACTCATATTTCATGCTCACCTGTGAAGGTACATGGTGAGGTCACAGGAGGACAGCGGGCTTGTGTCTTTGTCACTGCAGCAGTTTGTCCGGAGCGTCGGAGCTCGGACGGCAGCGCCGGGTGGAGGCTGTGTTTCTGCTGCCATCGCTGCACTGGTATGAACAAACACGTGTGATCTACAGGAAGTCCAACATGTTGAAATGTGAACGCGTCTCTCGTGACTTCCATGTGTTGCAGGGGGCGGCGTTGGGGACCATGGTGGGTCAGATGACGTACGGGAAGAGGCAGTTTGAGAACCTGGATGGGGTGATGAGGAGGCTGATTCCTCCCTTTCATCAGGCCATGAATGAGCTGCTGCTTATGGTGGACGCCGACTCATCCGCCTTCAACAGCTACATGGTGAGTGGGATGCTCTGAGAGCTGCTGTCGGCCAGTTCAGAGTTTGGGAATAATTCTAATAATCACAGGCCGGTGGATGAAGGTTTGTCTTTCTCTTTCTGTTGCAGGCAGCACTGAAGATGCCAAAAAACTCAGCAGAGGAAATCAAAAGGTGACAAACATTTCTGAATCACACAGAGTTTAGAGATCTTACCTGAATCCTGACTCTTGTCTGACAGGCGACAGGCTGCGATGCAGGAGGGTTTGCAGCAGGCAGTGGTTGTCCCTCTCGGTCTGGCTGAGAGGATCAGCGTCCTCTGGCCGTACCTTAAAGAAATGGTTGCCTACGGAAACATCGCCTGCAAATCAGACGCTCAGGTGACACAAACACAGATTCAGTTTTTATTCAAATAATGAGAAGGTGCATCATCAAACCTGCTCTTTATGATTCAGGTGGCAGCTAAAGCTTTGGAGACAGCTGTTTTTGGTGCATATTACAACGTCAAGATCAACCTCAAAGACATCGCAGACAACGCCTTCAAAACAGCTGTAAGTTCATCTAGATGCTCTTTAATCTCAGTCAAGAATCGTGATGTGAAGAACACGTCTCTGCTGTGGTCGACCTCAATACAAACTTTCAATCCAGTTAGGAGAACCAGAAGCTGAAGGGCTCCCAGTTCTGGAGACGATAGGAACCATGAGGAAACTACAAGTTGTTCTCGAGGGCTTGAATTGAAACACTCCGCTTCTTCCCTCTGTGATTCCCGTCTTGCATCTACGTAAATGAACCCGGTTCTGACCAGTTTGTGTTTCTGTTGTTTTTTTGTGCTGCAGACTCATTCGAGAGCATCAGAACTGCTGCAGGAAGCGAAGGAGAGCGCAGCTGCCATCCTCCACGCTGCTGAGGAGAGGAACTGAAGGCTTCCACAGTGTGATGCTGCTCTGTGACTGGATGTTTCCTGCAGCAATGCACTCTGGGACTAGTAGTTGACTAAACCAGATTTAGATTTATGGAACAATAATAATTTCTGGTGATTGTAAATATTCATCATGGAAACTTAATGTTAACACAAGAGTGACCAAATAAACAGATTTACTGTTTGAACCTGTCTGAAGTCTAGAGTTTTATTCAGCTCTGTTTACCTTTGTTTGTCTTTTTACATTAAAAGAACAGTTGTACGGTTACAATATGTTGGGAAGTTGCAATAAATATCAATGCAATATGTCCCATATCTAGTATGTTAGCATACTAACATACTGCATATGTGTGTGGTACACCAGCTGCACAGTGGCTCAGAGGAAAGCACAGACACATCACACCTTGGTCAGTCTGTTTGAACTGCTGCCATCAGGCAACACGGACAAACTGATTCAAAAACAGCTTTTATCTATACTGACTTAAGAACTAAGTTTGTAACTGCCTGAATTCATGGATTCCTTCATTAATGTACTGTATGTAGGTCGTCCACTGGAAATGTAATTTGTGAGTTTTTAGAAGACATACTACAACACTAAACATACTAACACACTCACTAACCATTAGTACAGAAGAGTACTACGAACATTTAGAACTGTGCTTATAAACCATATACTAATGATACTATATTTATATCAGAAACAAGTTTAATAATGATGAATTCAGTATTTACTAATCCATAACTAATGTGCTTACCAATGACGAGTAAAACATTTGTAACTGTGTTTATAAACTACATACTAATAAGTACTTGTGTTATACACGATGAATTCAGTATTTATGCATGCTTAACTAATGCTTAATAGTGTGTACTCATTATAAAGTGTTACCGTAAATTAAATCATGACACATTTCTACCTGAAAAGAACTTTTTTCTTTCTGTGTTGATAAAATCTGATTCTTTAAATGTAACATTAAATATTTATAGCACAGATAACGTCTCCGCATCCGTTGAGTTCATTCATAATATTCAGCACCCCGTAAAACATGAAAAAACCTTGAAAGTGTTTAAATCTGACATTTGTGTTGATGTCATCAAATTTCAACACGACAGAATTTATTGAGACACTTTATGAACTTTATTAAAACGTGGTGTTGACGTCAGAGATTCACCTGTACAGGTGAGGTGAAAACTTTAACTGCAGTTCTTTGTTGGGTCGCAGAGGTCGCTGCTGTTATAACAGACCAGGGCAGTGACGCGTCTTCTTCTTCTTCTTCTTCTTCTTCTTCTTCTTCTTCTTCTTCTTCTTCTTCCTGACGTTTAATGGCGGCTGGTAAACAAAGAGAGCGCCAGGAAGTGGCCAAACGGTGTAATTACACCGAGACGTAACCGACGCTGAAACGGCGAATAATTAAATTTGAATGTCAGAAATGGCGCAGAATGAGTCAGAATGAAATCCGGTCGGTCAGATGATATTTATAAATGTGATAAAGTTCAGAAGAGCCGCAGATTAAATCAACGGTCAAATTAGCTGAGGGCTAAACCGGAAGTTATCCGGCCGGCCGGCGGAAGTCTGTGTGTGATGTAACTGTAGCTAGCGCAGCTTGCTAACGGCTAACGGAGGAGCTCGAGAAGACACATTGTGTTTATGACGTAGAAACAGCTGATCACTTTACTTCAAATAGTGTTTATGACGTAGAAACAGCTGATCGCTTTACTTCAAATAGTGTTTGTGACGTAGAAACAGCTGATTGCTTTATCTCAACATGAGCTACAAGCTAAGGAAGTTAGCTCAGCGTGCTAACAGGAAGTAGCCTGCTGGACGTCAGTTTGTGTGAATAAGTCCAAATGTCTCACAAACTACAGGAAGCTGATCTGAAGCCTGAAGCAGGTTAGACTGTTTACTGTCTGACTGTTTACTGTCTGACTGTTTACTGTCTGACTGTCAGCTGTCTGACTGTTTACTGTCTGACTGTTTACTGTCAGCTGTCTGACTGTTTACTGTCAGCTGTCTGACTGTTTACTGTCTGACTGTTTACTGTCAGCTGTCTGACTGTTTACTGTCTGACTGTTTACTGTTTACTGTCTGACTGTTTACTGTCTGACTGTTTACTGTCAGCTGTCTGACTGTTTACTGTCTGACTGTTTACTGTCAGCTGTCTGACTGTTTACTGTCTGACTGTTTACTGTCAGCTGTCTGACTGTTTACTGTCTGACTGTTTACTGTCAGCTGTCTGACTGTTTACTGTCTGACTGTTTACTGTTTACTGTCTGACTGTTTACTGTCTGACTGTTTACTGTCAGCTGTCTGACTGTTTACTGTCTGACTGTTTACTGTTTACTGTCTGACTGTTTACTGTCTGACTGTTTACTGTCAGCTGTCTGACTGTTTACTGTCTGACTGTTTACTGTTTACTGTCTGACTGTTTACTGTCTGACTGTTTACTGTTTGACTGTCTGACTGTTTACTGTTTGACTGTTTACTGTCTGACTGTTTAAAAACAACACTCGTTACCGTAGAAACACAGTGTTTCCTCTGTGGAAGAGGACCTGCTCCCACTGTAGATATAAAAGGATAATTTTTAAGTAGCAAAAACAAAAATATTCTTATTTTCAGGTGATTGTATGTGCATGAAAACATAGTTATGAATATTATATTCCATGTCTGCCTTATTCTGAAGTCCCCAAAGCTGATGCACCTTTAACATACCTGAACAAGTCTGAGTTTATAGAGATCAGCTGATCACTTTGAAAAATATTTAAAGTTTTTCTAAAACATGTCTGTGTTTCATGTTTCTCCACAGATGTCCAGCAGCTGGTGGTGACCAAAGAAGAAGATGATCCCATCAGTCTGGACCAGGAGAACCTTCCAGAACTCCTACACATTAAAGAAGAAGAAGAGGAGGTCTGGACCAGTCAGGAGGACCCACCAGAACTCTGCCACATTAAAGAAGAAGAGGAGGACTTCTGGACCAACAGAGAGCAGCTTCAAGGACTGGACGAGTCTGATATCAAATTCACATTCTTTCCTGTCGCTGTGAAGAGTGAAGATGACGATGAAGAGAAACCTCAGTCCTCACAGCTTCAACAGAGACAAACTGAAGACATGAAACCAGAAGCTGATGGAGAGGACTGTGGAGGACCAGAACCAGACAAAGACTCAGATCAACATTTACAACCAGATATAGATGTTAAGACATCACACAGCTCTGAACCTGAGAGTGATGACAGTTGGGATTGGGAGGACACGCGAGAAACTCAGTCACGTCTGAAGTCTCTGCAGAACAATGAAGGACCTGATCTGGACTCTAACATCGTGACCAATGGAGTGAAAAAAGGAGTGAAACCATTTAAATGCTCAATTTGTGGCAGCAGTTACTCTCGAAAAGACTCGTTAACATCTCACATGAGGCTTCACTCTGAGGGAAAACGCTTCAGCTGTTCAGTTTGTAAGAAAACATTTCAGCAGAAAGGAAACGTCGTCGAGCACATGAGAGTCCACACAGGAGAGAAACCCTTCAGCTGCCCTTTCTGTGACAGGAAGTTTGCTCATAGTTCAGGTTTGAACACACACCTGAGAGTCCACACAGGTGAGAAACCGTTCACCTGCTCAGTGTGTCAAGCCAGCTTCAGTTTCAGGAGCAGTTTCTCCACACACATGAGGAAGCATGCTGGAGAGAAACCCTTCAGCTGCTCAGACTGTGAGAAAACGTTCACACGAAAGGAACACCTGACACAGCACCTGAGCGTTCACACGGGCGAGAAGCCGTTCAGCTGCTCGGTGTGCGATAAAGTGTTTCGGGATAAAGGAACTCTGAGACGTCACGTGACCATCCACACCGGAGAGAAACCGTTCAGCTGTTCGGTCTGTGGGAAAGGATTTCGAGATCGGGGAAATCTGACGCGACACACGAGAATCCACACTGGAGAGAAACCGTTCAGCTGCTCTGCATGCAAAAGAAGATTCACTCAGCTTCATGTCTTTAAAAAACACAAGTGTGCTGAACAGAGCAGTGCAAGTAAATGAAGCAGAGAAATTCAAACTGTGACACAGACGAAGAAGCCTGACACCATTTATTTTAGTCCACAGGACGTCAGCTACATCAGTGTCTGCAGCGCTCTCTCATTGATTTAATTCAGTGTTCAATCACTATGCTCAATGTTTGTTCAAAATGTGATTCGTGAATTAAAAACATTTTATTGTGAAAGTACAAACTGTGTTTGTTATTTTAGTCACATCAGGATGAGACAAGTGTGTACAAACAGGAAGTTAACCTTTAAGAACAGCTCTGAGAGACAAAGAGGTCTCTCAATCTAGAGAGATGTTGCTGGTCAGAACACTATGGTGCTCGGGTGAAAGTGGTCAGGATGGATGGACTGAAGTGGGCCCTCTTCAATTGCCACAGGAAGTGCAGACGCTGTCATGCAGGTCCAGGACAGGTCATCAGCCACATGAACCCCCAGAACTTTGTGTGTTGAACTATCTCCACAGCAGTCCCACAGATGTGGATCAGTCTGCAGTCTGTTTGAATGGTGTATGATAACTTGTATGAAAGAAGAGCACATATTAACATAATAAAAGTCATAGTTATGGCGTCTTATCTCATTTAATGTTTATAATTCAGATAATTATAATATTATTCATGATTGATGATCAAAAGTCAGAATTAGAAGATTATAAATATGTCCGCTTTTATTTTGAAATTCAGCAAAGACGCGTCACCGGAAGTCCGTTCACTTCCAGTGGCTAACATGCTAACGTGTCCGTGTCTCGAGCGTTCCCGTCAGGCCCAATGAAGCAGCAGAGCCTGCACGTGAGGACACACCTGTCCAAATGTCTCACAAACTACTGCACGCTCACCTGAAGCCGGAAGCAGGTTAGACTGCTTACACACACACACACACGCACACTTTGTTTCAGCTGTAAGATTAAACAGATTAATCAAGAAATGAATGAACTTAATTAAGAATAGATTAGATTATAATAAAGTAATGTAATACACACTTTGTTTCAGCTGTAACATTAAAGTCTGCACGAAACAGGAAGTAGATTCTGTTTACATCAAGTGTCAGAGAGGGAGGGACTTTCGTGGACGTCATATTGATTGGTGTTTACAATAGCCAATAGCGAGTGTGTGTTTAATATCGATGTCCTCCAACTGCTTCAACACTCTGTGATTTACACACATAACTGACTCTGAGTCTCACGAGTGTCCTCATGATCAACGAGTGTCCTCATGATTAACAAGTGTCCTCATGATTAACGAGTGTCCTCATGATTAACGAGTGTCCTCATGATTAATGATTGTCCTCATGATTAACGAGTGTCCTCATGATTAATGATTGTCCTCATGATTAACGAGTGACCTCATGATTAACAAGTGTCCTCATGATTAATGAGTGTCCTCATGATTAACAAGTGTCCTCATGATCAACGAGTGTCCTCATGATTAACGAGTGTCCTCATGATTAATGATTCTCCTCATGATTAATGATTGACCTCATGATTAACGAGTGTCCTCATGATTAATGATTCTCCTCATGATTAACGAGTGACCTCATGATTAACGAGTGTCCTCATGATTAATGATTGACCTCATGATTAACGAGTGACCTCATGATTAACGAATGTCCTCATGATTAACAAGTGTCCTCATGATTAATGAGTGTCCTCATGATTAACAAGTGTCCTCATGATCAACGAGTGTCCTCATGATTAACGAGTGACCTCATGATTAACGAGTGTCCTCATGATTAATGATTGTCCTCATGATTAACGAGTGACCTCATGATCAACGAGTGTCCTCATGATTAACGAGTGTCCTTATGATTAATGAGTGTTGTCATGATTAACGAGTGTCCTCATGATCAACAAGTGTCCTCATGATTAACGAGTGTCCTTATGATTAATGAGTGTTGTCATGATTAACGAGTGTCCTCATGATTAACGAGTGTCCTCATGATTAATGATTGTCCTCATGATTCACAAGTGTCCTCATGATTAATGAGTGTCCTCATGATTAACGAGTGTCCTCATGATTAATGATTGTCCTCATGATTAACGAGTGACCTCATGATCAACGAGTGTCCTCATGATTAACGAGTGTCCTTATGATTAATGAGTGTTGTCATGATTAACGAGTGTCCTCATGATCAACAAGTGTCCTCATGATTAACGAGTGTCCTTATGATTAATGAGTGTTGTCATGATTAACGAGTGTCCTCATGATTAACGAGTGTCCTCATGATTAATGATTGTCCTCATGATTCACAAGTGTCCTCATGATTAATGAGTGTCCTCATGATCAACGAGTGTCCTCATGATTAATGATTCTCCTCATGATTAACGAGTGACCTCATGATTAACGAGTGTCCTCATGATTAATGATTGTCCTCATGATTAACGAGTGACCTCATGATTAACGAGTGTCCTCATGATTAATGATTGTCCTCATGATTAACGAGTGACCTCATGATCAACGAGTGTCCTCATGATTAACGAGTGTCCTTATGATTAATGAGTGTTGTCATGATTAACGAGTGTCCTCATGATCAACGAGTGTCCTCATGATTAACGAGTGTCCTTATGATTAATGAGTGTTGTCATGATTAACGAGTGTCCTCATGATTAACGAGTGTCCTCATGATTAATGATTGTCCTCATGATTAACAAGTGTCCTCATGATTAATGAGTGTCCTCATGATTAACGAGTGACCTCATGATTAACGAGTGTCCTCATGATTAATGATTGTCCTCATGATTAACGAGTGTCCTCATGATCAACGAGTGTCCTCATGATTAACGAGTGTCCTTATGATTAATGAGTGTTGTAATAATTAACGAGTGTCCTCATGATTAACGAGTGTCCTCATGATTAATGATTGTCCTCATGATTAACAAGTGTCCTCATGATTAATGAGTGTCCTCATGATTAACGAGTGTCCTCATGATTAATGATTGTCCTCATGATTAACAAGTGTCCTCATGATTAATGAGTGCCCTCATGATTAACGAGTGTCCTCATGATTAATGATTGTCCTCATGATTAACGAGTGACCTCATGATTAACGAGTGTCCTCATGATTAATGAGTGTTGTCATGATCAACGAGTGTCCTCATGATTAATGATTGTCCTCATGATTAACGAGTGACCTCATGATTAACGAGTGTCCTCATGATTAATGAGTGTTGTCATGATCAACGAGTGTCCTCATGATTAATGAGTGTTGTCATGATTAACGAGTGACCTCATGATTAACGAGTGTCCTCATGATTAACGAGTGTCCTCATGATTAATGAGTGTTGTCATGATTAACGAGTGTCCTGATGATTAACGAGTGTCCTCATGATTAACGAGTGTCCTCATGATTAATGATTGTCCTCATGATTAACAAGTGTCCTCATGATTAATGAGTGTCCTCATGATTAACGAGTGTCCTCATGATTAACGAGTGTCCTCATGATTAATGATTGTCCTCATGATTAACGAGTGACCTCATGATTAACGAGTGTCCTCATGATTAATGAGTGTTGTCATGATCAACGAGTGTCCTCATGATTAATGATTGTCCTCATGATTAACGAGTGACCTCATGATTAACGAGTGTCCTCATGATTAATGAGTGTTGTCATGATCAACGAGTGTCCTCATGATTAATGAGTGTTGTCATGATTAACGAGTGACCTCATGATTAACGAGTGTTGTCATGATTAACGAGTGTCCTGATGATTAACGAGTGTCGTTATGTTAAATTGGACTCTGGTGATAATATCCTGATCGGTGGCTTCGGGTGTTCAGATGTGTAACAACAGATCTGAACTCATAAAATGTTTCATGTTTCTCCACAGACATCCAGCAGCTGGTGGTGACCAAAGAAGAAGATGATCCGGTCAGTCTGGACCAGGGTGACCCACCAGAACCCCCACACATTAAAGAAGAACAGGAGGTCTTCTGGACAGGCAGAGAGCAGCTTCAAGGCCTGGAACAGGCTGATACCATCAAGTTCACATTTTTTCCTGTTGCTGTAAAGAGTGAAGAAGAAGAAGATGAAGAAGAAGATGAAGAAAAACCTCAGTGCTCACAGCTTCAACAGAGACAAACTGACGACATGAAGTCAGAAGTTGATGGAGAGGACTGTGGAGGACCAGAACCAGACAGAGACTCAGATCCAGATCATCACGATGACACTCTAGACTTCTCTGATCCGTCTGAGACTGATGACAGTGATGATTGGAAAAAGAGCTGTGGACCTCAGTCAGGTAACCGTGGGTGTGATCCAGGTGAGAAACTGTTCAGCTGCTCTGAGTGCGGGAAAAGATTCAGCCATAATGCAAATCTGAAGAGACACATGAGAACACACACCGGAGAGAAACCGTTCAGCTGCTCGGTCTGCGGGAAAGAGTTTGCACAAAGTTCCACGTTGACGCTACACCTACGAGTTCACACAGGAGAGAAACCATTCGCATGCTCAGTCTGTCAAACAAGCTTCAGTCTCAGGAATAATTTGTACACACACATGAGGATGCACACCGGAGAGAGACCCTTCAGCTGCTCTGTCTGCGGGAAAAGCTTCACACAAAGCTCAAGTCTGACGTCACATCTGAGAGTTCATACAGGAGAGAAACCCTTCACGTGCTCAGTTTGTCAAACAGGCTTCAGTGACAGAGGAACTCTGTTCAGACACAGGAGTGTCCACACCACTGAGAAACAGTTCAGCTGCTCAGTGTGTGGGAAAGAGTTTCGACAAAAGGGTCACATGATACGTCACATGGGACTCCACACAGGGGAGAAACCTTACAGCTGCGACGTTTGTGACCGAAGATTCACTCGACTTTATACACTCAAAAACCATCAGTGTGTTGGCCAGCAGTCCTCACAGCGAACAGAGGCTGATGGAGAGGACAGTGACGAACCAGAACCAGACGGGCTCTTTAATCCAGATACTCATGAAGACACGTCACACTTTTCTGAAGTATGTGATGAGATCCTCATATCAAGAAACACAAGTGTTGTTGAGACCAGCTGCAAAGATGCTCGTTAAGGTTCAGATGTGTGACTCAGAATTAGTCGTGGATGAAGCCACATCAACATTTCAGTTCAGTATATTTAAAATGATGATGTGACCTGTGCTACAGTCAACATGTTGTGATTTCTATATCGTGTGTTCCCTTCAGCTTTGTTTAAACTAGACTGATAGCACAGAGTGTTGAGAACAGTCCTTCAAGTGAGTGGCGGTCGATCTACAGAGCAGGCTTCAGATTTCTCATTACACATGAGTGGTTTAAAGTCTGTTATTTGATGGTAGAAAGGAAACACGGTGTTGCTTTAAAGTCATTCTACTCTGCAAAGTTGTCCTTCTTTTAGAGGTTTGCTGACAGTTACAGTAAATCCCTGTTCAGGATGGTCTTAATGTAACTTTAATCTCTTTCACACACATCAGGTTCAGTGTTACAATGCAGTGTTGAACTTTTCCTCAAGAAGTTTGCTGACAGTTCCCATGATTCCTGATTTCTGTCATAATGTATCATAAAACATAGACAGATCAGTCATGTTGTATAAAGTTCTCTATGTGACATCTCAGGAACCTTTTTGTTCAAAGTTCTTCATGTTCTTTTGACCATATTGTCTCTTTGGATCAGCACGTCACACAGTTAACTGTTACTAACATTTTACAGTTCACGGCTGATGTTGAGGCCTGTTTGGTCTCATCCAGATTAAATGTGTGATTTTTGTCTTCAGAAATAAACTTGAGTGATGTTCTTATTTCAACTCCAGGTGTAATTATTCTGATCGAGCTCCTGATGGATTGGCTGGCTGTTTCTGTGGATTCAGATCCAGTTTCTGTCCATAAACTTGTACAAGAACCAGAATCAGACCACCAGAGTCCAAACCCAGGATAAAGAGGTTCAGTGAATGTGGTGTTGAAGGTGTGGAGGTGGATCAGTGTGTCAGAGCAGACTCTGTAGAAGGACAGAGAGCCAGCAGGACAGTCCACATACACTGCTACTCTGTGAGAGACCGAGGAGGAGGAGGAGGAGGAGGAGGAGATGGATGTTCTTCTGTTATTGTGACAGACAGAGTAACCACTATAAGAGCAGATCAGTCTCCAGGACTGATCATTCCATCCAAACAAACAGTCTTTACTGCCTCCTCTCCTTCTGATTCTTCTATAACTCACTGACACATTAACTCCTCCTCTCCACTCGACCTCCCAGTAACAGCGACCAGTCAGACCAGTTCTACACAGCAGCTGAGGACAGTCAGATCTGTCTGGATGATCAGGATATGACTGATCCTCCTTCACACATGTCATCTTCCTGTTGTTGTCAGACAGTTTGATGTCTCTGTGTACTGTGTCTGTGTCGACTGTGAGTTCACAGGAATCTGATGGAGAGAAGAAGACATTTATTAATCTATCATCTGTTCATGTATTGATGATGACATCAGAGATTTGAAGGAGTGATGTCACAGTTTGAAGATGGTTTGTTTTCATGAATCAAATTAAAAACACACTTACACTTCCTCAGACCTGCTCTCAACCATCGGCCTCCAGAGACACAGAGAGCTTTCAGAGGGAGGGACTCCCTCCTCTCTGTCCTCACACTGATCCATGCTGCTCAGCTCACATCCACATCAGCTCACACACACTTTGATCTGGAGAGTAAACACAAATCATTCATGTGCACATGGACTCAGATCATCTGGTCATCATTTGTCCTGTACAGAGATCAGCTGATGTACTTCTACTATCATCCACTAGGTGGCGCCATGAAGCCGCAGATGGACCGTTTCCATTCAGACTGATTGAATTTGTCTGTCCAATATTTTAGTAACTTTCCCAAAACTAAACAACATTTGTCACAAACACGGTGAGCTCATAGAGCAGATTAAAATGAACTTAAAGTATCAAACTGCTCAGTCAGCACACAAAAAAGTACATTCAAACTGTCATTTAAAATTTTAAAGCTTGGTCGCTTTTATTTTGAAAAGAAAGAAATGGCGCCGGAAGCAGACGTACTTCCTGTGTGCTCACAGTGTTTTGGTTCGAGCAGCTCGGGTCGAGACAAAGAGCGTGACGTAGAAACAGCTGATCGCTTTATCTCAACATGAGCTACAAGCTGAGGAAGTTAGTTTGTGTGAATAAGTCCAAATGTCTCAGAAACTACAGGAAGCTGATCTGAAGCCTGAAGCAGGTTAGACTGTTTACTGCTTCTTCTCACTGTCAGCTGCTGCTCACTCACAGGTCTGCAGGCCAGAACCAGATCCAGAACCAGGTGTGTCAAAGTACATACAGATAGAGACAGGTAAAAATAAAACTACTGTACACATAAAAAGTATATAAATGTATATGATGTATGAACATGTATATCTCAGTATATTTATTTGTATATGAACATTTATATGAAAGGATGCTGAGATAAACCTGCTTTATTCAGCAGGTTGTGTACAGTACATGAACAGTAACATAAACAGTGTGAGTAAATTGTGTGATACACAGGTGTAACTAACATGAGCACACCTGGTCCAGGTAATCTTTCTCATGTCAAACATTAAAGGAAGTATCAACATCAAAAATTCGTTTACTAAAACATGTCTGTGCTTCATGTTTCTCCACAGACTTCCAGCAACTGGTGACCAAAGAAGAAGATGATCCCGTCAGTCTGGACCAGAGTGACCCACCAGAACCCCCACACATTAAAGAAGAACAGGAGGAGGTCTGGACCAGCAGAGAGCAGCTTCAAGGCCTGGACCAGGCTGATATCATCAAGTTCACATTCTTTCCTGTTGCTGTGAAGAGTGAAGAAGAAGATGACGATGAAGAGAAACCTCAGTGCTCACAGCTTAAACAGAGACAAACTGAAGACATGAAACCAGAAGCTGATGGAGAGGACTGTGGAAGACCAGAACCAGACAGAGACTCGGATCCAGATCATCATGATGAGACTTCACACTCCTCTGAACCTGAGACTGATGACAGTTGTAAATGGGAGACTAGAGAACCTTTTCAGAACAATGAAGAACCTGGAAGTGATCTAGACTGTAACGCTGTAAAAACATCTACACGCTTTGAACACAACAGACATCTGCAGAAACACGACGAGGTCCAAACAGGCGGGAAACCCTTTAAATGTTCAGTTTGTGGTAAAACATACCACTGGAAGAAATCTTTAACAGCTCACATGAAACTTCACACTGAAGAAAAACGTTTCAGCTGCTCAGTTTGTGGTAAAAAATACCACTGGAAGAACTCGTTGATGGCTCACATGAGGCTCCATTCAGAAGAAAAACGCTTCAGCTGCTCAGTTTGTAGTAAAAGATACCACTGGGAGAAATCCTTAATGGTTCACATGAGACTTCATTCAGAAGAAAACCGGTTCAGCTGCTCGGTTTGTCAGAAAACATTTCAACAGAAAGAACATGTAAAGATGCACATGAGAGTCCACGCACAGGAGAAATCTTTCAGTTGTTCGGTCTGTGGTAAAACATTTGCACGAAGTTCAACGCTGAACTCACACCAAAGAGTCCACACAGGGGAGAAACCATTCAGCTGCTCAGTCTGTAAAGCAAGCTTCAGACACAGCCGCAACTTGTTCCAACACATGAGGATCCACACAGGTGAGAAACCCTTCAGGTGTTCAGTGTGTGGGATAAGATTCGCACAAAAACAACATCTGAAACAACACACGAGAACCCACACAGGAGAAAAACCCTTCAGCTGTTCCTTCTGTGGGAAAGGATTTGCACAAAACTCAGCTCTGACGTCGCATTTAAGAGTTCACACCGGAGAAAAACCGTTCAGCTGCTCAGTCTGTAAATCGAGTTTTAGCGTCAGGAGTAATTTGTCTACACACATGAGGATCCACACAGGAGAAAAACCCTTCAGCTGCTCAGTGTGTGGGAAAACATTCGGACATGGAGGGAATCTGAGACAGCACATGAGAGTCCACAGAAAGGAGAAGTCGTTCAGTTGCAGTGTTTGTGATAAAAAGTTCACTCAACTTGTCTCTATTAGAAAACACAAGTGTGCTGGCAAGAGCAGCGTGAGCAAATGAAGCAGCAGAGTTTATCACTTTATGTGTTCCATGACTAGAAAATATACATTTTTACGTGATCTGCAGCATCAACTTTACTGTAAATATGAAACCAATGGACTCGACACTGAACACTGTGCATCTGATCTTCATGTTCATGGGTTCAGGACATTTCTATGGATGAATCAGCTGACAGAGTGAGATGATGACTGGATCACCAGCTACACTGTAAAAAAAAACCAAACAAACATTGATTGATCATCCAGATGAGCCTGAGCCTCATCAGGACTGAACCCACATCCTCAGAACATCTGATTGGCCCTCAAACATCCTGACCTGTTGCATCATCTTCAAAAGATGGTTGAGCAAAACAATAAGAATGATTTCATTTTACCTGAACGTTAATTCTTTTGCAGTCACAAGAACTCTAATGAGATATGAAGTCTATGGTTGGCAGTATCATGTGACCTCTCCTCACATGTCTTGTATTTCCATCTTGGAAACTGTATGAATTAAAAACTGTTAATAAAGTGAATGAACTGCAGCTGAACCTGTCATCAGCCTTTAGCCACATGGCATCATTTTTTAAAATCTCCAGCTGAGTTCTGATCAATTCTGCATGAACTGAAGCTCCTTTTAAGCAGAATTGCTCAGAGACCTGAGTCATGTTTGTTAGAACAAATACTGAGGACAGTTTATGTCTCGGCTAAAAACAGAATAATAAAACATATTTGTTCCAGTCAAAACATTTGGTCCCCCCCCCCCAGAAAAAATCTGTAATCACAACCTTTAAAGAAGAAACTGTAACATGTAATGTAACCCTATGAATTCACTCACATGTTCTGAAAAAAGTGTCACAATCTTGTTGAACCCCAGATAAGTGTATCTTCAATATTTATGGCAGAAAATCTCTAAATGTTTTAATGATGAGAAATAAAAGAGACATTTTACATCAGCCAATCAGCATCAAAAAAACATTCACACTGTGATCAAAGTATCCTGATGATCAGACATTCACACATTTCTCACCTGCTGAACTCACTTCAGGTCGACTTACAGACGCTGTCACCTTCAGCTGTGGAGGAAACCCTGGGAGAGAAGAAGCTGCTCATTTCTTCCTGTCAGTCCTCGTCTGTGTGTCTGTGTGCGTCTGATCTGAGGACGCCGTCACACCCTCACAACTTCAAGTCCACGTCTAAAAAAAGACATCAAAGTGACGTCAAAACCAGTCGAACCTGTGGCAGAAACCAGGTGAGTGCCAGAGAAATCACATGATCACATGATGTAGTTCTACTACCTGTCCACTAGATGGAACCAACTAACCCTGTAATGAACTAAAGATCAGCACTGACGGAGTGAAGCAGCAGTGTGGATCACATTGGTACACAATGATATTTTACATACATGTTGGTTCTTGGTTCTTCACTCTGTTCATCAGTCCTGGTTCTTAACAAAGAGGGACCAGAACCTTCAGAACCCAGGATGCCACAGATGAATGAATAGAAAGGGTCTGAGGCTGAGTCTTGTTCTATCCATAAAGTTTGTTATTATCACTTCTAACTGAGCTAGGATGACTGTCCAGACTCTTCTTTCTTTTATTTTTTTTTCAACCAACCAAAAAAACGACATAATTTGTGTGTGTGTGTATTAATATGAAATCAGTATGATTATGTCTCTGTAATTATAATATCTATCAAACATTTATGACTGAACTTTCTGACGTTTTAATATGTCATAATATGTATTTAAATTAAAGAGCTGATTGTTTTTATTCGATTTATTTATTAACATCAAGATTTAAAAATGTACCCGCTTTTATTTTGTAGTCCAGCGAAGAAGCCTCACCGGAAGTGTGTATACTTCCTGTCGCTAACATGCTAACGTGTCCGTGTCTCGAGCGTTTCTATCAGGTCCAATGGGAGTGAAGCAGCAGAGCCAGCACGTGAGGACAAACCTGTTGAAGAGGAAACTTTCGGAAAGTTTCCCCGCAGACATATAGACAGCAAAGAGTGTTTATGACGTAGAAACAGCTGATCGCTTTATCTCAACATGAGCTACAAGCTAAGGAAGTTAGCTCAGCGTGCTAACAGGAAGTAGCCTGCTGGACGTCAGTTTGTGTGAATCAGTCCAAATGTCTCACAAACTACAGGAAGCTGATCTGAAGCCTGAAGCAGGTTAGACTGTTTACTGTCTGACTGTTTACTGTCTGACTGTTTACTGTCTGACTGTTTACTGTCTGACTGTTTACTGTCAGCTGTCTGACTATTTACTGTCTGACTGTTTACTGTCAGCTGTCTGACTGTTTACTGTCTGACTGTTTACTGTCAGCTGTCTGACTGTTTACTGTCTGACTGTTTACTGTCTGACTGTTTACTGTTTGACTGTTTACTGTCAGCTGTTTGACTGTTTACTGTCTGACTGTTTACTGTCTGACTGTTTACTGTCTGACTGTCAGCTGTCTGACTGTTTACTGTCTGACTGTTTACTGTCTGACTGTTTACTGTCAGCTGTCTGACTGTTTACTGTCTGACTGTTTACTGTCAGCTGTCTGACTGTTTACTGTCTGACTGTTTACTGTCAGCTGTCTGACTGTTTACTGTCTGACTGTTTACTGTCTGACTGTTTACTGTTTGACTGTTTACTGTCAGCTGTTTGACTGTTTACTGTCTGACTGTTTACTGTCTGACTGTTTACTGTCAGCTGTCTGACTGTTTACTGTCTGACTGTTTACTGTCAGCTGTCTGACTGTTTACTGTCTGACTGTTTACTGTCAGCTGTCTGACTGTTTACTGTCTGACTGTTTACTGTCTGACTGTTTACTGTTTGACTGTTTACTGTCAGCTGTTTGACTGTTTACTGTCTGACTGTTTACTGTCTGACTGTTTACTGTCAGCTGTCTGACTGTTTACTGTCTGACTGTTTACTGTCAGCTGTCTGACTGTTTACTGTCTGACTGTTTACTGTCAGCTGTCTGACTGTTTACTGTCTGACTGTTTACTGTCTGACTGTTTACTGTTTGACTGTTTACTGTCAGCTGTCTGACTGTTTACTGTCTGACTGTTTACTGTCAGCTGTCTGACTGTTTACTGTCTGACTGTTTACTGTCTGACTGTTTACTGTTTGACTGTTTACTGTCAGCTGTCTGACTGTTTACTGTCTGACTGTTTACTGTCAGCTGTTTGACTGTCAGCTGTCTGACTGTTTACTGTCTGACTGTTTACTGTCAGCTGTCTGACTGTTTACTGTTTGACTGTTTACTGTCAGCTGTTTACTGTCAGCTGTCTGACAGCTGAATTATGGGTAGACAGAGTAGATGTAGTTCTGCTGGGTTTGTAGTTTTATTCTGATTTATAACTGCTCATATTAATCCAGTGTCAGAGGGTAACTGTGTTCAACTGTACTGTACTCACCAGTTGTGGACAGTAACAAAGTAATTAGGGTACTGTACTGAGTACTGTACTTAAGTACAGTTTTTGAGTATCTGTACTTTACTTGAATATTATTTTGGGGGGATACTTTTACTTTTACTCCACTACATTTCTATTGATGCTCTTATTACACTCTACTTTTGAGTTTACATCAGCTGATGATTTTCGTTTCTGCTCGCATATGGTATGTTTCGGTTGTATTGCTGTACCTGTACTACGTCATACCATACAATCCATACAATGGAATACGGACACTTTCAGCCTTTTATTTCACCAAGCTCTCACCAACCACTAAAAGTCAGTCCCAGATTTACTCTTGTCCGGCGGCTTCTTGCTCGCTCACTCTCTCCTTTTCTCTTCTTAGCTTTCTCTCCTGGTCTTCTTCGTCTTTGTCTTCTTCCTCTATGTGGTCATTTTCTCCATAAATGAAATGCATACATTTTTACGTCAGCATCTGCTAATAATAATAAATAAGGTCAATAGGCAGAGTCGATAATGACATCGGCATCAATGATGTGATGTTACTTGTAATTGTAATGGTAGTAAAGTGATGGTAATGTTGCAGACAAATGTTTAACCCGTTGCTGACTGTTTAAAGTTACTTACTACAACTGGGCTCTGTCACGGTGAAAGAGGTCCCTGGGGACATGAGCGCTTATGTATAGTTCCATAAGGACAGGAGAGTAAGAAGGGGGGAGGGGCATCAGGTTAATTATGAAAATATGTTTATGTTTATTTATTTGGGGTGTGTAATAATATATAATAGTTTGTAAACAGGTGTTTATATTATATTTTGGATTTATGTAAATATTTATAACTTATTTAGATTTATGAAAATATATAAAATCACCTATTTATAGTTAGTCATAGTCATAGTTAGTTATCCTAATTAGTCATGGGACTAATAAGATTTGTATAAGAGGAAGTCAGATTGTTTGAGTGTTGAGAGTTGTGGACAAGGAGGCTGTTGGTTAGTTGTTTGGTTGTTTGGTTGGTTGGTTGGTTGGTTAGGTTGTTATACTGTTGGTAAAGTGTTTGGATTTTTTCTGGTATGTGTTTAATAAGGACACTGTCTGTCTGCTCTGACAACAAGAAAATTAAGTTTTCTAAAACATGTCTGTGCTTCATGTTTCTCCACAGATGTCCAGCAGCTGGTGGTGACCAAAGAAGAAGCTGACCCCTCCAGTCTGGACCAGGATGACCCACCAGAATCTCCACACATTAAAGAAGAACAGGAGGACTTTTGGACCAACAGAGAGCAGCTTCAAGGCCTGGACGAGGCTGATATCATCAAGTTCACATTCTTTCCTGTCACTGTGAAGACTGAAGATAATGAAGAAGAAGAAGATGATGAAGATAAACCTCAGTCCTCACAGCTTCAACAGAGACAAAATGAAGACATGAAACCAGAAACCGATGGAGAGGACTGTGGAGGACCAGAACCAGACAGAGACTCGGATCCAGATCATCATTTACAATCAGATACTGATGATGAGACTTCAGGTTCCTCTGGTTCGTCTGACAGTGATGATTGGAAGAAGAGCAGTGGACATCAGTCAGGTTTGAACTTTATGAAAAATAACCATGGATGTGATCGAGATGAAAAACCATTCAGCTGCACTGAGTGTGGGAAAAGATTCAGCCAGTCGTACAACTTGAACAGACACATGAGGATCCACACTGGAGAGAAACCGTTCAGCTGCTCATTCTGCGGGAAAGAGTTCATCCAAAAGATAAACATGAAGCGTCACATGGGGCGACACACGGGGGAGAAACAAAACAGCTGCAGAGTTTGTGGCCAAAGATTCACTCGAGTTTGTCAGCTCAAAACTCATCTGTGTGTCGGCCGACAGTCGTCACAACTTCATCAAAGAGGAACGGAAAGCAACAGAGATGAACGTTTCCAAACCTTTGGAGAATCAGATGTGAACTTTAATCCAGACTCTGATGATGGCACTTCATCAGTGTCTGAGACTGATGACAGCTGTGACTGGGAGAGCAGAGAAAGTCAGTCAGGTTCAAACTTTGTGAAAAATAGAAGTGAGAAATCGTTCAGCTGCGCTGAGTGTGGGAAAAGATTCAGCCAATCGTACAACCTGAACCGACACATGAGGATCCACACCGGAGAGAAACCCTTCAGCTGCTCAGTGTGTGGGAAAACATTCACTCAGAAGATAACTCTGACACGTCACATGGGACGACACACAGGAGAGAAACTGTTCAGCTGCAGCGTTTGTGACCGTAGATTCACGCGACTTTATCAGCTCAAGAACCATCAGTGTCTCGGGCACCAGTCCTCACAACTAATAGAGGCTCATGATGAACCAGAACCAGACAGGCTCTTTAATCCAGATACTGATGATGACACTTCAGACTCTTCTGAATCTGAGAGTGATGACAGCGATGATTCAGAGGACACCAGTGAACCTGAAGGTGATCTGGACGGTAACACTGGAGAAACTTCAGATAGCTCGTCTGAATGTGGGACAAGTTTTGAACATCTACAGAAACATGACGAGGTCCAAACTGGGGGGAAACCCTTCAAATGTTCAGTTTGTGGTAAAACGTACCACTGGAAGAAAACCCTGACGGCTCACATGAAACTTCACACTGAAGGGAAACCATTCAGCTGCACGGTTTGTAAAAAGACATTTCAACAGAACGGAGACGTTGTGAGACACATGAGGATCCACACCGGAGAGAAACCCTTCAGCTGCTCCTTCTGTGGGAAAGGATTCACACAAAGCTCGAGTCTGACCTCACACCTCAGAGTTCACACAGGAGAGAAACCTTTCAGCTGCTCAGTCTGTCAGTCAAGTTTCAGTCGGCGAGATTATTTATCCCAACACATGAGGATCCACACCGGAGAGAAACCCTTCAGCTGCTCAGTCTGTGGGAAAGGATTCACATTTAAGACTGACCTGAGACAACACCTGACCGTCCACTCAGGAGAGAAACCCTTCAGCTGCTCTGTCTGCGATAAAACCTTCACACAGAGCTCGACTTTGGCCTCACACCTGAGAGTTCATGCACGAGAAAAGACTTTCTCATGCTCAGTCTGTCAAGCAAGCTTCAGTCGCAGGGAAAACTTGGCCCAACACATGAGTACCCACACTGGGGAGAAACCATTCACCTGCTCAGTGTGTGGGAAAGGATTTGATAGAACGTCAAATCTGAGACAACACCTGACTGTCCACGCAGAGGAGAAACGCTTCAGCTGTTCAGTTTGTGGAAAAAGATTTGCTCTGCATGCATCTCTGAGACGACACTCAACTGTCCACACAGGAGAGAAACCTTTCAGCTGTTCGGTTTGTGGTAAAAGTTTTGGAGAGAAGGGAATCCTCAGACGACACCTGACTGTCCACACGGGGGAGAAACTCTTCAGCTGTTCAGTTTGTGGGAAAAGATTTGCACTGCGAGGAACTCTTAGACGGCACCTGATCGTCCACACGGGGGAGAAGCCGTTCAGCTGTTCAGTTTGTGGTAAAGCGTTCGGACAGAGGGTGACTCTGAGACGTCACATGACTGTCCACACGGGTGAGACGGGGTTCACTCACAGCGTAGATGTGGCCGACGGCAGAGGAGATCCATGAAGCTACTAGATTCTGATCACACAAGTCGCGAAGCAACAAGAACTTTGAACTTTTGAACTTTTTTCTATTCGGTGACGTGTACTGAAGTATTTAATGTCACTACAGTCAATGTGTTCTGTTAAAGGACCTGTGTGTAGCATGTGGCTGCTGAGTGCAGTGCTCTCACCTCACCCTCTTGTTCTCTTGATCCTGGCATGAAGAAGTATGGTGACAAAAACACTCGGAAAAAAACTGAAAGGTCGAATCTAGAGTGAGTTTTTAGTTTGTCCATCCTGGGCTCTTGTAGAAACATGGAGGACCTGCAGCATCTGTTGAAATGAAGTCACAAAAACAGAATGACTTATTTTCAGCTGATTACACACTAATAATAATTAAACACTCATTTGCAACATTATGCATTTACCGTTTCTGCCTTATTCTGTATATTAGACAAAATTTGATTTCTTGATGTTCTGCAGCTGATTTGTTGTTTTATGTTTTTCAAGCCTGTTCAGATGTCACATGCATGCTTGTTGCTCTAATTTTTGTCTCATTTAAGTTTACTGCTGAAGCCTAAAAGACTTGCAGAACTTCAGGAGTTTCCATTGGGTTTATTAGGATTGCCTCAGGTTGGGTTCTGAAGGTTTACCTGAGGTCATTGGGTCCAAACCTGTGGACCTATGAACACCCCATCAGACTCAGCAGTAGTTATGACACTGATAAATGTCGACGTGTTGCTGATTTAAACTTTTAGTCTGTGATTTCACGTCACAGTCTCTTCAAGTCTTCCTACTTCTTTAATTTTAGACTCATTTAAACTCTGCTTAGCATTTTCTTTAAGTTTAAAAAATGGTCAGATCATTTTGTTTGTAAAACACTACAAACTTTTACTTTCATCAAAAATATGTGTATATATGTGTAATATAGATTATATAATATAGATAGATTTTTACTTTAGCGTAGTGACATGTTTCAGGATCAAAACTCACTTTGAACTTTTTTTTTGTTTCCAGCTGACAGAAAAATTCTGTTGATTTCTGATATTAATCTGTTGTGAAGTAAAAACCGCTTGATGTGTTGATCTCTCCTAATAATATCAAATTAAACACGACACTTGTTTTTGGTCTAATTTTTAAAAAAATGAATTAATTACTGTTTAATTAGAGATGTCAGATGACAAAATGTTTATTCCAACAGAGACAATGTCCAGTCCAATAGAGGCAGAGTCTGCCGGGTGCTGAACAAAGATGGTGGCTCTGTGCTGTGCTGTTTAATCACAATCTGTCTCGTCACGACCTTTTGTGCAGAGAGGAAGTCCTGCATGTTTCTGTTGATCGTCTGTAGAGTTAATGCTGAATCATTCAGCTGTTAGTGATCAAGATGCATCGATCATAATAATAAATGCTTCGGTCTGAACTAACATGTTTATCACTGTAATGATGATGCCCTACAGATGTGTGAACATCTGCGAGTCAGCCAGATAAATGTTTAAATTTATGAGTACGAGTATCAGAGGACTGATGTTTTAAAGTGACATTGTCATAGATTCATCAAACAATGTTTTGTTCATCGTCCACATCATAAGTTATATTATCCTCACAGCCATCAGTGAACAGAGGGACTGACCGGCTCTCTCTGCCCAGACGGAGGCTGTTTTCTGGGGGACATTACGACGTTAACTATGATAAACTGGATGATCTGTTCAGTCTCAGATTTGCGTCAGATTAAAGAGGAAGTTTTTCTGTGTTTGAGGTGGAGCTGTTTGTGGACTGAAGACATAAAACTGTCTGTCTGTACAAAGAAGGTTCAGTGCTGATTGAAGATAAATGAGTTTGTGTGTTTTTGTAATAAGAAAAATATTTTATTGTGTTTGCTAATAAAATCTTAAAAGTGTGAACCTTGACTCTTCTACCTAAAAGTTACAGAGGCAGTTTAGACCAGCTGGTCTGGAGCAGATCAATCACAGAGACCGTCATGGTCATCACAGATCCATCTGGAAGACACACTGACAAACAGTGTCTCACACACTTTGTGACGTTTTAATATGTATTTAAATTAAAGAGCTGATTGTTTTTATTCGATTTATTTATTAACATCAAGATTTAAAAATGTACCCGCTTTTATTTTGTAGTCCAGCGAAGAAGCCTCACCGGAAGTGTGTATACTTCCTGTCGCTAACATGCTAACGTGTCCGTGTCTCGAGCGTTTCTATCAGGTCCAATGGGAGTGAAGCAGCAGAGCCAGCACGTGAGGACAAACCTGTTGAAGAGGAAACTTTCGGAAAGTTTCCCCGCAGACATATAGACAGCAAAGAGTGTTTATGACGTAGAAACAGCTGATCGCTTTATCTCAACATGAGCTACAAGCTAAGGAAGTTAGCTCAGCGTGCTAACAGGAAGTAGCCTGCTGGACGTCAGTTTGTGTGAATCAGTCCAAATGTCTCACAAACTACAGGAAGCTGATCTGAAGCCTGAAGCAGGTTAGACTGTTTACTGTCTGACTGTTTACTGTCAGCTGTCTGACTGTTTACTGTCTGACTGTTTACTGTCAGCTGTCTGACTGTTTACTGTCTGACTGTTTACTGTCTGACTGTTTACTGTCTGACTGTTTACTGTCAGCTGTTTGACTGTTTACTGTCTGACTGTTTACTGTCTGACTGTTTACTGTCAGCTGTCTGACTGTTTACTGTCTGACTGTTTACTGTCAGCTGTCTGACTGTTTACTGTCTGACTGTTTACTGTCAGCTGTCTGACTGTTTACTGTCTGACTGTTTACTGTCTGACTGTTTACTGTTTGACTGTTTACTGTCAGCTGTTTGACTGTTTACTGTCTGACTGTTTACTGTCAGCTGTTAGACTGTTTACTGTCTGACTGTTTACTGTCTGACTGTCAGCTGTCTGACTGTTTACTGTCTGACTGTCAGCTGTCTGACTGTTTACTGTCTGACTGTCAGCTGTCTGACTGTTTACTGTCTGACTGTTTACTGTCAGCTGTCTGACTGTTTACTGTCTGACTGTTTACTGTCTGACTGTTTACTGTTTGACTGTTTACTGTCAGCTGTTTGACTGTTTACTGTCTGACTGTTTACTGTCTGACTGTTTACTGTCAGCTGTCTGACTGTTTACTGTCTGACTGTTTACTGTCAGCTGTCTGACTGTTTACTGTCTGACTGTTTACTGTCAGCTGTCTGACTGTTTACTGTCTGACTGTTTACTGTCAGCTGTCTGACTGTTTACTGTCTGACTGTTTACTGTCTGACTGTTTACTGTTTGACTGTTTACTGTCAGCTGTTTGACTGTTTACTGTCTGACTGTTTACTGTCTGACTGTTTACTGTCAGCTGTCTGACTGTTTACTGTCTGACTGTTTACTGTCAGCTGTCTGACTGTTTACTGTCTGACTGTTTACTGTCAGCTGTCTGACTGTTTACTGTCTGACTGTTTACTGTCTGACTGTTTACTGTTTGACTGTTTACTGTCAGCTGTTTGACTGTTTACTGTCTGACTGTTTACTGTCTGACTGTTTACTGTTTGACTGTTTACTGTCAGCTGTTTGACTGTTTACTGTCTGACTGTTTACTGTCAGCTGTTAGACTGTTTACTGTCTGACTGTTTACTGTCTGACTGTCAGCTGTCTGACTGTTTACTGTCTGACTGTCAGCTGTCTGACTGTTTACTGTCTGACTGTCAGCTGTCTGACTGTTTACTGTCTGACTGTTTACTGTCAGCTGTCTGACTGTTTACTGTCTGACTGTTTACTGTCAGCTGTCTGACTGTTTACTGTCTGACTGTTTACTGTCTGACTGTTTACTGTTTGACTGTTTACTGTCAGCTGTCTGACTGTTTACTGTCTGACTGTTTACTGTCTGACTGTTTACTGTCAGCTGTCTGACTGTTTACTGTCTGACTGTTTACTGTCAGCTGTCTGACTGTTTACTGTCTGACTGTTTACTGTCAGCTGTCTGACTGTTTACTGTCTGACTGTCAGCTGTCTGACTGTTTACTGTCTGACTGTTTACTGTCAGCTGTCTGACTGTTTACTGTCAGCTGTTAGACTGTTTACTGTCTGACTGTTTACTGTCTGACTGTCAGCTGTCTGACTGTTTACTGTCTGACTGTCAGCTGTCTGACTGTTTACTGTCAGCTGTTTGACTGTTTACTGTCGACTGTCTGACTGTCAGCTGTCTGACTGTTTACTGTTGGCTGTCTGACTGTCGGCTGTCTGACTGTTTACTGTCGACTGTCTGACTGTCAGCTGTCTGACTGTTTACTGTCGGCTGTCTGACTGTTTACTGTCGACTGTCTGACTGTCGGCTGTCTGACTGTTTACTGTCAGCTGTCTGACTGTCGGCTGTCTGACTGTTTACTGTTGGCCTGTTCCTCCTCTAATAAAGCTTTCTGATGTTTCAGGTGTGGAGGACGCAGCTGTAGGTGAGCTGAGTTTTTATTTCATGTTTAGTCAGTGTGACGAGGACGTGTCAGTGCAGTGACACATGAATGATGTGCAGAGAGGATCCTTTCATAATAATAATAGTATTACAGTCAATATTCTGGCCTGGTCAAGTCCAGTGTCAACAGTTTACATTTTCACAGGAAAGTTCATTTACTAAAACATGTCTGTGCTTCATGTTTCTCCACAGATGTCCAGCAACTGGTGACCAAAGAAGAAGATGATCCTGTGAGTCTGGACCAGGATGACCCACCAAAGTTGCTCCACATTAAAGAAGAACAGGAGGACTTCTGGACCAGCAGAGAGCAGCTTCGAGGTCTGCAAGAGGCTGATATCAAGTTTACGTTCTTTCCTGTTGCTGTGAAGACTGAAGAAGAAGAAGATGAAGAAGAGAAACCTCAGTCCTCACAGCTTAAACAGAGACAAAGTGAAGATATTAAACCAGAAGCTGATGGAGAGGACTGTGGAGGACCAGAACCAGACAAAAACTCAGATCAACATTTACAACCAGATATAGATGTTAAGACATCACACAGCTCTGAACCTGAGAGTGATGACAGTTGGGATTGGGAGGACACGCGAGAAACTCCATCAGGTTTGAATTCTCCACAGAACAATGAAGAACCTGGAAGAGATCTGGACTGTAACACTGTAAAAACATCTACACGCTTTGAACATGACGGTTATCTGCAGAAACACAACAAGGTCCAAATTGGAGAGAAACCCTTTAAATGTTCAGTTTGTGGTAAAAGATACTCGAGAGAGGAGTCGTACACAGCTCACATGAAGCTTCACTCAGAGGGAAAACATTTCAGCTGTTCGTTCTGTAAGAAAACATTTCAGCAGAGAGGGAACGTGGTGACGCACATGAGGATCCACACGGGAGAGAAACCCTTCAGCTGCCCTTTCTGTGACAGGAAGTTTGCTCGAAGCTCAACGTTGACATCACACATGAGAGTCCACACGGGGGAGAAACCGTTCAGCTGCTCAGTGTGTAAAGCCAGCTTCAGTGTTGGTGGGAAACTGTCCGAACACATGAGAATCCACACCGGAGAGAAACCCTTCAGCTGCTCAGAGTGCGGGAAAACGTTTGCACGGCGGGAACACTTGACACAACACCTGAGCGTCCACACAGGGAAGAAACCGTTCAGCTGCTCAGTTTGTAATAAAGCGTTTCGAGATCGGGGAACTTTGACGCGACACATGAGCGTCCATACTGGAGAGAAACCGTTCAGCTGCTCAGTGTGCGGGAAAGCTTTTCGAGAAAAAGGAAATCTGACGCGACACACGAGAATTCACACCGGAGAGAAACCGTTCAGCTGCTCAGCGTGCAACAGAAGATTCACTCAGCTTCATATTCTAAAGAAACACAAGTGTGCTGCACAGAGCAATGCAAGTAAATGAAGCTGACTGCAGATGATTTAATGTGATCGTTTGTTCTTTAGCATCAAACTTCAAAGTGACCGACGTGACTGACAGCTCTGTTCAGATCAGGTCATGCAGGTTTACCTATTCTCGTCACAGTTCATTTAGTCTTAGTTGGTCTTTAGAACTAAAGTGAAGCTTTGAAGTCTCATTTAAACAGCTGGACGTTCTTTATATTAAATCATTCAATCATGAGAACATTAACGAATCATCGACTTCCTGTCAGAAATCTTCCAGAATATTTTCTGTCTTTTTTCAAGATGGATTCATCCAATAAATTCATTTTTTTACTTCAAACTTTATAATCAGACATGACAGAGTTCACCACGTGTCACCTCAACCTGTAAATATTTGTGATACATGATGACATCACAGTGACGACAGTTTGTGGATCTGTAGAGACAAACATAATGATGATGTTCAGTGAAGAAGAAATAAAAGAAGCTGAAAGAAGTTCTGTTGTTCTTCATTAAAGCTCCAGTGTCTTGTCTTTAAACTTTAAATTAATAATTAGTACTCCCTGTTTCCTGTAACTAATCTGTTCAGACAGACGGGTTAACAGACAGACAGGTAGTCAGGATGTTTCAGCTCTTGGAGGATCTCGAGGTGTCCCCAGGTCAAATAGGCTCTGTAATGAATCACACACAGAGTACAAACTGTTTGGAACTGTGCCATCCAGCGTCCTGCAGGTCATCATGAAGTTCCCGTTGCTGATTAATCAGATATCTTTGCCATAACTTGCTAATATGTTTCTATCTGAGTGGACAGGAGGGTGAGCGACCAGACCAGGTAACAAACACTTCACCTGACTGTGACAGGTGGACAATATTCATTTATTATTCAACTCTGACGTTGGTGATGACGTCACATTTTTATATTTCCTGCAGGATCCAGGAAGTATCTCAGATGAGCGTTTGTAGTCCATCTTCTGGACTTTGTAGTTTTACCACAGATCACGTCAATAACATTCACCGTCGCTTCATGACGGAGTCTGAGAACAGTCCACTTCTCCTAACTCCTCATCACCTCTCCTTCACATCAAAGTGGTTAGGAAAGGACTTAGAAGCTATTATTTGACTATTCGACCGTACCCGGATGTTGTTCTTTCTTCGTCTTCCGGTTTAGTCTTTGAAGCGACTCGAGCGTGACGTCTGTCGTCTCTTATCGCGAGACGAACTCACACCCGCTTTTATTTTGAAAATCAACGAGGAAGCTGGGCCGCGAGCAGATGTACTTCCGGTGTGCTGGCAGTGTTTGTCGGAGCATGGAGTCGGTCCGGATGTGTGAGTCGGTCCAGATGTTGAGGTGTTTCGTCAGTCAGCGGCTCAGTGCGGCAGCTGCAGAGATCAGTGAGATGTTTGAGAGAACTATCAGAGAGCACGAGAGGAGGCTGCACGAGACTCACACTGCAGGTCTGATACACACTGTACACACACTATACATGGCACACTATACACACTGTACACACACTATACATGGCACACTATACACACTATACACACTGTCCACAGACAATTTGAGTGAATGCTGTGTGTGGTTGCTTTACGGCACTAAGTCACACACACCAACTATTTCACTGATTCTGGTGAAACTGGATCAGATTTTATGGAGAAAATGTTTCCTGGTTTTCCCTCTGATGTCCTCCGGCTGCTCCGCCTCAGCTCTCTGTGATGTTAGCTTGTTAACAGGATGAAACTGCTTCATTAATTACGCAGAAAACAGTTGATAGTGATTCATACAAGAAGCAGCTCTCAGCAGCATCAGCTGGAATGAGTTAGTACAAATTTAAAAGTCTCTGTATCAGCTGCTGTGTCAGTAATCTGTCAGTTTTCTCCTCGAAGATCAATGTCAGTGTCGATCTCAAAGGTCCCAGATCAGTTTGGCTCTACTGTCTGATGTCACAGGGTTGTTTCACCTGTTGTTTGGATCTTTATTAAAACATGACAGTAGATCCACAGAAAACATAAAAACAGATTCATTCATTGAATTTACAGAAATGTGTTTCATGTTTCTCCACAGACGTCCAGCAGCTGGTGGTGACCAAAGAAGAAGATGATCCCGTCAGTCAGGACCAGGGTGATCCACCAGAACCCCCACACATTAAAGAGGAACAGGAGGAGGTCTGGACCAGCAGAGAGCAGCTTCAAGGCCTGGAACAGGCTGATATCATCAAGTTCACATTCTTTCCTGTTGCTGTGAAGAGTGAAGATGAAGATGAAGAGAAACCTCAGTGCTCACAGCTTCAACAGAGACAAACTGAAGACATGAAACCAGAAGCTGATGGAGAGGACTGTGGAAGACCAGAACCAGACAGAGACTCGGATCCAGATCATCATGATGAGACTTCACACTCCTCTGAACCAGAAACAAAAGTGAATTGGAAGAAGAGCAGTGGACCTCAGTCCGGTAACCGTGGATGTGATCAGGGTGAGAAACCGTTCAGCTGCTCAGAGTGTGGGAAAAGATTCAGCCAAAACTCAAACATGAAGACTCACATGAGGATCCACACTGGAGAGAAACCGTTCAGCTGCTCGGTTTGCGGGAAAAGATTCACTCAGAAGATAAATCTGACTCACCACATCATGGCCACACACACGGGGGAGAGGAGATACAGCTGCAGCGTTTGTGGAAGAAAGTTCACTCGTCGCTACGGACTGAAAACTCATCAGTGTTTCGGCCGTCAGTCATCACAGCTTCATCAAAGACGAACTGAAGATGAAGAACATTTGAAAACATTTAGAGAACCAGACAAGAACTCAAATCATGATGACAAGATGTTCTCTGAAGCTGATGTTGATGTCAGCTGTGATTCAGAGGACAGCGGACCTCAGTCAGGTTTGAACTCTCAGAACAATGAAGAACCTGGAAATGATCTAGACTGTAACACTGTAAAAACATCTACACACTCTGAACACAACAGACATCTGCAGAAACACGACAAGGTCCAAACAGGCGGGAAACCCTTTAAATGTTCAGTTTGTGGTAAAACATACCACTGGAAGAAATCTTTAATGGTTCACATGAAACTTCATTCAGAGGGAAAACATTTCAGCTGCTCAGTTTGTAAAAAGACGTTTCAATGGAGAGAACACATCGTGAGGCACATGAGAGTCCACACTGGAGAGAAACCCTTCAGCTGCTCCTTCTGTGGGAAAACATTTGCTCAGAACTCGAGTTTGACCAAACACTTACGAGTTCACACAGGAAAGAAACCATTCAGCTGCTCAGTCTGTCAGAAAACATTTCAGCGGCGGGAAACAGCTGTGATTCATATGAGAGTCCACACTGGGGAGAAACCCTTCAGCTGCTCCGTGTGTGGGGCCAGGTTCAGTTTCCGCAGTAACCTGTCCCAACACGAGAGGATGCACACTGGGGAGAAACCCTTCAGCTGCTCAGTCTGCGGGAAAAGATTTGCACGAAAGCCACACCTGAGCACGCACCTGACAGTCCACACAGGGGAGAAACCCTTCAGTTGCTCAGTCTGCAGTAAGACTTTTTCCCAAAAGGGAAATCTGAAGCAACATCTGTTCGTCCACTCGGAGGAGAAAGCGCTAAGTCACAGCATGAATGTCAGAGACAGCAGTGGAAGTAAATGAAGCTGCGGAGACACTCGTGGAGAACACTGACTTGATTCAACACTGATCAGCCAGGACGTTCCTGTGTCTGCTGGGACGTGAAGAACTCCAACAAACTTCTAAACTCCGATGATTCAGACATGAATCAGCCTATGAACTGTATCTGCATGTTAGCCAGGAGCTCTGTAGTTGTGCTTCATCATAGCTGTTGTGCGTTAAATAACTTAAAGGGATAGTTCGGGATTTTTGACATGAATCTGTATGGCATCCCCGTCAGTAGTGTCGCACATCCACACCGACTTACCCCCGACAGTGTCCTGTGGGCCGAGTTCTGTCCAGGTTTGGTCAGCAACGAAAGTAGTCCGGCAGGTTTGCTGGGACACGTAAATAAAAAGTTTTTCTTCTCAAAACAGCATGTGTTCAAAAGAGTGATTTATTTGCACCACAAAACCGATAACCTCAAAAAAAGTCCCACCTCGTAATCAATTGGCCCTACTTTCTCTCTTTTTGTATCCCTGCGCTGCTGCAAGATGACAGACGAGGGCTGGGCTGCCCGGAGAGAGCCTGGTGGGGTGGAAGGAGCCGGGTCGGAATGGGGCGCTTGAAAAAGTGCCCCATTCCGACGCGGCACGTCCGCGAACAAAACTAAACAGTAGCGGCCACTTGCAGCAGCGCAGAGATACAAAAAGAGAGAAAGTCGGTGTGGCTGCGCGACACTACTGACGGGGATGCCATACAGCTTCATGTCAAAAATCCCGAACTATCCCTTTAAATGTAATGACACTTTCAGAGATTAAAAAAAACATCTTTCAGACATCATGTTTCGTTTGTGACGCCTCACGGGTCAATTTTCAATCTTTGCTTGCTTCATTGTTGATATCCACTCCTTATATGCGTGCTGACATCATCAGGTAAAACTTTCACTCACAGGTGGATGATGAAGCTGAATATGAAGTAAAACCAGCAGCGCCTCCAATAACTCACTTTCACTTGAACTGAATTAACTTGAATTGAGCATTTCACGACTGTTTATTTCTGTTGAATCAAAGTTTTCCAGACAGCCTTGCCTCATCGTACCGTACGAGGACTTCCTTTTAGAGACCTCCATGTTATCACATGTCAACATGTTGGTTTGTTGGTGTTGGCTGAAATGTGTTTACGCTGTTATGAACACAAGCTTCTCTGTACTGCTATAAATGAAACTAAATTTAAGCCTGAACACTTGTCTTCTTTTACTGCAGTACAGATGTGTCCAAGTTCCAACGTACAAACACACATAACACGTTATTGTGACATCAGTCACAGTTAAGAGTTATTCCTGGGACAATAAATCATCAACAGAAGTTGTTCAAGCAGCATAATTGTCGACGTGTTCTTCATGTGTTAACAAAACATCTGCTTCCTGTCGGGGTTAATCAGAATATTTTGACTTTGATTTTAGTTTCTTCTTTTTACTGGAGACTTATGTTTCTTCTCACAAATTTTTTCTAAAACACGTAAAAAAGAGTAAAAACAACTGCTGATTTTATTGAATCTGTTTGTAAAAGTAGTTTTGAAAACCCTGAAACAAATCATTTATCGACCTGTAAATATTCATGAAGCATGAAAATTCATCCAAACTTTGTCGACACTTCAACATGATGTCACTGTAACAATGGTTCATGAATCATGTGACTGAATTTTTAGAGACAAACATGCTGTTGATGTTCAGTGAGGCCGTGAAGAAATAAAATCTCTGCTGCTTCATTGTGAGTCTGGTGTTGGTGTGAAGGACTTCTAGCAGTGACGCACAACCAGCTGAAACCCCTCATCTCACCCAAACGTGATAAAAGCAGTCAGGCACTCTGTGTTCAGTGTTTGATTTGTCTGTTCTGGGCTCCTGCAGAAGAAGATCCGTCAACTCAAACACCAATTAAGTCTTTTGTGACCACTTTGAAACAGATGCTAACAGGGGAACTGTTAAGAACATTTTAGAATTAAATCAACAAATAAATTAAAGTTAATATGACATGTTCTGCTTTAGCTTTCATGCTAGTTCCTTTGGTCACATAAGGCTGATGGTGGTTTGACAGTTTGATGGCGGTTGGTCTGAGGATTTGTTCACCAGCACTTGGTTGTGGGCAGTAAGGAGGTCTTGACCCTCTGTCTGGGATTGAAGATGTCTCTGACCTCTGTCTCCAGACGAACACCGGGCACCTTAAAAATGGACACTGCTGAAAAACAGAAGAAAAAAATGAAGATGTGGGATATGTTTGTTTCAAATATTCAGGTGTAGAGGAGGTCTTACTGTCTCTGAGGTGCATGATGGGAGGAGGTAGTGTGCTGAAGTATGGGTGCTGCAGAGAGTCCTGTGCGGAGATCCGGTCTGTCGGGACGCCCTTCAACATCCTCTGGACCAGGTCCTCGGTCTTATAAGGCAGCTGGTTCAACCTGACCCACATCACAGAAAGACTGCTGGAGGACAGACTCTGTGCTAACACTGTATTCTTAATAAAACTGATCTTCTTGTTAATTATTCATAATTAAAGTTACATATTGGCTCTTACCTTTTCCAAACAGTCCTGAACTGCTTCAGCTCCGAGTGAACAAACCGATCTGGTGACAGAAAGGACAAAAAAAAGAGTTGATCAAATGTTGTTCAGACGTTCTCCTTTATCGATCTTAACGACTTTTCATCAGGTCGACGTTCAATCCATCCATGATTAGCTGATGGCCCAGGAAGTGGGCCGGGGAAACTGACCTGGTTTGTAGTTAGGCAGCTGACTGACTCCAGGCCAGCTGTCCTCAGATGGGACACCCAGGACCTGCAGGGACATGCAAGTGTTCAGTTTTATATAGAGACCTTTGACCTTTGACCTCACAAAGACATTAGTGTCTGTGCAAGCTTTTAATTTGAAATGTCTGTCCAGGAAGTGCTGAGTTAACAGCGATCAACAATATCAACAATAATAAGAAGAATAATACTTATTATTATTGTCATAACAATAAGAATATTTCTAATAATAATACCGTCCAGATCTTCTGTAGTTGTTGGAACACGTCGGTGTCTCCGGGGAACGCCGGCGCCCCCTGCAGCATCTCTATGAAGATGCAGCCAGCTCCCCTGATTCAAACACCATGTGTGTTATGAACTGGTCATATTTCAATATAAGCTTTATTTAGACTTTCTGATCTGTCCTGCTTGTTTCTTTTCTGAACGCTGAATCACATTTTGAAAGTGTTTGGTTAATGTTGAAAATATGTTCAGGTGAGCGCACTGACTCCAGCACTGACCAGATGTCCAGAGCTGTGGAGTAATCTGTGGATCCCAGCAGGACATCGGGAGGTCGATACCACAGTGTCACCACCTCAGAGGAGAAGGTCTGACTGGGGATGGACTTGGACCGAGCCAGACCTGGACCCAGAACCGGACACAGAGGTGTTATATTAATGTTATATTAATGTTATATTAATGTTATGTTAATGGGTTATTAACTGACCAAAGTCGGCCATCTTGAGTTCTCCCAGGTAGCTGATGAGCAGATTCTGAGGCTTCAGGTCTCTGTGGAGGATCCTCCGACTATGGATGTAGCTGAGAGCTCGCAGCAACTGGAACATAAAGATCTATAACAGCAACAACAAGAAGAATGAGAACAGCGACAACAACGAGAACAGGAAGTGACTGTCAGAGCGGTGATCAGCTGATATTTATTGACAGATGATCTGTGTGTGAACGAACCCGGACATTCTGTGAGTGCAGGCCTCCAGGGTGCTGGATCATGTACTGGGCCAAGTCCGTTTGCTGTAACGACACAAGAACCAAGAGTCCACACCATGAGAAGACGTTCTGACCACGTGTAGTCATGTGATCATGTGATCATGTGGTCATGTGTCTCACCACGTATTCAAAGACCAGTGTCAGAGACTCTCTGCTGTGGATGATGTCATGGAGGACAACGATGTTGGCATGTTTCAGACCTTTAAGGAGGGAGGCTGCACACACACACACACACACACACACACACACACACACACACATATTAAAAAAAAACACTGGGCTATGGTGTAAAAAGGCAAGAGCACTGTAAAAAGTTACTACTGTGGGGCACATTATAAAAGTGTGCACTGAAAAATAATCTACACTGTAAAAATAAGAATGAGGTCAAACAGTGTAAACAGTAATAAAGAACACTGTAAAAAATACTGTGTGTGTACTGACCTTCCCTGATGGCGGTGAATGGGACGCCTTCTTCTGTCTTCATACGAATCACCTTCAGAGCCACGAGCTGCCCGTTAATCCTTGACGAGCCACGGCGAAACAAAACATTTGTTTACACTCTGTCTGTGGTTTGGACTGTCTGTCTGTAGTTTGGACCAACTGTCTGTAGTGTGGGCTGACTCTGTCTGTCGTGTCTGTAGTACCTGCTGATTCCTTTGTAGACCGAGGCGTATGCTCCTTCACCCAGTTTCTCCAGACTCACGTAAGACTGAGCCGCTCCAAACTGAAGACCTGGTTTCTGAGCAGAGGACACGTGTTACACATCAGGCCATGTCTGCCGGACCGGGTCGTCCGTCAGACAAGGTCCTGTGGTGGACCAGCCCACAGTCCAAAGCCAGACATGTGATTAAACTCTAAATGACTGACAGGTGTGACATTGTTCTGACCCAGATGAGGCGGTCGGGGCTTATGTTCCGTCCCAGCGGGTCACTGTTGCTGCGTTCTCGCTGCACTCGGAACCGCCGGACCTGCAGAGTGTGGAACCAGTGGGGCCGGGACACAGAGGGGGACAGGTCCGGATTCATCTGAAGCATAGAGACCAGGGTACCTTAGACATTTAAATCCACCTTAAAAAAATGTTAAAGCACCTTAAAACGTAATTCTCTCTGAACTCTTCCAGACTTTTCTTGAGGTAAAATAACACTGTAAAAAGTAACTGACAAGATATAGGTGTTACTCAGACAGGAGTACAGTTACTCAGACAGGAGTACAGTTATTCTGACAGGAGTACAGTTACTCAGATACTGTTACCCTGACATGAGTGGTCATGGTTGTGTCAGTAATCAGTTACCTCAGCTGGAGGGAGGGAAGTTGAACTCCTGCTTTTTCTGAGCTCCTCCATCATCATATATTCCTCCTCTTCTCCTTCTTCTCCTTCTCCTTCTTCTTCCCTCCTCCCTGTCTCCTCCTCATCCTCCTCTTCCTTTCCACAGCAGCACTTCCTCACCCACCGGGACAGGTCGTCCATCTTGTCTTGGTCCTCTGGATTCACTCTTCTTCTCTCTCCGTCTCATGTGACTCACATGGTTCAGTCTCATGATCGTCTCTGTCTCCACGACAACACTGTCCGTTCAGTGTGTGTGTGTGTGTTCAGTGTGTGTGTTCAGTGTGTGTGCGTGTGTGCGTGCTGCCATCAGGTGGCCTCTGTCAGTCACTACAACACTGATCATTAAAGCACATGTGAAATCCTGATGCACTGTAAAAACACAAAAACAACAGACAGGATGTAGTTTGGATGTGAGGCGTACACTGTAAAAAGTGAAGAGCAGGGACCGCACTGTAAAATGAGTCCTGTCTCAGGTTTTGTTATTTACATTAACAACTTTTGTTACTTTGGCTACATTTCACGTCCACATTAGATGAACAGTGTTTGATATTACCTTTACTCGTCCAATCAGAAATGTGAATCCTGTCGTGCTGCAGTGACTCAGTGTGACTACCGGAGGGCAGTCAATCCTCTGATCAGTGTGTGTTCAGACGACCAAAGGAAGAAGGACCGTGACGCCTTCTGAGGACGTCAGGGTATCTTTACAAACCTGACATGAGTTTTCAGCATCTGACATAATGTATTTTAGAAAAAGAAACTTAAATAACATGCAGAAATATTTACACTTCATATTTACACTGATGAATGAAGTTTCATCTCATTAGTGCAGAACAATTAAATGAAAACTTCACAAAAAATGATGACAATAACAGTCACAGTGTGCATGTGTATGTGTGTGTGTGTGTGTTTGTGTGTGTCTGTGTGTGTGTGACATTGTTCTCTGGGAAACAGAGTGTGGACCAGAGCTCCCAGTATTGTAACAGTTGGAACAAAAGAGTCTGTTTTCCAAAGAAGCAGAAGACAGGAAGTCATTGAGCAGATCACATGGGACCAAGTGTGTGTGTGTGTGATGGTGTGTGACGGTGTGTGACGGTGTGTGTGTATGTGAACAGAGGAACATCTCAGTGTCTAACATGTTGTGCAGCTGACAGATGTGATGATCAGGCTGATAATCTGGTTCAATTCTTGTGGGCTGATGTGCAGACTGAACCTGTGTCTGCACTTTAACAGAAGCACTGTTAAACCAACATGGTGCTTCACTCAGCCTGTGCTGTGCACATTAACAATGTAAGAATCAATAACTGTGTCGCTGATCATGAGAACCTGTGTCCTGCTGTGACTCTTGATTGATGACCTTATCTTTGTTTTTCTTCTGGCGAGCGTTGATTTCTTTCCTTCCTTGCTTCCTGCTGCAGTCAGAGCTGATAACACTCATGCATGCAAACATAAATCTAAATGTGACACTCGGGAACACTTGCACACAAACACTGCATCTCGATGATAAGCATTCAACTTTACAATGTCTCACCTGCTAACTTACTTACTTACTTACTCCAGCAATCAACCATGTACAGTACTAAGCATAAATGTCTTCTTGAGACTCACTACAAAGTTCCAGGGCGTTCCTGTAACCATGGTAACTCACGGTGCCAAAGGAGAGGGAGCGACGCTGAATGAAGCCATTTTTACACGACAATGTCCAGACAAAGTCCAGAGTAGAGTCGTTGTTTCACACATGAAACAACAACAGGAGACTCTCTGTGTCAGACGAGTCCTCACACGTTGACTAAACTTTACAAACCAAATCTCAAAATGACATCACAGCTCTGTGACATCACAGCTCAGTGACATCACAGCTCAGTAAAGAAACTGATAATTCTGTGACGAGTCCATACCAGCTAAACAACCAATGCTCCGTGTTTAGATTCTGGCCTGGTGTGGGTCACAGGCACGCTTTAAACAACACCGTTGGCCGTGTGACAACCTGCCAATGAAAACATCACCCCCCTACTCAGATATACATTGATCTCATAAACGGGACGCCATCATCCATGTGAAATATCAACACCAAAAAAATATTCAAGGACTTTCAAGGATTGTATCTTTTTATGCCTGTTTTCAAAAAGCTTCCAGGACCTGAAACTTATTTTTTTCAAGGATCCATAGGAACCCTGCTGGTTGGAGCACAGCCTCTGAGACTAGCAGGGATTTACAGACTTTATGATGGAAACATTGATACCATTGAAGTACCAGATCAGGGGCATCCCTCTCTACCTTCACAAACCTCCTGAAGACCTCCAGCTCTTCAGAGAGGACCTCCTCTACAACACTACCAACAGCTGGACATGATACATCTGTCACAGCACTGCTACACTTTCTTATCACTCTATACCTTGATTGTTCCCTTCTCTGTAAGTTGCTTTGGATCAAAGCGTCTGCTAAATGACTAAATGTAAATATGTAAAGTAGCGCTAACTGTGGTTAGCTCCGTCAGCTGTATAGCTAACTAAACTGACTCAGCCCAGGATGCCAAACCTGGCAAGAAAACCACCTTGGTAGGCTGCTGTGTTCACTGTTAGACTGGACCCTGCTGGTTCAGAGGTTCTGTTGCTGTGTTCACTGTTAGACTGGACCCTGCCGGTTCAGAGGTTCTGTTGCTGTGTTCACTGTTAGACTGGACACTGCCAGTTCAGAGGTTCTGTTGCTGTGTTCACTGTTAGACTGGACCCTGCTGGTTCAGAGGTTCTGTTGCTGTGTTCACTGTTAGACTGGACACTGCCGGTTCAAAGGTTCTGCTGCTGTGTTCACTGTTAGACTGGACACTGCCGGTTCAGAGGTTCTGCTGCTGTGTTCACTGTTAGACTGGACACTGCCGGTTCAGAGGTTCTGTTGCTGTGTTCACTGTTAGACTGGACCCTGCTGGTTCAGAGGTTCTGTTGCTGTGTTCACTGTTAGACTGGACACTGCCGGTTCAGAGGTTCTGCTGCTGTGTTCACTGTTAGACTGGACACTGCCGGTTCAGAGGTTCTGTTGCTGTGTTCACTGTTAGACTGGACCCTGCTGGTTCAGAGGTTCTGTTGCTGTGTTCACTGTTAGACTGGACACTGCCGGTTCAGAGGTTCTGTTGCTGTGTTCACTGTTAGACTGGACACTGCCGGTTCAGAGGTTCTGTTGCTGTGTTCACTGTTAGACTGGACACTGCCGGTTCAGAGGTTCTGTTGCTGTGTTCACTGTTAGACTGGACAAAACAAAAATTCGACTTCCCATTTGATGGCTTCTACTTCCTTTTAATGGTTTCACCGCTTTTTTCCCTTAAAATGAAAATTTTTTGATTTATTTCTACAGTTTCCTGACGGCATCTTGTCCTGATGAAACGTGATGTTCCCACCATCAGACCTGCTGTTGTTCTGCATCCTGGATGTGGAGGGTTTGTCAGCGTTGGCACAGTGAGCTGAGGTGGCTTCTTGATGAGAGCCGCTGTGAAACAATGTGAGGGTGAGGGTTCGCTTCCTGTCTGCACACTCGTTTTTCTGAATCGCGGCTCTATTGTCCCAAAAAGGAAAAGAGTAATTAAAGAGAAGCCAGAGGGCGGCTCAGAGATCCTGCTGATCCTGGACTTTCATGTCAGACTGTGTTCCTACATTGCTCTGAGGACAGACTTCATTTATGAAGCCCCTGCTCGTGCACCATGTTCTCTGATGAGGACATCAAGTATACTTGACCAACAGTGTTTTACAGGAGCAGAACAGCTGTTTTATTCACACTTTTCTTCTTCTTTTGTCTTTTTAATGTAATTTCCAGTCGCTGAAATCTAACTTTTTTGTGTAAAGCTTGTTTTGTGTAAAGTTTTACAATCAACCATGTACAGTACTAAGCACAAACTTCTTATTGAGACTCACTACAAAGTTCCAGGGCGTTCCTGTAACCATGGTAACTCACGGTGCCAGAGGAGAGGGAGCGACGCTGAATGAAGCCATTTTTACACGATAATGTCCAGACAAAGTCCAGAGTAGAGTCGTTGTTTCACACGTGTAGCAACAACAGGAGACTCTCTGTGTCAGACGAGTCCTCACACGTTGACTAAACTTTACAAACTGAATCTTAAAATGACATCACAGCTCTGTGACATCACAGCTCTGTGACACATTATATCAAATTATATACTATTATTATTATACTTTATTGAGGAAATTTTTGTCACACTTCATAGTCATAGAGTTTATTTTAAATACTTCCTGTAATGCATGAAGCTGGTACCTGTCTGTATGAATTCATTTACTTTATTCAATATTTTTATTAATAAACATATCGAGTGGTAAAATGCTTGCAGTTTTTAGGATTTTTTTTACATGATGTGGTTGTCATGACGTCTTGTTATTGAAGTCACATGATACAGTTGCCATGGCTGATTGTTGAAGTCACATGATGAGGTTGCCATAGTGTCTGGTTGTTTAAGTCACATGATGCAGTTGCCATGGCGTTTGATTTGGTCATAATGAATGTATTGTGAAGCAGAACAAGGACAGCTCTAAGCACCAAGGAGAGCATAAAGGCAGCCAATGAAATGATGGGAGGAGCTCCAGGCAGCCAATGAGACAGTGGGAGGAGCTCCAGGCAGCCAATGAGACAGTGGGAGGAGCTCCAGGCAGCCAATGAGACAGTGATGTTCAGTGAGGAAGAAAGTGGTACATCAGGAAGTTCTGTTATTTCATGTTTATAAGCTGTAATATTAATATTCATAGAACAGATAATCACTATAATTAATTCAGAATTGATTATTAATGATGAATAATATAAATATTGTTCATTACATTCTGTTGAAATCTGATGATTATTCATCATTGATCATTAATGATACTTTAAAAATATCAGACAAACAATCAGAGTTCATTTAATTTATATTTTTATTGACAAACAATCGTCTGCTGATGATATTCACAAGTTCATTCAAAGCATCAGAATCATCAATGGTCAACTGAAAATTATATTCATCAATAATACTAAATTATCATTTTCTCTAAATCTGAAGAGTTTTCATCTGTTTTTTATGACTGTCTGAACTCCAGTGATCATTTTTCATATTTTATTTTAGTTTTTTTCTCAGGTCAGAAATCAAACGTTGGTTTTTAATCAGTGATGCTCATTTGAAGTCAGGTTCACTCTTATTGCACAAACAGGAAACAGCAGCACATTTTGTCTCTTTGGTTCCATAAAAACTTCTAAATGATTGAAACTGAGAGCAGATTCAGATTTGCACAGATTAAGACAACATTAATATTTATGTTGGGTGGATATATATGTTATATATAAGAGTAAACTTGTGAAATAATTTCAGTTTTGAGGTTCAAATTCTGTCAAAATGACAAACTTCAAAGAAACTTTAAATGAAAAGATATTTTTCAGATTTTTTTTTTCTGTTTCTGACTTTGTTTCAAACATTCCATATTTTTTTCACTTTCCTTCAACAAGCAGCCTGAGAAGAGTTTTGGTAAAATGGTGGACAAACAAAAATAAAACATTTCTTTTCAGACTTTGAATCTTCACTTTAAAAACTCTGCGATCACGACCAGAATCAGACACACCACAGTCGATGTGCAAACAGCCCCTGATGGGAAGAAGTCTCAGACGTACTCAGACTTGGTTCTGGCTGAGGGCCGTCCTGGGTGCATCCTCACCAGAGGGATGGGAACAGGTGTGGTACAGCTCTCCTTCTGCAGACACAAACAGGAAGCCAGCAGCAGAGTTCCCCCCACCAGGTGAAGAACTCCCGCTGTCCAGCCACAGAACAGAGCGTCCCCGAACTCCCACCGTGGCAAAACCTCCGGCACCGACTCATCAAAGAACTGTACGACCGCGATGTGAGCTATGTACGAGACCGGGATGAGCCCCAGGATCCCAGCTACCAGGCAAAGCGTCCCCCCTGCCATCTTCATCACCCTCTTGCACCAGAAATCCTCCAAGCGGTCGTGGCAGCTGTTGACCATATGCATGCCGGGGATGGCCAGCAGGAGTCCGATCAGCCCCATGGCCAGCGTCACACACATGAGGATCCGGGCCAGTTTGATTTCTGAGGGGAGGCCAAGGAGGCTGTCATAGGGCCGGCACTCCAACGTCCCGTGCTCCTGCACCACACAGGTCTCCCACAGCCCCCGCTCGTAGCTCTCTGTGGGCAGCAGGTCGGTGGATAGGGTAAGCCAGGTGGACATCAGGGTGGTGGCCAGCGAGCAGAACCAGGCCCCAACTGAAAGCAAGACCCCCAACAGCTCCAGAGTGTGAATGCTTGGGTCCATGATGGTGGTGTTCTGACTCTCAGGGTCTCCTGTTGGTCCCACTCTTTCCCTCCCTTGCTGGGGGTGGAGGCATTGGGGGGTTGGGGGGGGGCGGGGGGGGGGTCTCACCGGGCCATGAGTCCTTCCAGGGAATATCCTGCACGGGCTGCCAGCTCCAGCAGCGATTCGGAAGGAGCCCTTCGTACATTCAACAACAGACTGAGAGGAGATCTGTGTCCCTGCCAAGCCTCGCCCCCCAAAACACCACCCGCAATCAGTCAGGCGGGAGAAAGTGATTGGCCGGCACTGCAACAAGAGCCTCATTCAGCCGGCTGTGAGGTCGCATGCATGCAGGATGTCGTTCAAAAGCAGACAGGATGTTATCAATGCACATATCTCCGTTTGAAGTTAATGGCATCACTCGCGCTGCTTCCCTGCTTTGTGTATGACGCCCTGCTGCGCGTGCCCCCCCCCCCACACGGGGAACGGTCCTACATGATCTGCTTGGGCTCTGTTCATGTAATGAGCGCTGAGAAAACAGGAAGGAGAAGGTTCTGTGGTTTCCACGGTTCTGTAGTTTGTAGTTTATGGTGTGTAGTTTCTAGTTTATGGTTTGTAGTCTGTAGTTTGTAGTTTATGTTTTGTATATTTATTTTTTGAATCAGAGATTCACATTTGTTGGAAAGTCATCAGGAAGTGATTAAGAAGTAAATTACTTGCGTATCTGTGTTTCTAGTTAACAACATTAAATAATGTGTCAGTATGTTTGTCACTGTTACTCTGATGACCTGATGACGTTTACATACGGAGTGATGACGCCACCTGCTGGTCCATCATTAAGTACAGGCATTGATTGCGTCACACATCTGAGACAGTAGTCCGTGACGTCATCACCGGGCGCCGGACCACGCCGCAGCTTCACACGAGTGTTGTTGTTTGCTCCGATCAGCTGATCTCAGGTGGTCTCAGGTGGTCTCAAGTCAGATGTCGGTGTTTCACGACGAGGTCGAGATCGAAGACTTCGAGTATGACGAGGACACGGAGACGTACTACTTCCCATGTCCCTGTGGAGACAAGTTCACCATAACCAGAGTAAGTGACTGAAGGCTGACAGCTAACGGCTAACAGCTAACCGTGGTGTTTGGAAATGAACAGAAATCATGTTGAAGACTCCAGCAGGCTGTCTGCTTACACTGCCACACACACACTGTTTATAGCTCCTCTTTGAACTTTATATAGTTTATGTTTCGTGTTTATTACTGTTTGCAGCAGAGAGACGACAGAACTGTTATTTCAGTTTTCTGTGTCCTGTGTATTATATTAAATTACATGGCACCTTCAGGCATCTGGAAATTGCACCAAAGGATGAACCAGACTTGTGCAAGTCCATAAGTCTCTTCCTGATGTCTTGGCTGATTTCTTTTGACTTTCCCATGATGTTACACAAAGAAGCAGTGTGTTTCAGGTGTGCCTTTAAAATACATCCACAGGTGTGTCTCCAATTAACTTAAATGTTGTCAGTCAAAAGCTTCCAAAGACTGTATACTACATACAAGTATGAATATGTTCTAAACTAAACTGAATATATGTTAATATATATATATATATATTGGCAGTAGTTTAGTAGAGCTGTAATTATACAGTGCAAGTTCATGAAGCTGTATAGTTTCAGTGTAAATATAAATATAGATCTACAGTGTTAACAGTGGTTACAGTGTGTGTCGAGCTGTCAGGATGTTCTGAGACTGAACTGTGTTTTTTAAAGGAGGATCTGGAGAACGGGGAGGAGGTGGCAACGTGTCCGAGCTGCTCGCTCATCGTTAAAGTCATCTACGACAAGGTGAGTCACTTTGTGACATTATCAGGAGTCAAAGTCCAGACCGGACTGGACCAGGCCCGGGCAGGCCTGAGACCAACAGGGAGTAACGTTACACTCTCGAGGTGATTTACAGACTGTATGATCTTGTTTCCTGTTTCAGGACTTGTTCCTGTCTGGAGAAGTCGTCGACGCTCCGTCGTCCGCAGAGTCCAAACTGGAGCTGGTTCAGACCTGACACCCCTCACGTCTTCTTCTTCTTCTGTGGTCACGAGAAGGGGGCGACAGTCATCACATCTCTGACTATTGATGTGCACAGTTCATGTACTGCTGGGAAACATCAGACAGATGACACGTATAAAATGAAGTCACCAGATGACTTATTCAAAGTCACATTTTAGTTTCTCTCACGTTGATGTAAATATGAAATAAAATATTTTTGTGTTTCATTTGAATGAGTTTGTGTGTAAAAAAACATGAAAATGATTTTAACGTTTAACTATGAATTATGTATTTATTATTTTACATGATGAATTCTAATAAAAGACAGACAGTCGTTATGACGTATTAATACTCTGAAACACTGAGATTACTTTGATCTGTGATTACTTTGTAACTGTCACATGTTCAAACTGTTTGTTTCCTCTGTGTAGTTTCACTTTGTGTGAGGATGTGTCGCAGGTAGTTTTCTCCGTGTGAAGCTCCAGCTGAAGGTAAGGAACACGTTTTTACTGTGTGACTGGTTAACAAGCTGTCGGCAGCTTAGATCCTCTAGAAACAGCAACAATGTGCCGCTCCACCTGTCCACAGCTCTGAGTTTAACTGTGACCTGAAGGAGACGTTCAGAGTGTGTGAGCGGTGGAATCAGAGTAGAAGCAGTTAGCTGAGTTAGAAGAAGTTGAGCCAGATCCAACTTTTGGGACAATGTCGCATTCCACAAGCCAGTCAGACACTCAGATCAGCCAAACCTCCACAGAGACCCTAAAACGTCTCTGAAACTGTCTCCGAGACTATTCAGGTGGATTCACGGACTCTGATAATCTACCTGTGTGTGTGTTCTCACTTTGTTTAATTCCTGTACCAGCTTCTAAATCTGAGTCTGACTTGCAATTTATGCCAGAAAATATAATGACAAGAAGAAATTTAATTTAATTAGTGTCTGTTGATTAAAGAGAGAGAGAGCTTTGGTAGAGAGACGCACAGTAACAATGACAGAGTGAGCGCCGACCTCGATAAAGATGTCATTAATCAGAGAAATAAAAAATTATTTCCTGATGGTTTCATGGTCACATTCAGCAGGTATAGACACGCCCACAGCAACACACCTCAGCTCCCCTCACCCCCCCACCACCAGACAACCTGCTACAAATAGCTGCAATCCCTGAACCCGACTGAACGCATGCGTTTACATGTGTACATATGCATATGTGTACATGGGTAGCATATTTATGCTACATAGTGCCTAAAGCCAAAAAGGGGAAAGGAATCTCTGAAGTCAAAAAACAAAACTTTATTTTTTAGTTGACTGCAATGAAGTTAAAATCATATTTAATTAATTTAGAAATGTGTACCTTTTTTGAAAATGTGACATTCTTAAAATATTTTTAGAACTTGATTTCAAGTTGGCTAGTAGTAGTGTTATGTTGTGTGTTATTAATAATAATAATTAATAATTTTAGGGTATATAAATATAGTCCAGACATAGACTGATATGTGTGTGTATATATATATATATATATATATATATATATATATATATATATATATATACACACACACACACACACACACACACACACACACACAAATTCGGATGTTGTCCAGATTTTTGCCTCGTAGATTCTCTGATAACTTTTGCCACTGTTCTCCCTGATTTGTTACAAAGTTGGGCAGTCTGTAGAACTCAAATGTTTTTCACGGTCTGGCCGATTGGTACAGCCACCACACTGCAATGATTTGCCATTTCCCAAGAGGACATTCAGGATCTGAGTGTGTGCGCTTTGTCTATCTGCCCAGTGCCTCCAATATGGCGACTGCTGGATTGATGACGCGCTGATGACGCGCCATGAAAACCCTCTATTGCGGGTGCTGCCACGGACACCTCCTCCACCCTGGCTGCAGCCGGAGCCAAGCCAGAGCTGCTACAAACCGATGCCACTCTAAGGTGATAATTTCTTAACAGAAAAAATAGCTGGCCCTTTGACACAAATAAAATGTATTTATTTAGAACTAAATTAAATATTTTGAATTAAGTCTACAATTCACAAGACGAGTAAAATAAGTATGACCTTATGAAAATAATCGATAGTTGCAGCCCTAGTTTACACAGTGTTAGTGTCCTAGAAACGTGGATCAGGCCTTCACAGGCATGTAAACACACAGACTGTGAAATACATGCATACTTTATCTGACTGTTGTAACCACGACAACCACAAGGTTACCACTTAACATGGTCGCTTGTTAATCTGTAACACCGGTGTTTTGATAGTTAGCTCTGTGATTAAAGTGTCAAGCAGTGCAAGACATTGCTGTCTCATCCACGCAGGCATGGTCTATATGGGCGTGGTCTGTATGGGCGTGGTCTGTATGGTCGTGGTCTATATGGGCGCGGTTTGTATGACCGTGGTTTGCAGTGGCTGCAGTGGCCGCAGTGGCTGCAGTTGGGTATTAGCAGTCAGAGCGGGAGATGTTCACCCCTCCGCGCACAGACTGCAGATGAATTGCGCATGCGCCGCTGGCTGACCCCCCACCCCCGCCCGGCTCAGGCAGTGTTGGGAAGTTGTAGTCTTTTTACTGACTCTGATCACTGACTCTCAGACGTGATTATTACATGAATGTGACTGTGTGAATAAAGACTTTATACTGCTTAATAATCATTATTTTGTCTGTCTCAGTTCTGTGTAACAAACTGAATAATTATACAGAGATGATAAACTATGATACATGTTGGCGCCCTCTGGTGGTCAGAGTCACACTGCAACACTATCCTGCCACATCATTGACTTAGTTTAATGAAGCTCTTTATTTCATAGCTCATAATCCATTTCATGTCAGAAGACGTGCTTTGAAGCAGGGACTTATGGGATGGAAGTTTTTGAAAATCATCAAATCATCACATTTGCTCTAAATTCTTTTAGGTTTTCTTTATTTTCTAAATTTTACAATATTATTCTCAAATGTTGGATGTATATGTAGTGTGTATTGTTATTGTGTGTTGATTGTTGTTATTGTTTGTGTTGTTGTTGTGTATTGTCATATGTTGTTGTTGTGCGTTGTTATTGTGTTTTGTTGTGTATTGTAGTTGTGTGCTGTGTGGTGTCATGAGGACTGTCATCATGTGATCAGCTGACTTGCTCAGTCTGTCCTCAGTTGGATGTTTGTTCAGTTGCAGCAGCCTCAGCCTGGGTACATGGTAAGTTTCTTCTTCTTCTCTTTAATCACATTTATTCATCACATTAACTCTGATTACTTTGATTACTCACTATCTTTCATTCAAACTTTTAACCTCATTTTTTCTGAATGAAGCCACTGTTCAAAGTTTCTGTAAGTTTGTTGATTAATTTATCGAACAGAGCTCCATTTAAATCTTTTCTCAATTTTATAGATTAGTTCTTTAATTTTTGTTTTCTGTAGTTTGATCTGTAGAATTAATTAATCAAACCAATAAACGATTCACACAAACTGAGGCTGTTTTAACTGTTCAATGATTTAACATGAATAAATGAATTCAGACAAAAGTATGTAGCTCTGTTGACTTTTATTTTGAAAGGTTTAAAAAATATTAAAGATAAAGTTTATAGAATTCATTTTGGGTGTGGTAAAAACAGACAGCCCCTGCAGGAGTCATCATGATCACTGTCAATGTGATCTAATCAATAAATGCAGCTTTACATTGATTGATTGACTGATTGATTGATTACTTTATTACAAATGACTTGAAGTTGAATGTATTTCCATCATTTCAGTGTCATGGAGCGTAAACTGGATCTGTCTCGTCTGACGGACGAAGAAGCCAAACATGTGTGGGAGGTGATTCAGCGAGACTTTAACCTCCGAAAGAAAGAAGAGGAGAGACTTGGGTATGTATTGAACATCCATCCATCCACCTATTCATCAATCCATCTGTTCATCCATCCAACCATCTGTTCATCCATCCATTTGTTCATCCATTCATCCATCCAGCAGTGTCCAATTTATTTTAAAGTCCTCTGATTGGTTGTTTGATTGGTTGGTGGTTCGTCAGCTCACCTGTGCAGGTTTGCTGTCATTTGGTTCGAGTTTCGGAGGAATATGACCGTGAAAAATGGCGTTGTTGTTTGGGTAGATCATGACTCGGTCACACGGATGAGAGTCTGCAGAAGAAAACAGGAAGCTCACAAAGACGCTCTGTGTCCCAACTTTAGACTCAAACTCCCATCAGCCTCAGGGGCAAAGACACAGACAGGTCTTCAGTCTGATTGTATTAAGTCATCTGTGACGGCTGAAAACTGCTGTGAGAATCTGTTTTAGAGGAATGAACCTCCAAATTATTTTAAAGACTCAAACATTAAAGAGCTGAACAGATAAAACTCAAAAACAAACAGTCGTCTGAATGAATCCATTTGTTTGTCTCTTCAGGCTTCTCATAACTTATCATGTGTTCTTTGAGCATGTAACGTTTTAACAGTGTTTAGATAAACCTGATTGGTCCTTCCAGCAGTATGATGGTATGAATGTATGCAACAACAGAACCACTGTGATTGGATGAGCTTACAGTGGTTCAGTTGCCTTGAGCAGGACGTTCAGGTTAAATGATTTTGTCACATGAGAACAAACTACTTCTTTCACATGATGTTCAGCTGCTTCACACTGTGAACTGCTCTTTGAGAAAGTTTCAGTCAGAGGAAACATTCAGAATGTGCTAGAAATCCATCCAGACACCGACCAGCTGTAACGTTCAGCTGTAATGTTTAGCACTCAGAGCTAACACTCAGAGCTAGTTGACTTGTTAGAACAGAAAAATGAACAAGTGTCAGGATCAGAAATAAACCGTGATGGGCAGATGGCCGGGTCAGAACATCTCCAGAACTGCAGCTGTTGTGTGGTGTTCTCAGTCTGTGGTGGTCAGTACCAATCAAAAGAGGTACAACCGTACCAGAGACAGGGTTATTGATGGACGTGGGGAGGAAAGGCTGGCCCGTGTGGTCCGATTCAACAGACAAGCTGACGAAGTTCATGCAGGTTCTGATAGAAAGCACACGCAGTCCATCACAGACCAGTCAGGGTGTCCATACTGACTCGTCCACTGAGAACAGAGAACGTTCAAACTTGGACGTCTCTTCTTGCTGTTTTGCAGTAATTTGAAGACTAAGATCGAGAAAGAGGATACAAAGAGAGAGCTGCTCGGCTCTCAGAGTCAGCTGTCCGACTCACTGTGCATCCGCTGCCTGCAGCCCTTTAAGTTCCTTGTCAACAGTAAGCGTCAGTGTCTGGACTGCCGCATGTACACCTGCAAGTCCTGCAGCCGCTACAACAAGAAGGAGCACGGCTGGGTGTGTGACAACTGCCGCATGACCAGGTGAGACGCTCACAGGTGAGGGGACATTATCTCAGAGTTTAGACATCAAATTTGTGATGAGTCATTGTTGAAAGACAGACGCCGAGTTCGGCTGACTGCTGTTGAACCAGTCAGTAATATCAGCTGGCTGCTGTTGGTGACCTTGTTGATGTTTGGCTTGAAGCAAAGTTGTTGACTTGCTATTTTGTGATCAGAAGTAATGTAGTCAGAACAAATACTCAAGTACCATTGAACATATTTACCACAGTGGGATTACACTCTAAACAAACACATGCTCTACCTGTTTAGGTGAACAGTCACCTGAAAATGTTTGTGTCTCTGCAGGGTGGTAAAGATCGGTACCGCTGGTTGGTACCATGACAATGTGAGGAACCGCTTCAAACGCTTCGGCAGCGCCAAGGTGATGAGGTCACTTTACAAGAGGCTGAATGGAGACGGTGAGTCCACTCACATCACTGTTCCCAGTGGAACACACCTGCGTGGGCAAGGCCTGACTAACTGATCATTAAATCAATTCAATTCTAAAATATGAAAAGCTTCAGTACAACATGAAGTCAGAAATATTTTTTTTTCCCTGTGAGTAAAACAAGATGACAATATGTGATAATCATGATACAGCTGTAATCAATTTCTCAACTCTGATACTACATGCTACATGCTAACAAGACTTCCTGTTTCTTCCTCAGGTGGACGTGATGATGACACTCAGAGCATGCCGGACGTCCGCAGCCGTGAGTCATAATGTGATGAACGATGTTTAGGAATCACAGAAAAGATTCTTTAAATTTTAAACTTTGTATTTAAGCAGTGTCAGACATCACTGACATTTCATTATTGTTCACATCTGTTTGTATCAACACACATAATTAACACATATGAACATTTTGTCACATGATGTACCTGTAGACGTGTATAACGGTACTGAGGACGACCACGGAGAGGCTGACGCTCAGCGCTACAAAGTGGTAACGTGGCAATCCAAATCCAGGTCATGTGACTTTGAATCCAACGAATCAGAAAACTGCAGCATTAATATGCTTTGTTTCTTCTCTTAACTCAGATGAGGAAAAATAAACGTCTGCTGTCCGTTCATCCTCTCGACTTTGACCCTGAGGAGTATTTCCCTCATTCACGACGACCATCTGTACAGGTACAGTCACACCTGTCCACAAGACCTGTCCAAGACACCTGTACACAACACCAATCCAGAACACCTGTACACAACACCTGACAGAACACCTGTCCACAACAGTTAAAGTACACAGTGTGTGTTTTGTGCAGCAGATGGAGGATCGAGGTTACAGGAATGATGTAGACTACGACATTTACAGCCACCGAGTGAACCGCAGGAAGAGTCTGGACCGATACGCCATGAGACCTGGTACATAAACACTGTGCACAGTACACACAATACACACTACACACTGTACACAGCACACACTGTGTACGCAGTACATGGTACGTAACATTTGAAGTACACATTCAGATGGAATAAAAATACAAGTACAAAAGCGAGAATAAAGTAAAAGTTTACCTGTCTATATTTACCTGCCTGTGTTTACCTGTGTGTTGTCAGATGACTATGGAGAGAGCAGGATGGTCCGGACTCGCTCTCTGTCCAAGATCAGCTCCTCGGTGGCTCGGCAGCAGTATGTTGACACCTCTGACGAGGATGATTACCCAAGATACCCCCCCACATACCAGCAACCCCCCCACCGCCGCAGAAACAGCAGAGCCTCCTCCCAGGAGAACCTGGGACAAGCCCCGCCCGTAAGATGAATCCAACCAATCAGTGTGCTGAACGTGTAATTATGGTGGTCACATGATCATTGTCTCTTTTGTACTCCACAGATGAACGAGCTGAACAAACGGATGTCTGCCATCGAGAGTCTGCTGAGCCGCCTGGAGGAGAAGATGACGCCAGCTGACGAGGTGAGACAAGACGAACCATACAAAATCCACGTTTTAATCAAAGTTAGACAACATGGTGTGGCCAGTAGATAAAATCATTAAATTCTTCCTGCAGACGTTGACTCCATCAGGTCAGAACGAGGAAGAGAAGCTGAGGAGGAAGCTGAGCGAGCTGGCTGGGAACATGAGCGATAAGGGCCTATCATCAGATGACGAGGCTGGAAAGAAGTCCTTCTCTGTGGGTAAAGGTCCAGCTGGGGTCAGGGGCGGCCCAGTGGTCACTCTGGACTCTCTAAAGGACAAAGAGCTAAGCTCATCCAGTGACGAGATGCCCACTGAGGCTCAGAAGGTAGGGAGGAGGTCAGGACAGATGATCTGTCCCAAACTGTTTCCTGGTTCAAATTCAGGGTGGAGATTAGAGCAAATGGGAACCTGGAGTTTTCTGAAACAACTTGAGTGATTCTGACCTGAGACTAACAAGTAACTCATAGAGTGAAGGATGGATGTTATCTTCATAGAGCGAGATATTTACAACCAGAACCTGAACCATTTTTAGGTGTTTGGATGTTTTGTAAATGTCCAGGATCCCATTTGTGGTGAATGCAGTAATGATTCCACAGCATGGCTCAGCTCATCCCCAAAGAAAAGGTTCTGATATATCAGAAATACAAGACCACATCAGCTTCAAAGAAAAGGTTCTGATCCATCAGAAGTACAAGAACACGTCAGATTCAAAGAAAAGGTTCTAACCCATCAGAAGTATACGAACACATTAGACTGTGATGGACAGTCACAAGCCAGACTCAGATTGCATGCCCCCCTCCTCACTAAGCGACTGCTTCCTGCGTTGGTTAACCTTCAGAGGTTGTTGCTGCTCGTACAGCAGCTTATATAAATATGAAGAGATCAGTCTATACCCACACAGATCAATCTATACCCCACAGAATCAGTCTATACCCACTGAGATCAGTCTATACCCACACAGATCAATCTATACCCCACAGAATCAGTCTATACCCACTGAGATCAGTCTATACCCACACAGATCAATCTATACCCCACAGAATCAGTCTATACACACTGAGATCAGTCTATACCCACTGAGATCAGTCTATACCCACACAGATCAATCTATACCCCACAGAATCAGTCTATACCCACTGAGATCAGTCTATACCCACACAGATCAGTCTATACCCAGAGAGATCAGTCTATACCCACACAGAGCAGTCTATACCCACATATATAAACACATAATTCTTCTTCAGTGGTATTTACCCGAGATGCCTGAAGTGTGTTTCAGGTGTTTTGGTCACCACAGTGAACCAAACATATGAAATCAAACTATGCCAGGCCGGTAGCTGCTCCAGGATCAGATGTTGTTTTCCAGCTGCTAACATCTGTCCCTCTACATGGCTTTCAGAGATCAACTGCTGCCGCCCTCTGTGACCTCACCACTGAGGTCCTGAGAACCATTAATGCCACAGAAAACGCAATGGTCGAGTACGGCCTCTCAGAGCCGGTCGACAGATCCCACTTAGTAGGGACTGACGTTAAGCAAGCAGATGATGCTTTCAGGGAACTTGAGGAAAATGTAAGCGTCAAACATGAACTGCACGCCTCGTTCTCCCCTAACCTCTTTTTGTCTGAAGGTCAAACTAAACAGAACCCTCTCGCCTCGTCTGAAGCATGACACAAACGTCTGGACTGGCTTTAAATCTCCCCGGCTGCTGTGTCATCAACAGGGCTGGGTATCTGTGAAACCAGCTAGACAAGTTCTCATGAATGGTTCTTTTCCTTTAATAATTAAATCTGAACCCGTCCTTTAAACTACAAGAACATACTTATGACAGGAACAGCACCAGAGACCCAGTCTAAGTTTTACAGTCGTACACAGCCCTGTTCTGATTGTTGTCATCATCATTGGTGTGTGTGTGTGTGGGGGGGTGTTCTCAGGTGACACAAATATGTTTGTCATATGACCTGTCCAGGTGTACATCGCAGCTGGTCAGTCATACGAACTGGAGACAAAGCTGCGACGACTCGAGCAGAGCGCCAAGAATCGTTTTGGAGGGACGACAGACTCGGAGCTGTCAGAGCTGGAGGATGTGGTGGCGCTGACCGCTGCCAGAGTCCAGAGTGCCGAAAGCGAGGTGAGTCGAGACGTCTTTAAACGCATAATTATGACACCAGACCTGAGAGGATCAGGAAGGGGTTTCACCCTCTGAACGAAGACACTGACTAATTATCCCTCATCATACAACAGGAAGTTCAGATGAGCACAGGAATGAGGCAAACTGTCTCAAACATGAAGAGCTTTCACAAACTCTTCACTGGTTCATACATGATACAAAGCAGCTGGTCTGAAGTAGTATTAGTATTAGTATAAGTACTAATAGTGGTAGTAGTTGTTGTAGTAGTAGTAATTATTCTTGTTACAGACTCTTGTTTTCCCTGCAGGTTTCTGATATTGAGAGTAAGATTGCTGCTCTGAATGCTGCAGGAAAGAAGAAGGTCAGTCGGAAAACAAAATTATCTTTAACATGAGATCAGACCTGAAAGAAAGAATGAATGAATGAATGAATTAATTAATTAATAATTTGTTTGTTTGTTTTATGAAAACAGGTTTCTGGATCTCATCAGAGGAAAAAAGACATCAAGAAACTTTATTGAACTCAGCGACTCATCGATGACACACAGCTGACTTTAGAGCTTCACGTGTTCTTCACACGTTACACGTTCTTCAAATCATCTTCACGTGTTCTTTGCATGTTCTGAAACCTGAAATGCAAAATTTATTTGATTTTTTCACAGAAACAAAAATAAACATAAAAAATAAATAAACCAAAATAAAATCAGTACATTTAAAATGATAAAATATGAAACAAAAAAGTTTAAATGAAAAAACTAAGAATTAATTATTAATCAATAATAATCAATGACTTCATGTTTCAAAATAAAAGTTTTATTTGATGTGACGACAGATAACCAACATCAAACTGATCACTTATTGATAATCATCAAACTGATCAAAAATCAAAATTGATAATTATCAGACTGATTAATAATTATTATCGATGTGCTGATGATATATTGATTATCAGTGTATTGATGATTTATTGATTATCAGTGTATTGATGATTACTGTCGATGTCTATGTCAGCGTTTGAGGTCTGATCAATAAACTAAATCAGAAAAACTGAGTTATTGATTCTGCCAAAATAAAAGCACAAATTTGGACCCTCCTTTTATTTTGAAACCGGAAGCAGTGTTGAGTCTGTAAGTATACAACAGGAACGTTATATTATTTTTCACCGCACTACGTAGTAACATTTTGTGACGTCACGTTTTATTTTGTCTGTTCACTTCCGGTGTATATCTAAATGTTTGTACCTTGATGGATGAATTTCCGCCCCACCACAATAAGAGTCTCCTCCTCCTCCGTCACACTGCAGACCGTCTTGTCGCGGTGCGTTTACGGTCCGGTACCAGCCAGCATACCTGCAGCTCACCTGACCGCGTAACCGGTCCCTGCTTCAGGCTCCTGGATGGACTAAGACCCGGTCCTCTCCCCGTTCACTGTTCGCGGCGGCGGATTATAGAATCCACCGGCCGCTAACCGGCGCTCCGGTGCCGGTTCGTCCTCTCTCTCTCAGCCGGTGATTTTAACGTGTCTATCTGTCCGGTGTTCCGGCTGTGACGTTCTGCAGCTGGCTAACGTTAGCTCGCTTTAACGGGATGAACGGACACCCTCCGTCCGTCGAATAACAGTCCGGAATCTCCGGATTTAAACCTCGAGCTCGTTTGTTTCGTGTTTTCCAGAACCGGGTCCGGATGTTCTGGTTCTGAACGGCGGAGACTCGGAGATCTGGTACCGAGGGAAGGTGACCGCCGAACTGCACCAGAAAAACACCGACATTTAAAGTCAAACCGGTTTATTTCGGGTTTTCCCGACTTTGAGAACTGGGTCTGTATGTTCCGGTGTGCACGAGACCTCCGTGGGACATTCGGCTGCCGGTGAAACCGTCCTGAATCATGGGCACCCAGGGACCGGGCAGGAAGAGGATCCCGAACCGGGACAAGATGACGGCCGAGGACGATGCTCTAAACCAGATCGCCCGAGAGGTGAGGCTGCTCATCGATGATTTAATTAACCCAAATTCAATAAACACCTGGACAGGTCGGTCAACCAATCAGCAACAACATGCTTTGATTTATTTCATTTTGAAAACTAAGTAAACTGTAGCTGCTGTTAGCTCATGTTAGCTCAGTCTGTTAGCTACTGTTCAGGTCCAGCAGTCAGCAGCTTCTATGGACATGATGGCAGAGGAGCAGAGAGTGAAGAGGACGCTGACGGAGGAAGCTAAGAAGAGAAAAGGAGAGAGTGAGCGAGCAAGAAGCCGCCGGACAAGAGTAAATCTGGGACTGACTTTTAGTGGTTGGTGAGAGCTTGGTGAAATAAAAGGCTGAAAGACAGACGCCGAGCTGGGGATGATGATGATGAAGATGATGTCTGTTGTCAGCTCTCTGCTCCTTCACCTGCTCCATCATGTGACTGGACAGGTTTCATCTGAACAACTTTAAGAAGCGTCACCACTTCCTGTGTCCTTCTCAATAAAAGCATTGCAGGTCATTCATTTGTGTCACGTAAGTAATCGATCATGATCACCTGGACAGGTGAGTCCAGTCTGTTCTAGTCAACATTTAAACCATCAGACTCCTGGAATATTTTTCAAGGAGTCCTGGAGAAACCTTGAATGTTGCTTCAGTAACCATGACGACCAGAACAGAAGAAGAAGCAGCAGCTCGTTCATCAGCTTCACATTCCAGCTTTAGTATGTAGGACGACACACACACACACTGAACATAAAGAGTCTTTGTTTGGACTCTGGGAAGTGATGAGGTCATTCATGTGTTTTGCCATACAGAACACTCTCCTCCTCTGCCAGTGTGTGTGTGTGTGTGTGTGTGTGTGTGTGTGTGTGTGTGTGTGTGTGTGTTTTAATCTGTGCTGTAATCCTCTGCAGCACAATCATTAATCTGACAAGATGACTGACACAGATCTGAATCAAAGCATCGTTCCACATCCACACTGTTTGACTGTGTTCACTGACTGATCAGTTGGAGGATCGAGTCAGACGAGTTCACCTGTGCACAGCGAGCAGGACGTGTTGTTGTCATGGGCGACCGAGGGCTTGTCTTCTGGTATGAAGATGGTCCACATTCCACGTGTAGAGCAGACAGGTGGAGAGAGAGACACGCCCGGCTGCTGTCTGATGACAGCTGACGTTTAGCAACATTTAGTAACGTTTGACAATGTTCAGCAACGGATCACAACATTCAGTAACATTACTGTCACTGAACATTGCTGAATGTTTAATAATCTGAGAACTGATGACAATGATCAATAACTGTCAGTAATAATCAGTTCGATCTGTGTCCTCAGGCCGAGGCGAGACTGGCAGCGAAGCGAGCGGCAAGAGCCGAGGCCCGTGAGATCAGGATGAAGGAACTGGAGAGACAACAGAAAGAGGTGAGACGCTTTTATTTTGAAAGGTACACACGCTTCACATCCTGTGACCTGATTCACAGAGTCATTGTTATGCTTCATACCTGTGAGGGAAGTTGAAGTGACAGTTCATAGCATGTTGATGAAGTGAAGTGTATAATGTAACACTGAAAGGAGTTGAAGTGGCAGGTCAGGTGAGCTGAAACAGTTGTTACCTGAATACTGAACTAAAACACTTCTGATAAGTGTCACTAAACTGATGATCCAATGAAGTGATGAGCAATGAGGTCACCTGTGGGCGGTCCTGCAGTCAAAGGTCAGGTAGGTGAGGTAGCAGATAGTGACGTTTGAGTGCTTCAGTCAGCAGAGGTTTGGATCGACCGGTCGACGCTTCACTGCAGTGAGTAACTTCATGATGTGATGTCAGACTTTCATATTTGAAACATGTTTGTGTCGAATGTTTTTATTTTTTTAAACAACTCAACACTTGTAACACTTGAAGTTCTTCATTTCAACACTTTAGCTTCTTTCATGTTTGAATTCAGAAGAGACATTTTGACTGGTTTTCACCTGAACTGAATCACGTCATGTGATCAGTGCTGATGTCATGTAAGTCGTGTGATCAGTGCTCACCCTGACAGTCAGCTCTGTTCTCTGATCAATGATAGTGATCAGGACAGATTGATCCATCACAGAGGATCTGCTTTCTGCTGACTCCTAATTTCCTGTTTTCAAATTTGTGTATGAATGAGTTCAACTCAGGAGCTGCAGTGACACAGAAAACATCCAAATATTAATCTGTGTGAAGAAAAACATGCAGCCTCTCTTCTTGTTTCTAACCTTCGTGTCTCTTCTTGTTTCTAACCTTCATCTCTGTTCTTGTTTCTAACCTTCATCTCTGTTCTTGTTTCTAACCTTCATCTCTGTTCTTGTTTCTAACCTCCGTGTCTCTTCTTGTTTCTAACCTTCATCTCTGTTCTTGTTTCTAACCTTCATCTCTCTTCTTGTTTCTCTCCTCGCTTCCTGTAGATGTTTCACAGCCATAAGGTACAACTAACTCCTCCATGCCACCTTAAATATACACCGCTGTGTGTTTGTTTTACTCCTCTGTGATATCCACCCAGGTGGGACTTAACACTCAGAAGACACAATTAGTTATCAGTGGCATACACACCATCCACCTGCTGTGTGAAGAGGTTTAAAACAAATTCTCCCTTTTTACTCTTTAAATCTGAAGTAATTATTTCATCATGTTCTAACATTTCCTCTTCCTCCTCACCCTGCAGAAATATTATGGTCTGGATAATAAGTGGGGTCACATTGAACAGTGGATGGTAGGACTATTGTGCATGCAGACTGCTGTAACCTCCACAGCCTGCACTGTTTCCTGCACGTGTTTACCTGTTCACGTCTTCATCAGTTCACCTGTTCACAGCTGCTGCATGCAAAGATCTGTTTTATTTTTTATTTTGAATCAACTTAAAATTTCTTCCATTTTAAAATTTCTTCAATAAAACATTTTATATTTTTTGTCTTATTTTGAAGGTCTGTCCCTGAGCATGTTAGGCTACTCCATGTGTGCATCCCCATGTTGTGTCTGTCTGTCTCTTCTTCTACTCTTTTAACATGTCTGTCTGTTGTTTCTTTTTCGTGGCTTTTCAGGAGGACAGCGAGCGTTATTCTCGTCATGCACGGAGACACGCCTCGGTCTGTATCTTCGCTTGCCTTCACCCTGTCATCCTCACTCTGTCAGTCTGACTGACAAATGAATGAATGAGGTCACTGTGTTGTCACAGACAGGAAGCTCCTTAATGTATGAATAACTGGGTGTTTAACTTCCTTTAGGCATGTGTCCACTGCTGATTGGACGATGAGGTCTAAACTGTGATCATGTGACTTATCAGTTAGTGTTGTAAAGATGAAGTCCTGGTCTTGGTCCTGGTCCTTGAACCTGCTCTGACTGTTTGTGTGTTTGCAGATGTCAGACGATGAGGAGAAAATGTCTGTAGGCAGCCGAGGGAGCTTCAGGGTGAGTCCGCCAATGAGCACATGAACACATGAACAGCAGTAAGATGAGCTCTGATTGGTCGGTTTATTTCCTGAAAATATTCACGTCAAGACAACTTCCTTCCTTCCTTCCTTCCTTCCTTCCTTCCTTTCCTCCCAGCCTTCAGACTACAGCGGGTTTCTGGGCTCCAGCTCTCGAGCCTCCTCCAGGGCGAGTTCAGCTCGTGCAAGCCCAGTGGTGAGCTCTCTCTTCTGTAGTGTCTGTCTGACCTTGTCCTCATCTCTCTCCAGGTTCTTTTCTTTGATATTTGCTAACATGTTAGTTGAAGTTTGGCTCCACCTGGTGGCCTCAGATTAAACAGTGTCTCCATGGTAACGGAGCAATAATCAGTGGGATCGATCAGTGAAGTTTGTTTGTGTGTTCAGGTGGAGGAGAGACCGGAGAGAGACTTTGTGGATAAAGTAAGTCGACCATCTAATTTACTTTATTATTTTATTTTTAAGATTCGGTCTTCTGTTAGAAATCTTGGTGTAATATTTGATGACAGGCTGAAATTTGACCACCAGATTAGCTCGGTTGTGAAAAACAGCTTTTATCACTTGAGGATTTTATCAAAAGTTAAAGGATACCTGCCACGTAGAGATCTGGAGACTGTAATCCATGCTTTAATTAATACAAGACTAGATTACTGTAATTCACTCTATTCTGGCCTGGACCGCTCACTCTTGCACCGCCTGCAGTTGGTGCAAAATGCTGCTGCCCGTCTCCTTACCAGCGCGTGACCACATATCCCCTGTCTTGGTGTCCCTACACTGGCTCCCAGTTGCTTTTAGAATAGATTTTAAAATTTACTGTTTGTTCTTAAAGCTCTTAATTTGCCCTGGCACATCCGATCTGCTGAATCCGTTGAGATTTTTAAATCCTGCCAAAAAACGCATTTTTTCTCCCTGGCTTTTAACCAAGCCTCTTGTTTTGACGTTCTGTGATTGTGGTATTGTATTATTGTATGTATTTTATGTATATGTATTAACCTGTACAGCACTTTGGTCAACCTCGGTTGTTTTTAAAGTGCTTTATAAATAAAGTTTGAGTTGAGTTGAGACATGACAGAAAATAAACTCCTACCCCTCTTCCTCTTCCTCTTCCTCCTCCTCCTGGTCTTCCTCCTCCTCAGGGTTCGAGGGCGGCATCGACACTCTCTGCTGCCACGCTTGCATCTCTGGGCGGGGCTTCATCTCGGAGAGGAAGTTGTGACACGTCATTCTCCGTGGAAACGGAAGCGTCGATCAGAGACATGAAGGTCAGATTTATGATGATGCACTGACATGATGGAGTTCATGAATAGTAACGCTGTGTTTGACACTCATGAATATTAACACTGTGTTTGACCCTCTGTGGGCCAGGACTCCCTGTCCGAGGCGGAGGAGAAGTACCGGCGTGCGATGGTGTCAAACGCTCAGCTGCACAACGAGAAGTCGACTCTGATGTTTCAGGTGGAGACGCTGAAGGAGGAGCTGAGCGACATGGAGGAGCTGCTGTGGGAGTCCAGGCGACACTGTGAAGACCAGACCAAGGTCAGTCTGGCTCCTGATGGAGATCAGTGCATTCACTAAGTCATTAGTCAATTGATTAACCCCTGCTGGTTCTGGTTCTGTGTTCCAGGAGTTGGAGCGTGAGCGTCAGGCTCACACAGTCCTTCAGTTCCAGTTCAAAGAGATGAAAGAAACTCTGAGACAGACTGAAGACCTGCTGACGGTCAGTCCACAGCAAACTGTTCGGTCAGGGCCGGACCACAGAACCACAGGGTCTAAACCTCATTAGTGACTCCACATTAGTGAGTCCTCGTTAGTGACACCCTTGTTAACCATGTTGTGAAATCAGTTCTCAGATCTTTGCGATGTCTCATGATGATCTGTTGAATCTAAAATCAAAAAATGTTTGTCATTACATTTCTGAACCCAAACTCTGTTTCCTGCTTCCTGTTTCCCCTGTAAACAGATGAACCTTTAATGCAGCTCAGACTAAATCTGTTCTTCTTCTTCCTGCTCACCACTCATACTTCATACTATGTCCATCCTCCTATCCCTCCTTTCCTTCTTTCCTCTTCACTCCTCCCTCCTTTCCTTCCATCCTTCCCGTCCTCCCTCCTCAGGAGGTGTCTGACCTCCGGTTGAAGTCCAGTACTTACTTTCAGGAGGTTTCAGACCTGCAGGAGGTTTTGCAGTGGAAAGAGAAGAAGATGGCGGTACGTTAGATAAGACAGAACCAAGCTTTAAACACAGAACCAACCTGGAACCTGGTTCTCCAGCAGGTTCTTGTGGTGTCAGATAGACAGCTCGGTCCCATAAGTCTGAAGACAGGAACAGGAAGCAGTTTGTCCCAAAACATTAGAAAAAGATCTTAATAGATATTGTGTTTAGATATATTTTAAATTTCATGATTTTAGTCTTTCAATTTATTTTCATTTTATTTAATGTTTCAAATATTCCTCCTCTTCCTCCTCTTCCTCCTCTTCTTACTCCTCGTCTTCCTGTTTCGCTTCCTCCTCCCTCTTCCTCTCAGGCGTTAGAGAGACAGACAGAAATCTCCGACATTGTTCGGATCGATCGTGATCGGCTCAGAGACGAAGTCATCCGACTCACAGATTTATTGAAGGTATTCACAGGAAGTCCTGATGTCACTTCCTGTTCCTGAGTGATGTCACCTAATGTCGTCATCATCATCACCTGAGCACTCATCATGTTTCTCCTCCCACTCACAACCAGCTGATATTAATTAACCATCATTAACAATCTGATTTCCCCCAAACAGAAACATGGAGTCTCCGTCTCTCCTGAGCTCTCCACCAATGGGGAGACAGGACGGGGCGAGGACGATGTCAGCGCACAATCTGCCATCCGATTGGCTGAGGAGCCGTGTCATGGTGGCAGAGAGAGCATGCTGGGTAAGAATTAACGACACCCGAACACGTTTGATCAGTAACCAACCAACTACAGTGGTAATGCTACAGTAATACCTCAGTAATACTGCAGTTACAGTCATAATACTACAGTAATACTGCAGCTACACTCACAATACTACAGTAACAGTAGAACTAATTACATTAATTCAGACTTAATGTTCCTTTGATGAATGCATGATCTTTAAATGTTCCTTTGATTAATGCATGGTCATTAAATGTTCCTTTGAGTAATGCATAATAATAATAATAATTGTCTTTAATTCGGTGTTGATGAATTTGATATTTTCCTGTTGGATGTTTTGAAATTCAGCGTCGACCTGCAGAAAGTCAAACAGGAAGTCCTCTTTAATTCTTCTGATCAAGATGTTGATTCGTCTCTCGTCTCGTCGGCTCGGGTTAATTCCAAACTTCTTTACAGTTTAATCCTCTGTCTTTTACATTTCTGTCTGCTGTGAACAGTCCTCCAATGTCTCCCTCATGATCTTTCAGGGCCAGCAGAGGGCACCAAAGCCCCACAGGATGACAGGAGCCATTGGATCTCCCAGTCACTAAACATCATTTTCACCAGTGACCAAACAAAACCAGGAGCTGTCAAACCAGCAAAGAGGTCCGATAAACAGGTCACGATGGAACAACCTGCAGGCAGAACTGAGGGAGCAAGGAAAATAAGAAACAAAGAAAGTGACAAAGAGGCAAGGAGGAAACCTCCAGATGTCAGACGGGATAGAAAATCTTTGTTTGGAAATGAAGTAGTTAAAAAACAACAGAAGAAAAACGAAAAGGGAAGCTTTAATGATCAGCCATTTAAAGGCAGACCCAAACCTCACAGGGAATCAGTAGTGGCAAACCAGGATGTCCTTGTGACTGAAATGGAGCACTCCCTCATGTTGGTACATCAGAATGAGGTTCAGGATAAACGTGACAATTTGGTTTCACCTGTTCGCAGAACTTCAGCCCAAAAAGTCCCAAAAACGAGACTTGTTCCACCTCGACCCGTAAAGGACATCATCCTGGAAAACAAGGTGATAGTGTCTCAAGACAAACAAAAAGTAGATGTTTCAGCTATGATGAAAAATGAGAGCAACTCTGCGCTGAAGTGTTCGTCTGCTGCTGATGACAAAGACGTGAATGCCTGCAGGGATGTAAGCTGCTCAGGAGGCGAAGTTGTGCCTGATGTTCCAGCTTTGGGTGCAAACCAAAATAGAATTAATGAATTTATTACTCCTGCATCAGCAGACCATATAAAAGAAAATGAATTTCTTGACCATATGGTCGAGCTTGATGGTGAAGGTTTTAAAAAAGAAGACCCAAATGTTACAAATTTGGTAGAAAATGAGACGGTTGTAACGACAATTAAGATCTCTCAAAGTCTTGAAGTACATCATCAACAGACAGTTTCAGAAAATTTGCAAAGTATCATAAATGAAGACAAGACCAAGCTTAGTCCAAGCCTTGAAACCAAACTATCAGAGCTCAATGTGTTTCTACAAGCAGAGCAGGCAATCATTGGGGGAACGTCCATTTTACCTGAGAAACTTGAGAACTGGAGGACTTCTGAAGAGGAGCCAGTCAGAGAAGCTGATCAAGACGTTCAGAGAAACTCTGAACAATGTGACAACCAGAGAGAAACACAGAAATCAACTCTGTCACCATTTGTCCTGAATGAGGCATTGAAGGACTGGAGTGTCTTAGAAAAGACAATTCAAAGCATGCTCAGAGGATTTGTTGAAAATCAGGGTTTAGCAGTTGAAATCTCAAGATCTTTTCCAGGCGTACAAGGATCACTCAGTCAGTGGATTTCAGATTTCGAGGAGATTCAAAAGAGTGTTACAGAAAATATGATGAATCAACATGATACGGGAATTAAACTTGTTGCAAAGGATGAACCGCCTCTGATGGACTTTCCAAAAAGAAGTGAAACCCCAGAAAATCCTGAAGTTGCGAATGGACGTTCGGCGGTAAGTAAAGACTCTCTGGAGGTACTTCCTCAAACTAATGATGCCTCAGTGGACTCAAGGAAAGTTTGTAAAGACGTTAAGGATCCTACAGCAAGTGAAAATACCTCTGAGGTCATGTTTAGTATCCATAATCTTAAGATGGAAGTCAATGAATCATCTCCAGAAGAAAAGCCTGCGGTCACGTCTATTGAAGTAGAAGAAAAACAAAGTCAGAGTGACTTCATGGTAACGAGCTGCTCTGATTTTGTTTTTGTTGAATCTTACTTTGCTGAACCTGAAGCTGAGACTGGGCCACATCTGTGTTTGGTGTCTTTATCAAGAAATCATGAAGTCAATTATCAAAGTGGTGCTAAAACAAACGAACAAAGAGAAACTGTTGGTAGAAGTCAAAGCTGTTCTGTCATTCCTGTTGAGGAAGTTGTTGAAAGGCATTTCAAAAAGTATCGAACATTGTCCACCAACTCTCATGTTGGTCAGAGTTCGAAGGTCAGGAGGCTTCTGGAAATAACTGCAGATGAAATCAAGGCCATGGCTGTTCCAGAATTTGTGTTGATGAAACAACGAGCAAGGAGAGTCGCTGAGGATCGACAGAGTGACAAGTCAACGGGATCAGAGAAACTGGAGGAACTGTCGATTGGAGACATGGACAGCTGTGAGGAAGTTGACGAACAACCAGTGACAGAGGATGTTGATGAAGATATGAAAGTAAAACACTTGAGAGGACAGAAAGGATTGAGTTTGGACTTCAAGAAAGACAGACACAGAATGGACTGCAAGATTTCATAAGACACTGTACTGTGTAGAGTACACTGTATACAGTACTGTACTCTGTACTGCACATGTAGTGCGGCTCTCTGCAGGTTTTAATGAAGTCAGTGAGTTTAACTTTGTCTGTATTTTAAAGGAACAATTGATATTAAGTGAAATGGGGGAAGCATGAGCTGACTAGGTCCAAATGTAACAAACAGAACCTCTGAGGCTCTTTGATGAACGTGTTGGTTCATGTTTGTTTAAACAAGAAGTGAAGAGTGAATCAGTTATTCAGAGTTTTGGTGTTTCTCAGGTGGGAGTCAACAGGATAAAACATAACTTGAAATTTCTGATTTTCTTGTTATTGCTTGTTTAAACATGATTTATTTCAATCATTTAACTGTAAAATGTACCTTTTCTGTAGTTTCTGGTGGGAGCCATTTTGGTTCGTTGAAGACTTTCTTGTGAAATCACATTAAAACATCCAGAGACTGTTTATGAATGTTTTGTTTCTTTCTTTCTTCATTTAAATATCTTGATTACTGCTTTTGTTTTGTTTGTCCATAAATGTTTGAAGATGAAGCTGCTGACTTTCAGTTTCCTGTTAAGGGGAATTATAATGAAGATTCATTAAGTCAGTTTTAACAGACTCCACAACAACAATTATCAAGTACACAGTGTTGTAGTTGAGACAACCTAAACCAGGACCAAGATAAGACCAAGACTTTGAGAGGTTGAGGTTGGAAATGATTCATTGTGGTCTGATCTGGATCCAGAGGTCTTCACTGTGGTCTGATCTGGATCCAGAGGTCTTCATTGTGTTTTTTTGTGTTTCAGAACTCCGGCTGAAGAAGCTGTTTGAAGAAAGAGACAGTTTACACAATGAGGTGACTTCAGACTCTGAATGTTGATATAAAAAATCATTGTTTATTAAAATGAATCTTCTTCAAGTCTTTCTTTATGTGCAGGTAAGACTGTTAAAGTCTCAACTGGATCAGAGACCGAAGAACGGGACTGACAGAGTCCAGAATCCAGAGGGGGGTAGTCTGGAGAACGGGATGGATTCTCATCTTCTGGACCTTCAGAGTAAATACTAACCCAAACTACTACTACTACGTGTTCTTCTTGTTCTTCTTCTTCTTCTTCTTCTTCTTCTTCTTCATCATTTTCCTGTTTTCAGGAGACACCAACAGGCAGATGAGTGACCTCAAGTTCAAACTGGTGAAATCCGAACAGGAAGTCACAACTCTGGAACAAAACGTGAGTTTGGACACATTCATAACTTGCTTCATGGTTTGGAACATGGCTCCAAAGAGTTTTTAATCTCTCATCGGCGTCACTGGCATATAAAGACACATTCACTGGTTTCATTTATATCTCAGAGTTTATATACTGACATCATCCTTATCTCTGTTGGTTTCCAGGAGTCAGACATGATTGTTAATAAAACACGACATGATGAGGTGAATCTCAAACAATCTAAGTTTCTTTTAACTCAGGTGATCCGACTGGAAGGTCAGGTGACTCGATACAAGATGGCGTCAGAAAATGCAGAGAAGCTCGAAGATGAGCTGAAAGTGGAGAAGCGAAAACTTCAGAGAGAGGTGAGACAACCACGGCAACAACCAACAACAGCATCCATTAAGCTGTGTTGTGTTCTGTCTCCCGTTAAACTGGTTTGTTCTGGTCCTGTCTCCCTGTAGCTCCGCTCAGCTTTGGACCGGATCGACGAGCTGGAGGTCAGTAACTTCCACCTCTCCAAACGCCTGGAGAAGATGAAGGCTAACCGGAGCGCCCTGCTGGCCCAGCAGTGACGCTCCGACTAGGGTTGTATCTTTCGGTGAACTCTGTGCCATGTTTTCATTTGCACCCTGACAGACAGACCGACAATCAGCACTTGTTTTGACTCTGCATGCAGCATCAGATGGGTGGAGCTAACCAAAAAAAAACATCCACAGTGACATGACTCTTCAGACCTGTGAACTTTCTGACATGTGATCTCTGTGCTTGTTAATTATTCGTCATTAACAAACCTGGAAAATAAGAAAAACCAACAATGTCGTAAATCTGAAAATAAAACAAAAAAATTCAAATAAAAGGTCATGTGGTTAACTCCACCCGCTGGCCCTCCAGGTGTTTTCAAACAAACACTACATCTGCCTCTTTAACATTCAGCTGCTCCAACTGTGTGAACTGTGCCACTACCTCTCCTCCGAAACCCGGGGGCACTCTTTCCCCCAAAGACTGGACTACAGCAGAGAGACTGGGTCAGACCAGTTCTTCACGGGTCAGCAGCAGAGCTTTTAAACTTTATTTTGATTGTTGGTGTTTTTATTTGCTCTCTGAGCTGTCTGAATGTTTCCTCATGTTCGCCTATTTGAAAACATTTTAAAGACCATCAAAGAACCAAACAAACGGAGGAATGAAGCACCATCCAGTCACGTTATGACAATATTCAGATACCTGAAGGGGGCATGGCCATGTGTGGAGACACCTGAGTCAGGACTCTGTGTTTGTTTGTTTCTTGACTTTTTGTGGGATTTTACAATCCTGCCATCTTTACGCAGTGGGGTCAGGTGTGTGCAGGTAGACAGGCGTCATCCGGACAGTAGTAATCTGCCGCCTGATATGATCAGCTGCTGCTGTCACATGTTGCCGTCTGGCAAGAAAGATTGTTTTTGCTGTCAAAGTTCTTAAATTTCATTTGATTGCATCAAAAAAATCTTCAGTTTCTGAATGCAAGACTCATTGATGAGTGGCGCTGCAAATGAAAAAGAAAACTCTATTGGGAACCAGGCCATCGTCTGCTTGTTAAAGTTGAAGCAGAATTTCTTCATTTTTCTTCATTTTTGCCCTCATTGGTTCTGATTGGGAAACTTTAATGTATTTTTGTGTCCTATTGATCAGGATGTGGGTATCATTTGATCGACATGTAGCAGCTCAGTGGGTTTATTGATCAGTTTGTTTGTTTGAGAAACTCGATAATAAACTCATTAAACATCTTTTAGTCTGTTTTTTTTATTGTCAAGTCAGACCAACGTATCTGATCACTGATATATGATTGATAGCTGCTTAACTCAGCACCGAAGCTCAGAAATCAAAAGCTAGTTTTACTAAAGTTCTAAAGTATTAAAGAATTGATCTTAATAGTAATCAGATTCTGTTCAGGGTCTGTTCTGGTTCTGTTCAGGTCCAAACAGCCTAGTCTCTTTCACGGTGGATGTTCTTTCCCACAGTCCCTCTGGGACCCGGTCCAACCTTCAGTTAACCCCTCACTGGTTCTTTTCTCCCTCTGAGACTCGTATTTACGCTCCGTGAGACGTGACCTGAACGCAGCATTATCCACAGTATTATGGTGGTCGTCACAGTAACTGCCCTGTATGTTGTGAGAAAGAACGAGGTGACCAATCAGAGCACAGCAGATCCTCCAAACCCCACAGCAGGGAATAAAAGGAAAGTTTGCAGCTCGCTGTGGAAGATGAAGCATGGCATTCTGGGAGGACTGGCCTGATCCTGACAGTCAGCAGGGAGGGAACACTGGCCCATAAGAGCCTCACACCTGTCGCAGGTAACGGATAGCAGCCGTCAATCAAAGCCAGGACCCATCTCCTTAAATCAGCCGAACATTATAGCAAGTTTGGCTGACGCGACTGACACCAACCAATGCCATCCAGTATGAAGCCCTACAGGGCGTGGCTGCTGCTGGTTCTGCTGGTCTGGCTCATCCTCTTCCTGTCCCTGCTCTGTCACTTCCTGGACCGCAGGTCGTCCTCACCGCTTTGGTCCAGATCGGCTGCTAAGGCTGGACTCACCCGGACCGAAAGCCACCGCTTTTCCCAGCGGGAGTCCTTGAGACCTGCTGGACTGGAGGAAAAGGACTGGAGGAGACGAAGGACTGACTACAGGTCCAGGTCTAAGGTCTACTCCAGGTCCAGGTCTCTGGAGATCCTGCAGAGACTTTGGACTGGGAACCTGTCAGTGGGGATGCTGAGCCCTCGTCTCCAGAAGGTTATGAAGGTCCAGCTGAGCTTTAACAGGCACCAGGTGACGTACGGGGGTCCAAGAGGGGGGCGCAGGTCTGGTTTGCAGCTATACTGTGAGTTAAAAAGGAGGACCAGGATCCGGACTGTGGACGGGACAGAGGAGCCGTTCTCCGGTCTGGGCTGGGCCCGTCTGGTGCCTTCACTGCCCCTACAGGAGCTCTGGACGTCTAGGTATAGGACCTGTGCTGTGGTGACATCAGCTGGAGCCATCCTGAACTCCTCACTGGGGATGGAGATTGGTCAGTGCACAGAGTCAGGACCTGGGGGTCCACATACAGGACTGGGGGTGGGAGGTGGGGGTGGGGTGATGTGGGTTCAGGTTCAAGTACAGTGTTAACCTGCTGATGCTCTTCTTCTCAGATTCCCATGATGCAGTTCTTCGCTTCAATGCTGCTCCCACCAAAGGCTTTGAGAGAGATGTGGGGACGAAGACTACAATCCGCATCATCAACTCCCAGGTTCAGACTCTGCCTCCTATCCTCATCTTTAGCTTACCTGTCTATATGTTCTGTATATGTTGTGTATAGAATAGAATAGAATAGAATAGAAAGCTTTTATTGTCATTATACAGAGTACAATGAGATTTAAAGGACTTCCTTAAAAGTGCACACAGCGCTAACAGACCTGAGTGTGAAGTAAAGTGGCTACATGCAATAATAGTGCTGCCGGTGCAAAATATGACAGATTTCAGTGCCAATTTGAGTTCAGAAAGGTGACAGCTTTGGGACAGAAACTGTCAACAGGTTGAAGAGATAGAAACCATGGTGGGTATTGTCTTTTAGAATGTTCCTGGCCCTGCTGAGACAGCAGGAGTTGTAGATAGAAGATATGGAAGGCAGAGGGCAGCCAATGATTTTTTGTGCGGTGTTGGTCACCCTCTGCAGTCTCGTCCTGTCAGCCTCTGTGCAGCTGGAGGTCCACACTGACACAGCGTAGGTCAGTATGCTCTCAAAGGTGGAACGATAGAAGGTCACCAGCAGTCTTGTGTGTAGTTGCTTCTTCTTGAGCACCCTCAGGAAGTGTAGTCGCTGCTGGGCCTTTTTGACCAGGGCCGAGGTGTTGACTGACCAGGAAAGGTCAGCAGAAATGTGGACTCCAAGGAATTTTAAGGACTCCACCCGCTCCACATGTTTGCTGTTGATGTACAGGGGGTGAGGGGTGGCTCTGTTCCGCCGGAAGTCCAGGATGAGTTTCTTGGTCTTGGTGATATTCAGTGCCAAGTTGTTGGATGCACAGCCAGTGCTGAGGGTGTGGGTGGATGAATGGTGATGGCCCAGTTTCACCTGTTATGGACGGTTGACTAGAAAGTCCTTAATCCAGAAGCAGGTGGATGGTGGGAGCCCCCGGTTGGCTAACTTGGGGATCAGAATGTCCGGTATTATGGTGTTGAAGGCTGAGCTGTAGTCAATAAAGAGCATCCTGACGTAGCTCCCCTGTTTCTCCAGGTGCCTCAGCGCATGGTGGAGGGCGGTGGCTATTGCACCTTCGGTGGATCTGTTAGACCGGTGTGCAAACTGATGCGGGTCCAGGGTAGGGGGGAGACAGGATTTGATGTGTTTCAGGACCAGTTTCTCAAAGCACTTGGTAATGGCTGGAGTGAGTGCTACAGGGCGAAAGTCATTGAGGCAGGCATTGGGTGACTTTTTGGGGACCGGGATAATGACAGAAGATTTTAAGCAGGCTGGGATGATGGCTTTTTCCAGTGACAGGTTGAAAATGTCAGTGAAGACCTGTGCTAGCTGGTCAGCACATGTCCTCCGTGCCAACCTGGGGCACGTCTCACGTCCTCGACCACAAGAGTGAGTAGAGCAGAATGGGGTGTGCCAGGGGTTGGAGTGGGTTGTGGTGGGAGTTGAGGTGATGTGGCTGAGTGTTGTGCCTGGGACTCAAAGCGGGCAATGAAGCTCCAGTTCAGTTCCTCTGCCAGTGCCACATCTGTGTCCCCTGGTGTTGCAGCACAGCCTCTGTAGTTGGTGATGGACTGTATGTTCCGCCACAACTGCAGAGGGTTGTTTAGCTGCTCCTCTATCCTCCTCTTGTGCTTCAATTTGGCAGCCTTGATGCCTCTTCTCAAGTTGGTTCAAGTGGCGCTGTATAGTGTTCTGTCACCGGATCCGAAGGCTGCGTCACGTGGCTAGTCATCCATGGTTTTTGGTTTGGGTACACCTGGATACTCTTTTCCACAGTGACCATACCAATAGAGTACTTGATGTAAGATAGTACTGTGTCTGTTAATGTAGTCAGGTCTTCATGGTGGAAGGCTTCTCATTGTGTTCAAAATAGTGTTGTGTTCAAAACAGTCCTGCAGTCGGAGGAGGGCATCGTCATTGTCTCCGACATGAACTCTAAGTCAGGAGAGCAATGTCTATCCAGTACAGTGCTATTGTTACACCAACCTTCATGCACGTAGATGCAGAGCCCCCCACCTCTGTTCTTCCCGGAGTCGCTGTTCCTGTCCCATCTGTGTAGCATGCGGCCTGATAGCTGCACTGAAGCATCAGGGATTTGTGCATGTAGCCATGTCTCTGTGATGATAAGCATGCAGTATTCATGTACGTGACAATTTCCAGCCAGCTAATTCCAAGTCATCCGTTTTGTGTACCATGGATCTGGCATTTGAAAGATAAAGGCTTGGAAGCAGAGGTTGAAGTGGATGTTTTCTTAGCTTAGCCAGCGGGTCAGCCCTACAGCCCTGTTTTTGCTTCCTCTCGCAATGCCAGCTCAGTCGCCTGCCACACCCGATAACTATCCACAGAGATCCTGCTGGTCCTCCTGGTCTCGTTATCTCGTCCGGGATGTTGCGAGTGTGATGGAAGTCGCTAGAAATGGTCATCTTGTCTTGAAAGCCGATGTCCAGCAAGTCCATGCGGTTGTAGTGTTTGTTAAAGTCTTTAGATGACGTACAACATGTGAAAATAACACAGGAAAGACACAAAAAAGTGCACAAGTAGGGAGAGCTGTAAGCCACTGCGTCTCTGTGCGCTGCCATCTTTTGTAGTTTGTGTAGTCTGTGTATGTTGTGTGTGTGTGTGTGTGTGTGTGTGTGTGTCTATATACACGAGTATACGTTGTATATATGTTGTTGTATGTTGTGTATACGTTTTATATATATGTTATATATACGTTTAAACTGTCTCTTTCATCAGATTGTGGCTCGGCCTAAACATCACTTCAACAGCAGCTCATTGTATCAGAACGTCACTCTCCTGGTCTGGGATCCGGCTCCGTACTCATTCAACCTGACCAAGGTGAGCTCTGGTTCTGGTTTTGATGACCTATCATGCTGCTAATTCTTTGTCGTGATTGTCATTGTTTCTCTTCAGTGGTTCGAGAAGCCAGACTTCGATCTGTTCTCTGCATATGTTGAACGGCGTCGCCTCCGACCTGAGCAGCCATTCTACATCCTTCACCCAGGATTCATCTGGAGCTTGTGGGACCTGATCCAAGACCACACCGAGGACCGGATCCAGCCAAACCCACCCTCATCAGGGTTCACAGGTACTGACTATACAACTACTACACAAAACACAAAAACAAATAAAATTTAAGTTTGTGAATGATCAAAGAAATCAAACTTTATGTTTGATAACCGTCTGAACGTGTATGAAACAGGAAGCAGTATGTTTTTATTTTTAGTAAACAGTGAACACTGATTTTACAGATAATCATTAAACCTCCTACAGATCAGATGGGTCAACTTGTGATCCATCTAATCAGAACACATCATAAAGTCTGAAGCCATCATTCAGGAAAAGCGCTGCGCATCCTCTTCTGCTGCTTCTCATCTAGCTAACGTTAGCCAGGCGCTACCATGCTGTTAGCAGCTGGTGTGTTTACAGCTAACTAAGTTAAGTGTATTTATTGAAGATCTTTCGTCTGTCTCTGTAAATCAGATGCTGTGCTTTGGACCTGATGTGGTCTTTGTGTGCCCCCCTACAGGACTTCTGCTTCTGGTTCTGGATCAGTTCATTTGACGGATGTTTGTCTTATCTGTGTACATCTCCATGATAATCTGTAGAACAGGTTATGAACTGTGGTCCTGGAGCCTAAAGGTCCACATGTAAGACCTTCATGACTCTGATTCTGCCATGTTGAACCACTGTTGTGGTCACTGTTGACCTACTGTAGTCCACAATGGACAAACTAAACATCTCCAGGACGAGGTCTCAGGTGATCTCAGGTGGAGGTCTCAGGTGGCTCTGCAGCATCCGTTTTGTTGGACATGTCAGCACTGGTTCTGTCCATGTCAGGCACACTAGTTCTGGCAGTGGTGTCGCCAGTTAGCAGTCTTGGGCTGGTACCGGGTGGTCTGGTGGAGGCCAGGCTGCTGTGACATGCTCAACAGTTTATCTGGACCAAAATGGTCTTTGAGAAGGAGTGTCTATTCTCAGTCAGCTGATCACAATGGAACAGAATCAGGAAGCAGCAGAAGACCTGAGGAAGCAACAAAAAACAAGAGTCAGTGATGCTAATGGAGCTAAGAGAGAGCTAACAGTGAGATAACAGCGCTAACAGAGCTAACAGGGAGCTAACAGTGCTAAGAGGGAGCAGCTAGCAGAGCTAAAACAGCTAACAGAGCTGGGGAATCATAGTCCTGTCTCCTGTTGATGATGCCACATGTCCCTGTCTGTTTCAGGTCTCCTGTTGATGATGTCACTGTGTGGTGAGGTCAGTGTGTATGAGTTCATCCCGTCCATCCGTAGAACTGACCTGTGTCATTACTATGAGCATTACCACGATGATGCCTGCACACTGGGCGCCTACCACCCTCTGCTGTATGAGAAGCTGCTGGTCCAGAAGATCAACCAGAGTCCACCAGACCAGCTGAGGAGGGGCAAGGTCACGCTGAGGGGGTTCAGCACAATCCACTGTGGACCATGATCAGAGGGGGTTCAGGACAGTCCACTGTGGAGCACGATCAGAGGGGGTTCAGCGTGGTCCACTGTGGACCGCAATCAGAGGGGGTTCAGGACGGTCCACTGTGGACCCCGATCAGAGGGGGTTAAGGATGCTCTTATTGGTCACGATTGTTGGTCATAAATCTGATTGGTTAATGTGTTGTTACCACGCTGATTCAGAGAACGATGCATTTCCTGCTAGCGTGTTAAACTGTCGAGTTCAAACGAAACTGAAGTCTGTGTTTCCTGATTTCTTTGGAAATTCTCCTGTGCCACTCCCTGTCTTTGTGTTCCCTGTTTTATTTTGAAATTTTACATGTTATATTTTTGGACTGGCCACTTCCTGTCTGCTCCTGTTCTCATTAGACTGCCTCCTTTGAAGCCTGGTCTCCTCTGCTCTCACCTGTCCTCTGCTCTCTGCTCTAACCTGTCCTCTGCTCTCACCTGTTTGTTCATGAGGATGTAGGTGAGTGGGTTGAAGACAGCGCTACTCTTGGCGAGGATCGATGGGACAACACTGGCAATGTCCCATCAATCGGGCCAGCTGAACGTGCTTTACCCAAAAACAATAATGACATCAGGGATAATTACTTGAGGGTTATAGATATCATATACATATCACCTGACATCATGGCAGATGGATGTTTAAGGTGGAGTTTCCTGGTGTCACTGAGGTGTCAGGTAGATCTGATTTGGGCCCAGTGGACCTGGAGGATCAGAAACTGGTCCTGAGAGAGGTCAGAAAATCCCATGAGGTTCTCTGGATAAGATCTTTGGACCTGGACCTGGACCTCTGAACCAGACCATTTCAGGCCTTCTCGGTATGCATCTCCTGTCTGTTGACCTTTTGCCTGTTAAACACACAGATCACCTTAGGTCCACCTTCAAAGGACCCCATTGTCCCTTCTTGGCACAGTGAAGGTGCCGTGACACCAGATATTTAATCGCCCGCTCTCCAGCAGAAAAAGGTTCTGGTCCACCTGCTCCTGTCAGCATAGATAAACCTTTAGTCATTCAATGAAAGAATACTGAACCCTTCAGGTCTGGTAATCTGCAGTCCAGTCTCCCTGCCCAGCCTCATTTCAGGTTCATGAGGTCACCACCATGTTTCAGGTTTATGAGGTCATCGCCTCATTCCCTCCATCCACCATCCTCCCTCCAGCTCTCCAGCGCCCCCACGAGGATTCTTCTGACCATCTGTTTCTTGCTGTAAATAAGTTTATTTCAGTCTATTTCAAAAGAAAGACAAACGCTGAGAAACTAAAAGTTCCTTTGTTCAATAAACACAACATGAATTTACAGATGTCCGACCCTGTCCCTGTTCCCTGAAGTATCCACAGTGTTTCTGGACTCAACATGGCTGACGTCCCTGTGGAGTCCTGGAGACAACAGCTGTCACCACCTCCAGCATCAGACCTGTACCCAGCTGATCCCCCTGAGTCCTCAGACCTGGTCCCAGCTGACCCACCCGAGTCCCCAGATCTGGACCCAGCTGATCCCCCTCAGTCTTCAGACCATCAACACTTCGAGTATTTGCTAGTGCAGGATGTTAATTTAAATAGCAGAGTAAAGACACAAGTACTTCCTCTTCTTAAATCTGGATTATAGAAACACAATTCCCCGGACAGCACAGGGAGCATTACTTTTCTTCAAACTGATTATTTTTCTTCTCAAAGTTTTGTCAACGCTACAGAAACACTAGATAATTGTATGTATGATAAGTATGATAAGATTGTGTGATTGTTAGTTATTGGTTGCATTATGCAGGAAACGTAGTGTCTCATCTGGGCCCAAATGATCCTGAACCTCTGTCATCTGTTCACGAACCCTTTGGCTTGACTTGGGGTCATCGTCGAGGGGATGTTCAGAATAAAGTAAAGTTGATCTGAAAGCGGACGTTGACTTCACACATGCTGTTTGATGCCTTTATATCTTATAACATGCTTGTTCATTGACATGTTTCTCTGATAATGTCATGTAACATGACAGAGCATGGAAACATGAGTTAGCATCATAGATCATGTTAGTGTTAGTCACTTGGAAAGCTATAAATAACATGAAGTGCTTTGTTAGCGCTAAACTTAGCAAGCATCAAGCTAAACACTGCAAACAACCAGACAGACTGTTAACAGGATGGATTATCTGCCATCATGGATTTAATGAGTTGATTTAGAAAGTACTTTACCAACTTTGAGGTACTTTTTGATTAGACCATGTTATATTATAACATATTCTATCCATTCTGCATAATGAGTGATTTGTGAAACAAGTTTCCAGACCTTATAGATTCACTGTCTCAGTCCTGTTACAATAGCTGTTTGCTGGACTTGAAGACCACCAGGCAGGTACAGAGTACTCTGCTGACATCCATGGTACGAACTTCACGACTCATTTGGTCTTCGACGTGCTCGATGTCACGTCTACATTCAGTCTTTGTTAAAAACATTTAATGTGTCCAACAGGATCTCATCTGACCTTCATGTGGAGTTTGTTTCCCGGTAAAGAAACATTAAGGCAGTATTCTGTTGATTCTTATCAAAGTGTGATGTGATCCAAGTTGACCTCTTCACACTCACAAACAGCCCTGATAATAGCTTCGGCCTGTTTCCCAGCATGCCTCAGTCTGGCTGGGTCACTGTGAGAAACATGACCCACCTGACCCTCCCAGAAAGACCCTCTTGAACCGAGCTATTCACGTCCTGTCACTACTCAGTAAAAATAGCCTCCGTTTACAGCAACGGACGACTAAGTAAGGTCAGGAGGCGTTCACTGACCTCAGTAAATATAGGACATGTGCACCCCTAAATACAGACTGTTTGAGGCTGGGAGAGTCCCTGAGAAATAACAAGGACGATATGATAAGTCAAATAAAACTTTATTCACATGTTCAAAAGACATTTCAGACAAACACAGACACTCGTTTCAGACTTCAAACTGTCTCGAATGTCAAGCGAGAAAAACATTCAGAGATAGAAAAGTATAAAAAGTCCAACAAAATGTTTCATTTTGTACGAGTAAAAAAATGTCCTGAACTTTTTTTTTTTTTTTAAAGTTTTTCTTACTCTTGTTACTTTGTGTGGTCCTGGTCTCCCTCTTCACCCCCCTGTGTGAAGTCCATGCAAGCCAGCAGGGCCTCAGCCTCCTGGGTGTCCAGACTCAGGTGTTCCATGCTTTCGTAGCCTGGCTCGGGCCTCTTGAGCTGGGCCGCCCTGGCAGCCTGCTTGGCCTCCTCTTGCAGCTGCTTGGCGGTGAGGAGGAACTGTGCAGTGCCGACGGACTGGACGCTCTGCGCCAGTTTCTCCTGCAGCTGGTTGCTGAGTTGCAGCTGCTGCTTGTACTGGTCTGCCATATTTTTGAGCATGGACACTTTGTCCTGCTCCACCTGGCAGATCCGCTCCAGCAGCTGGCCTTTACGCTCCTCCATGATGGCATACAGCAGGTCGAAGCTCTCACCCAGCCGCCTCTTCCTCAGCTCTGCATTCTCCTGGATCAGCTTACATGTGTCGTCCATCTGCGCCATGACAGCCTGGATGCAGCTGTTACCTGTGGCGAGCAGCTCCATGGCCAAGCACAGCTCGTTCTTCTGGCTCTGATAGACAGTGTGCAGTGGTGACACATTGCAATCTTTGTGCTGTCCAAACACTTTACACATGGAACAGGTTGGTGTCTGGCAACTGACACAGTAGATATTGATGCGTTCGTCCTCATGCTCCTTACACTTCGGCTCTTTGACATCTTTGTCTTTAAGAGGGGCCTCCTCACCGTCACCTCCCCGGCTCTCCTGTTGCTGCTTGTAAATGTCGATGATGTTCTCTACCAGCAGATTCCGCTGCAGCCCGTACACGCCATGCCGGTCCAGAACCACCTCGAAGCGGCAGGTGGGGCAGCGGAAGGTTCCTCCTGAGTAGTGGTAGGGGTTCCTGGACTTGTAAAGGTCATTGGCGCAGCCACGGCACAGGTTGTGTTGACAGGGGAGGATGACCACCGGTTTGGTGAACATGTCGAGGCAGATCGGACAGCTGAGCTGCTTCTCCAGACTCTCCATGGCATTGACTGGTTGAACCAACTGACCCGTCTGGATGTCCATGTTCTTCTTCTTCTTCTGGTCGTCTTTGTGTGTCTTCCTCTGTGGTTTATTTCAATCTCCCAGCGTCTCAAACCCTCCAGCCTTTATACCCCTGTCGGGTCGGGCGCCCGACCCCACGGCTGTTTGTCACACTGATTCAGAGAAAATAGACTCCCAGCAGCCCCTCCTGCTGCTGCACGTGCCTGACTGATGATCAGACCACAGCAGACAGATCAGACACTGGCAGGTCCTGTCCTTTGAGAACAAACAACAGCCCATAAACACAGCAGCAACCCTCAAAAACACCCCCCCCCCCCCCCCCCAAAAAAAAACAACCAAAAACAAACCCCAAAACACAGCAACAACCACCCAAAACACCCCCAAACACAACAACAACACCCAATAATTGCCCCCCTCCCCCAAAAAAAATTGCCCCCCAAAACAGCATCAAAACAGTCCAAACACCCAGAGGAAACAGTTGATGTTAAAAAAAGAACATTTATTTCTGTTCATGAAAACAAATAGTTTATGAATCCAACAGGTCGTAAAAGATCAATGTGTTTTACACAACAGCAGCACGGTGTGCAGTCAACAGTCAGTCACGTGGCGAGCAACAGATGACTTGTGTAATAGACAACTGAGCAACAAACAACATGTCTGGACCCGGTGTTACACAGGCTGAATGACTGATGACATCACTGTGACATCGTTAGGGTTAGGGGGGTGTCAGGCTCATGAATATTCAGGAAGCAGCAGTCTTTGACCACCAGGTGTCACTGTGAGTCAGTGAGGTATTTCCAGGAGTTGGGAGGAGGTTCCAGGGTATAGTTCTGGAAATTCTTGAAAATGTTCCAGGAGTGCTTGTTCTCCAGTAGGCTCAAGGAATCCTTGAGGAGGCAATGGGGTCCTTGGGGAAGTCCCAGGACTCTTTGTGGAGAGGTTCCTGATATGCTTAAGGTGTTAACTGGTGTCCATGAGTATGTTCCAGGATCTCTTGAGGAGGCAATGCAGTTGCAGGATTCCTTACAAAGGTTTTAGGGTCCTTGAAGAAGATTCAGAACTTGTAGTTTAAATCAAACAAATTAATTCAAGGATGATGAAAATTCAAGGTGATTTTCAGGCTTCATCAGGTGTGTGGCCTGTCTGTAACCATGGAGACGGTGAATCTGGAACAGGATGTGAGGAATATGCTGGCGGTAAACACGCTGGGTCAAAGGTCAGCAGAGAGCGGCCTCACACAGAGGTGTTTGTGTGAACTGCAGTAGGGTCAAAGGTCACAGCTCCTCTGATCCTCGCCACTGAGCATGCTCAGACCGACCCTTTTGTTCCCACCATCCATCAGCTCAGCAGTTTGTTTCCTCTAATGAGCGTCTGTCTGTCAGTCTGTTATGTGGTGTTTGAGTGGCACCTCTGTGTCTCTTCACAGCTCTGTGATTGAGGCTGTCACACCTGCATCTAATGACCTCGCACATGTGTGACCTCAGTCAGGTAAACACAGTGATTCATGTGAAACACCTGTTCAGCAGAGACAGTCACAGAGACAGAGTCTGTTCAAAGGCCTGCAGGAAAAAAACACAGTAATTCAACCTACATGCTAAACATACATACATACATACATACATACATACATATGCTGTATCACCATGATGAGAAAAGAATTCATTTACACAGATTTAAGTTTGGAGCCACAAAAATGACAAAATAAATTATCAGATGTGTCCTCGAAGCTGCTCCAAGGATCCTTGAATATTTCTTTCCTGCATCAGGTTTGACAGTAAGAACTAAATTTTGTGTTTATTGGGCTCCAAATAAAATTTCCTGCAAAGAATTAAGTTTGGCAGATTTGCAAAGATAAATATTCATTCTTATTTTTATTGTTGATGAAATTGACATTGCATGTGCCATGCACAAACTACATCGAGTTTAACAGTAAAACATATTTTATGAACTCAACGTGGTTTGTGCATGAAATTTAATATTTAATAGTAAAATATATACAACATATGTAGCTAAAGTTGTCAAGAAGTATATCTGAGATGTGCAGTAGACAGAAGCATAAATTCGAAATACTCAAAGTACAAGTACTGTAAAGTTGTACTTGAGTGCTTTCTATCACTTCTTTCCATACAGTATTTTTTAGGGACAAAATGTGATCAGCATCCGCAAAGTCACCAGGATAAAACTGATCATCGACTAGCTCTATTGTGGCTTGGCAGGTAGAAGAGTTTGTATGTCTTGCTTATGCTTATGCCCTCTTGTCTGAAGTGGGATTTCTGCCACCAAGAAGTCTTTAGAGGTCTTCACATATGGAGACTATTCGCTCCATATGTCGCTGGGACTACTATTGTCCCAGCATCCCAGACCATCAGGGTGTCTGACCACAAGGGGAACCATAGCTGGTGGTACTCATGTAAAGATTGCAGCCACCACCTTGTCTCTCAAAGAGTCTGAAGATGTGTTCACACTGGGATGCTGTTGTCCATCACCACTCCCGAGTGTTCAGTCTCGGAGGTGTGCGAGCCATCGATAAGTCTGGCGAGCCCTGTCTTGGTAGAGTACTTGAAGATGAAGGCCTTCATGAGGTCATAACGATAGTTACTGTTGAGGAAGTTGTACAGGACAGGGTTGATGCAGCAGTGGACCAGCGAGAAACACTGTGTCAGGTGCAGCGCTACATCCAGGAAGTTCTCTAACCGGCAGCTGAAGGGAATGAGGTTGAGCAGCGACAGCGTGTCCAGAAGGAGAACGGCGTGGAATGGCAGCCAGCACACCAGGAACACCACAATGTATGCGAGGATGATCCGGCAACTGATGCGGCGCTCCTGGTCCAAGCTGGAGGGGATCACTGCCGCCAGGAGCAGGTAGAAAATGGCGATGACAGGGGAAGGGACAGCAAAGCCAAGCATGATGAAGCTCAGCTGGACACCCACCATCCATGCTCGAGGGTTGTTGGACGGGTACACCGGGCGACATACAGTGCCATTATAGTGCACAGACCTGACCGCCTGCAGGAAGTAGGTGTCAGGGACAGAGGCTGCCAGCGCTAGCAGCCAAACCAGGATGCAGATCAGTCGTCGCACCACCTTCTTCCTGTGGCTACTGGGAGCATTGCTGAAAAAGGTGATGGACAGGTAGCGGTCCACGCTCATGCAGGTGAGGAAGAAGATGCTGCTGAAGAGGTTCATGCTGAAGACCAGGTGCGTGAGTTTACAGACGGCCTCTCCAAAGGGCCAGTGACCGCCCTGCAGCAGCGAGGTCACCCAGATCGGCAGTGTGGCCACGACGCACAGGTCGGCCACGGCCAGATTCAGGATGTACAGGTGCGTCTCATAGCGATTTCTGTCGGAGTGCAGATTGACCCAGACAACCAGGGCGTTGGCAGCGAAGCCCACCAGGAAGATGAAGATATAGAGGACTGAGAGGACGTGCAGGAATGCGGTGTGGCTGACGGTGCCTGAACACAGCAGCATCTCCACGTGGGACAGGTTGTCACCAGCAGTCAGGTTTAGTTCCTCCCACAGCTCCATGAGCTCAGTGAGGTCGTTGGCGTTCAGACTCATGGTGGTCGACTTCACACCTGTAAAACAGGAAGAGACGGATCAGAAATTCCAGAGTCTTTTCTTTTTCTTTGCGTGTTAAATGTTCAACACATCCACAATGATAGACATCTGACTTCAGATAATAAAACTCAGACTGTCGATCACTGTCACCGTCCATCAACCCGACCACACACAGTGACAGACGGAGATCAGGAGGTCAAACATTGGTAATAAACTGACACAGATGGACGAACAAAAAACAGGAAGTGTGGCAATCATCGCAGATCAATAAAGTGAGAGCTGAAGGAGAGAACTTACATCATTAAAGCTCATCAAAACAATTTGCAGAATAAAAGCATGTTCAAGCATGTTCAGAACAAAACAGAAAAATCTGAACCAAATCTCAATGGGTTTTTAAAAGTTCCTTTAGAAGAAAAAACAAGAGAAGAAGAAGAAGTTTTTTTGAACCTGCAGTTTAAAATAAAAGCTCAGCAGGAGACTTTAAACAAAGACACAATTAGTCAAAGGAGGAGGACGGGGGGCAAACGGTTAAAAACATTAAACGTCTTCAAACTGAGCTGTGACATCGTTCCTGTGGTGTGTTCACTGATTCAGTGATCGGTTCAGCTCGTGTAGAGTTGCCCGCTGGCAGAACTGCTGTGAGATGAAGTGATGATGAGTCAGAGATGAAGTGATGGGAACAGGAACATGGAACCGGTTCTCGGGTTCTTGGTATCAGTTCTAACCCAGCGGAGGAGGTTCGTGGTTCTATTGCAGAGTGCTGAGGTTGGATTCATGGAGACATTCAGACTCTGACTCGGCACCGAAACTTTGTTCAACGTTTAAAAGACCTTAAAGACTCACGGGGCGGACAGGAGAGACTCCCCGGATCTCCACTGGCTGGTCCCGGGCAAATCCACGTCCTGAGTGCAGTCCCGCCGGTGGACTGATGCGGGTCAGAGTGCGTCTCCTCCGGCGGAGTGATGCGGGTCAGAGTGCGGTGCCTCAGGCGGACTGAAGCGGACTGTCCTCCTCCTGCCTCGCTCTATTCCGCTGCAGAGAAAGAACCGCCCACAGTCTCTGGTGATTTATTGCGGTTTCAGCTGCGGAAGTATACAACACAAGAATGTGCGGGTTTCCACTGACACGCAAACAAAAGCGTCACACTTGCGTGAAGTCCCAGTCCTGCTGGGGGATGTGCATGTGTCCCAGTGTTCATGCTGTGCTCATGTTGTATTCATGTTGTGCTCCTGTTGTGTTCGTGTGTTTATGTTGCGTTCATGTGTTTAAATATTTACTGTGTTCATGTGCTCCTGTTGTGGATGTCAGATAAATCATTGAAGGCGTTTAGACAGTGTTCTCCAGGAAAACATCAGTGGTCTTTTAGTGTGAAAGTCTGCCGGCTGCTTTGTTCTAATTAATGTAATGAATGAATTAATTAAAATGTAATTGTTTAAAATAAAAGCACATTTATCTGATCATACAATCAAAACTTTTATTCTGAAAACATAACTTCCTGTTTGTCTGTTTGTTTTGTTAATAAAGTTTGATGATGTCATGTTGATGCTGCAATTCAGACATCTGCCACCGGATGGCAGCAGAACATGGAGACACACCTGGTGACTTCCCGCTTCGACACTTCTTGTTTCAGGGTCAGTTTGTTTTATTTAAACTGTAAACAATTAAAATAAATGTAATAAAAATAATTTAAAAAAACTTTTGTTTGACAAAAAATAATTTTAATGTTGAAACGATATGTTAATGATTAAAGCATAAAATATTCAAATTGAAGTGTAGCAGACTCATTAATATTGAACAGACTTATTAATATTCATAATATATTCGACAGTCATTAATATTAAAAATATGTTACAAATGTGATGTCACTGAGCTGTGATGTCATCGGTGATCTCATCCTCACAGAGTGGTGAACTGGTTCAGAGTGCCTCTCAGCTTGTCAGCGATCTGACCAATCAGAGAGCAGAGAGGAGATGACTTCAGACAGCTGTCCTACAGTTGGCCCCTCCCCTCAACCCCGCCCCCTCCTCACCTGTTGGTAGAAGGCCACCTGTCGCTCCAGGTAAAGCTGCATCACTCTATTGTAGTCGAAGATACGGTTGCTATGGAAATGATTCATCTCAGCTGAGGGAGACACCAATTCGAGTTACACATTGTTGCTATGGTTACGCCCTGTTACCATAGTTGCTATGGTTACTGTGGTTACCCTGCAGGGCGTAGCTCATGCAACTGAGGCGGTGCTTCATGCACTTCCTGTCGTCGTTGTTAATTCTTCCTGCAGACAGCAGACGGTCGGAATCCTTCACCTTCTCCACCGCAGCCTGACACACACGGGTTAGAACACGCCGCCTATAAGATTGTTAGGATTGGTGTATGTGTGTGTGTAGAGTACCTTGTGTACAGCAATGATTTCTGGGAAACATCCCAGCAGGCCTTTGTACTCGCCGTTTGTCTCCAACAGGAAGTGAAGGTCCTTCTGAGGCTGAAGGTCAAAGGTCACAGGGGTCATCAGAGGTCAGACATGTGGTTATGTTCATATAAAATATAAAGCACCACAAACATGATGAAGTCCAGGAAAAGTCATCAGAAAGCACAGGATGAAACTCAAAGTACTTAGAGTATGAGAGAGAATGAGAGTAGTATTCAGAGTAATCAGAGTACTGTTGTGGTGTTGTACCTGCTGAGCAACGATCTCTGCGATCTCCTCATATGTTTGTCCAGCAGCTGTCAGAGCGTCAGTCAGCGTCTGCTCTCCTGAAACACACACTCAACGAATCACAACACTCCAATACATGTGAGGCCATGGTTAATACGATGATGTAATCTGACCACAGTACTGATGCCTTGGAGGAAACTCCGACATCTGAACTGAGTCTGAGCAGAAACCTTGTTAATGTGTTAATGATATACTTCAACTTCTGCCTAAAAAAAACCTCCCTGTCTCCTTGTCTCCCCACTCCTTGTTTCTTGATGTCCCCCCTTCTTGTCTCCTTGTGTCCTCCCTTCTTGTCTCCTTACCTGGATACTTGCTGCTGATGAAAACACTGGACAGGTTCCTGAAGGCTCGACCAATCCGCTCGTACTCTTTAGGCAGTGCTGCACACACACACAGGAAACATGACACAGGTGTATGTGGAAACATGACACACAGGTGTGTGTGTGTGTGTGTGTTACTGACGTCCCGTGCAGCGTTTCCAGTGTGTGTGTCCGACGTTCAGCAGCTCTTTGACTCCGTCATCCATCGACTTTGTGAAGCGACTGTAGAGTTCACACCTGTGTTCACTACACATACACACACACACAGAGTTAATATAGATTTATGATACCTGTAACCTGTCCTGATATCTCACCTGTCACCTGTTCTGATACCTCACTTTTCATGATACCTCACCTGTCCTGATACCTCACCTGTCTGTGAGGTGTGAGACATTTAATGACGTACACATCAGTGGTGTCGAGTTCTGCTGCTTCAGGTTCGATCAGGCTGAAGATCATTGGTCCAACTGTCGCATCTCTCTCTGCCTTCCTTTTTCCCGCCTTCCACTCCTGAAACATCAAAACACGCCTTCAGCCAATCAGGACCAAGCACCAAACCTCACCTGTACTGGTGGGCGGGGTTTCACCTGCCTTCTCGTCTGTGTAAGTGAGGAAGAGCTGAAAGACATGGCTCTGAGAGATGACGGGGTGCCAACACATCCGGGACATCCAGGCCTGCAGCTGCTCCATCCTGGTCCTGATGAAGTCCACCTCGAACCGGCCTGAAAGCACAGATACGTCCTGTCTACACACCTGTCACAGTGCTGTACATGTGTGGTTGTCATGGCGATTACTCACCTGTCACCTGTTTGTCGGGCAGTGAGGGGACAGGCAGAGATGAGCCGAACTTCTCCAGCAGACGCTCATACAGCCAATCAAAGTGCTTGTAGCGATGATTGACAGGTCTATGGGTCGTCTGGAGGAGGGACAGAGACTGAGTACTACTACTAAGTGCTACTACTGAGTATTACTGTGAGTAATCCTCACATTGGGAGTAATCTGGTACTCGATGAAGCTCTTCAGTCCGTACAGTTTGGACTCCTTCCTTGGGTCGGCGATCACACAGTCCAGAGGAACCGACGGGTACAGCCAAACCGGACCCACGTCTCCGATCTGATTGGACGATAAGCAGCAGCCAATCAGAGCGCAGTGATCGATACAATTTCACAGTTTGATACAATGACCAATGAATGGATTACTCACATAAACAGGAAGTCTGTCTCTGCTGCTAGCTGGAGGTTTAGCTAGCAAGAAGACTTCAGCACTCGGACCTTTGGAGAATGGAAACCTAAGGACACATGAGACTGCTGACACCTGTCAGGACCTACTGACAACTGCTGGGATCTACTGAGACCTGATGGAATCTAGTTTTGATCTACTGTGACTGGTAAAGCTCTACTGAGATCTGTCGAAATCAACTCAGACCTGTTGGGATCTAATGTGATCTACTGAGACCTGTTGGGGTATATCAGGATTTACTGGGATCTGTTGAGAGGTACATGGTCTATCTGATCTACTGTGAGATCTACTGGTGTCTTTACTTGTTTAGGGAGATCTTCGTGGAGGGGCCGTGCATACTCTGTCCTGAAGCCCCAGCCTCCTCATCCACCTGATAGTCACCACGGTAACCACCCACTGATTGGTCGTCCCACTCGTCATCCCACTCGTCATCGTCCTCTGCAGCTGCTGGAACAGGAAACAGTTTTCTGTGATTTAGACAGTAAACCTGTTGTAGAACTTCACAGAACCAGCCTTGGGTTTTTTCAGAACTGGGTTCTATGTTCTCACTGGAACTTTCTGTGTTACCTTGTGGTGTGTGTGCAGATCCTTGACTGTCCCATCCTTCTGTACTGATATATGCCCTGCCCTCTGACCAGGAGCCACCACCGATCTGAAACACAAACTCAATATTATAACCCCGAAAAACCACCTCTGTGGTGGTCTTGAGTTTGTTGGAGGTAGTCTTGAGTCTGTCTGTGGTGGTCTTGGTCTGGTGTGTCAATGGTTTATCCTGGTCTTGTGAAGTGAAGTCACCTGTAAATACCCTTCAGGTACCAGACCGGTTTGTCCTCTGGAGTTCTGGGCTTTGATCCAGCCTCCACCCACAGTCTGCACAAACACATTCAGAGTGTCACAGCACGGGTACACACAGTACTAGTACTATATATATATATATATATATATATATATATATATATATATATATATATATAAGGTACTCTGTGTACATAAGTGTGTGTATGTTAGTGTGTACCTGGTCCAGCACAATGACCGTCTCTCCCCGACGAATCGACAGCTCGTTATTTCCTGGTTCAGCTGTGAAGTCATACAGAACCTGAGCCTGAAACAACAAAAGATCGTCCTGAGATGTTCCTAAAACCTGAAACATTAACAATAAAGTACAACGTGGTACAAAGTATGATGAGGTACGATAAAACACAATGATGTACGATAAAGTGCGATAAGGTACAATGAGGTACGACAAGTACAATGATCTATTTTGACAATTGTCCACTTTATTTTTTAAAAACATGAAGGGACTTTATTTTTTTATTTTGTCCTTCATGTGTTTTTTCTTTTTCCAGCATGCTCGTTTCAACAGTTTTACTGAACCTGTAGTGAAGTTAATAATAATAATAATTAATAATCCATGAACTTTTGTCTGAGGTTAGACAATAGTTTTTATCTTCAAATATAATTGTCATTAATATAATACATTACAAAACACATTATTACAATACACACATTAATTATAATTGTATCAATAATTAATGTCGTTTTAATGACACATTAATTATGTTAAGTACGTGTTAATGATATGTTAATGACGTGACTCCCCGTTCACGCGCAGCCTTCACGGACTCTTTGACTCGTTCATAAAGTTCGCGCGGACACTGAAGGCTCGCGCGCTTCAGTCCGATGACGTAAGCAAGTTAAAGGTGTCTTACCTTAACTGCCATGTCGACGTCAGCAGCAGCAGCTTCTTATTCGTTGATCTTTGATCAAAGTTTCATCCTGACGGCTTCTCCACAAGCAAAATGCAACCGGAAACAACACACACTGACACGATTTCCTGTGCTGGATTTCAGAATAAAAGTTCTCTGCGTAGCTCCCAAAACAGAGACAGAAAACATTCAAATGAGTTCATTCAACACTTAACTGTCAACGGGGCTTTTGTTGTGCTTTTATTTTGAAGGCATGATTGTCAGTTTCCTGTATTTTACAGGTTTTTATAAAACTTTATAAAGTGACATCACACCCTGAACAAGTGCTTGCACATGACGTCAGAGGGCATTTCTTGAAAAGAGTCCAGTTACACACTGATAATGTGACAATACTCATACATAATAATTTAACAATAATTTAAGAAAATTATAATGATAAAATAGTTTAACAATCTTCCCTCCATGTTTGTGAAGTGAAACACAAACTGCAGTTCCTCAAACATCCACTTGAAGCTGGATCCACAATTGAGTCTCCATAAGTCTCATGTCAAAATGTCAAACAGCAGAAATAAACATGTTTAAAGTTTTGGTCTCTATAGCTTTCCTCATTCATGACAACTGTACTGAGGGTGAATTTATATACAACTCACCTGTTCACATTATATTAAGGTTTAAAGTTATGCAGGATTAAGAGCATGGATGCTTTGATTGACAGGTAAGGTTGTCATGAAGACTACGTCTTATATCAGGGTACCACCTGTGTTCACCTGTTTGTCTGTCTGTCTGCAGGGGTGCTCCACCTGCTGCTGCCTTCAGATGCTGTCAGGCAGCTGGCTCTCTCTTCATGTTTGTTCACCTGACGCTGTGGGCGTGTCTTTCCTGTCATGTGACTGAAGGCACCTGTGCAACTGTGTATTTAAACTACATCATTAATAATGTGTTTATGTTATATTATTACAATGTTTACAGTGTCAATCATCATAATTTATGAATTCAGGTTCAACAGTAATGGATCATAAAATATGTCAAGTCAAAGTTTGTTTGTCAGTTGTCACTATTTATTGATTTAATGACCATCTCAATGACATCATCTTCATGACATCATTAACAGAGTTAAAGAGCAAAGCAGTTTCACTTTATTTTGACAGGTCTGAAGTTATATGGGCAACTTCCTGTAAAAAAAAAAAGTTTCTAGAAATAAAATGATAATTTAGTTAAATAAATCATTTTTTTTCTTTGAAATGATGACATCATGAATCACAGATGACATCATAAAGATTCAGTGAGCCTGTGATACATGGCTAGTGCTAAGTGCTAACTAGCTAACCACTAACTCAGCTAACGGCTCTCTCTTCCTGTGAACATGATGAATGAATAATTAGCTCTCGTGTTTCTGCCTTAATTAATTAATATTTATATTTATCACTAATGAATATTTTGATTCATTTTATATGTTTGTTCATAAATAATTTTAACCGTTAAATGATGACTGAATAAATGTAAAGTGATGAAGGAGTTAGACAAGCTGAACATGCTGCTGTTATGTTTACAACCACAGGTGGCAATACTGAGCAGCATCACTCTTCAGTGGATGCACCACCACATGACGGCCAACGACGTCATCAGACCAATCACAGAGCTTGCTGCAGAGGAGGGGGCGGAGTTACACAGATCAGAGTTGCAGCACTTGAAGGTAAAACTGGAAACCTGAAAAAGATCAATGCAGTTAAAGATCAATGCAGTCAAAGATCAATGCAGACACTGATGAGGGTTTAAGATTAATGCAGTTATTGACTAGACTTAGAGATCAATGCGGTCAATGATGAAGGTTAAAGATGAAGGCGGTCATTGATGGGGGTTCAAGATCAATGCACTCTTTATCGAGGGTTTAAGATCAATGCTGCCATTGACAAGGGTCTAAGGTCAATGCTGCCATTGACGAGGGTTAGCATGTTTATCTGAGAGTGCTCAGTGTTTTTGACTTACATCACATGTTTGCACACAGGTTCAGTTCATTTAGCTTAGAAAATGTCCCTTGAATCAGGATACTGTTAGCATGTTGCTGTATATATTGTGTCACGGTTCAGGTGAGGAGGCCAGGTGAAGTGTTTACCTGGGGGAACATCTGGGCCAGTCGGCCATACTCGCAGTCTGAATACTTCAGACACTGACGGTAAGTCATTCCACCTATAACACAAACACAGACCAAGCTAAAGCTAACAGAGTAATTTGAACTGAAATACTGGGCCAACCAGAATCCAGTATTCTGTATGGTTATGGAACAGGTAGAGGTGCACATGTGTGGAGATACCTCTCTCATTGAGTGTGAGACACGCATCGTCATAGCTACAGTCTCGTTGTTTGGAGCAGCTGGCTGTGTAGTCCTTACAGCTGTAACACCGAATGGCCGTTCCTGAAACACAACACAGATCTAGAGTTCTGATTCAGATTCTTCAGGTATATGCAGAAGAATCCAGATCCTTCAGGTCCAGAGGAATCCAGATCCCTCAAGTATATACAGAATAATCCAGATCCTTCAGGTACATATAGAAGAATCCAGATCCTTCAGGTATATACAGAAGAATCCAGATCCTCCAGGTATATAAGGAGAATCCAGATCCTTCAAGTCCAGAAGAATCCAGACCCTTCAGTTACATATAGAAGCATCCAGATCTTCAGGTACATACAGAAGAATCCAGTTCCTTCAGGTATGTACAGAATCAGGTTCGTATCCAGATCCCAGTAAACAGTCTAAACACAAACTCTCTAAAATGAACTTGAATCAGCGTTATCTCAAAAACTCAAAACATTTAACATCTGTGCAACATATTTATATATATTACATATTTATATTTATACACAACATTTAAGATGTTCTTAAAATATGAGAACTGTTGTGGAGAAATCGCTGAAGCCAAAGGTCAGTGGTGAGGTCAGGAAGGAAGTGTTCAGGAGCCTCTGATGTCTTATGCTGTATTATTTATTGACACTTGTCCAAGGAGAATTAGAGATTCATGGTACATCAGAAGTGTCTGAGTCGGTCTCACCTTCTGCCCAACTCATGCTGGTGGACAGACTTTAAACCCCGAGATAACACCACAAACACTATACGCCCAGAATCAGATAAAGAGAATGTTTTTACCAAGGATGGTGTCTTTGTCAACATACTTAGTCTGGAGACACAGATGTCTGTTTACGCAGATTGGAATGTCAGTGGCGAGCTGTCTATTATGTCTAAGCATGCAGCACCAGAGTCCTTCGACCCTGGCCACAGTGTTGAGATAGGACGACACCTGCTACTGCCAGCCAAAGACAAACAGCTAATACTGCTGAGGACCTCAAGGCCACATGTGACTTCATGTAACCTTGTGTGATGTGTCTGTATGTTTGTAATTTTATTAACTATATATATATATATATATATATATATATATATATATATATATATATATATATATATATATATATATATATATATATAATCCATCCATATCCATGTGACCAAAATGAGTTTCGGATTCAACAAACAATCAAACATACCGAGTCCGATCAGAGCGGAGCAGATCACCAGACAGAACCCAAGGGAGCGCTTCATTTTCACCTCACCACACGATCATCTGGAATCAGTCACAGCAGGGCATTGATTCATTGTCCATGTAAAAAGTATAATGTGGACAGTGTGCACTCACCCAGCAGTAGTCGCAGTAACTCTGCAGCTCAGCAGCACTTTTGTTGTGTTTGAGGACAGAGGAGACCGCGCGAGGACTCTGACTCACAGTTGATTAGAGGCCACACCCACTGGGAGGAGCGCCTTGTCAGCGCATGTTTGAAAATAATCTGTTTGGTTCAATGTCAATGTGAGATCAGACCAGCATCTTCGATACTATGATTATATTTACAATCAGGTGGGTGTACCTGAAGACTGTACAGTCCTCTGTGCCTGAAGTCCATACGGTCTTCTGTACCTGAAGACGGTACGATCCTCTGTACCTGAAGACGGTACGATCCTCTGTACCTGAAGACGGTACGATCCTCTGTACCTGAAGACGGTACGATCCTCTGTACCTGAAGACGGTACGATCCTCTGTACCTGAAGACTGTACGATCCTCTGTGCCTGAAGACTGTACAGTCCTCTGTGCCTGAAGACTGTACAGTCCTCTGTGCCTGAAGTCTATATGGTCTTCTGTACCTGAAGACCGTACGATCCTCTGTACCTGAAGACTGTACAGTCCTCTGTGCCTGAAGTCTATACGGTCTTCTGTACCTGAAGACTACAGTCCTCTGTGGCTGAAGTACCTGAAGTACCTGAAGACTGTATGGTTTTCATAACATGAATGACACATTAATTAGATGCTAAGTATGTGTTAATGATATGCTAATAACACATTAATGATGTGTTAATTACGTTAAAGACTGTATGGTCTTCTGTCGCTGAAGACTATAGAACTTTAGTTTGTGACCAAATACCTGCAGATCTAATGACATTCCCATCAGCCTCAGCTGGACTTTGTGTTTGCGGCTTATTAGCTTATGTTAGCATGATAATATGCTAAGCTCCGCTGGTGAACATGGTAATTTTAGCATGCTGGTGTTATCCTTTAGCTTCACAACACTCTGAGTTAAAGAGGCCATGATGTGATGAGGGTGGTGGATGAGAGGCGTTTCTATGTTTTAGTGTTTATCTCAGTGCAGAAGAAGAAAAGCGTCAGTGTTACGTCCTCGAACGACCCCGGAACAAAGAGCGCTCAGAACAACAAACAATCAGCTCAGTTTGAAGAGAAACAAAGAGCAGAGGAGGTCGGCAGCCGACACGACGAGAGACAATGACACAGAGTGTTCACAGCTCCAACACAGTCTGCATTCAAACCATCATTAATCATCACCATCATCATCATCAGGCCACACTCATTAAAATTCACCCAGATAAAACATCAAACATGTCTGCTGCTGTCTAATAATAATAATAATAATAATAATGATAATGATAATGATAATGATAATGATAATAATAATAATAATAATAATAATCTTATCTTTATTAATAGGATGTTTGATGATCTTTACATGACACAATGACATGAAGATGCTTTTTCTGGCACAACATTAAACATACCTTGTCACGCCTGGACTTAAAGGAGGACTCAGATGCAGAGATCGTAACGGAGAGCGGCTTTATTTGCTCATACAAGAAATCCTCGTCTGAATAAGGCTATAAAAAGGCCTGAACTAAGAAAAACCAAAAATCACTCCTTCGGAGGAAAAACACTAAACTTCTCTATATAAGGTTAACAAACTCAAAATCACTCTCAAGGAGGAAAAACAAAAAGGCTATGAAACTTTAACTTAAAGCGCTCCAATGAGGCTGAAAATAAAACACTATACTATTCAGAAAGAAACAAAAGCTAGACTACAAAATTACAACTCAAAATCACTCTTACGAGGACAAAAAAACAAAATACAAGAGCTATTGAACAAGAACTATGGACTATGACAAGAAGGCTTGGGTGCACGCTGCAGGAGACGAAACACTTCGGCACAAGACAAAGGGAGACGCAGACAATATATACACTAGGTAACAGGGAACAGGTGGAAACAATCAGGGCGGGGAAGACAATCAGACCGGTGACACATGAGGAAGGGCAAGTGACCTGAAACGAGAGGAGAGTTAACTTTCAAAATAAAACAGGAAGTGACAAGACAAGACAAAAACCCCAACTTGACCTCACCGCGGTGTGACATACCTGAGGTCAGTCTATGAACAAAAGCTCCTGTTGTTGCTGACAGTGATGTCAGCGCTGTGTCAGCTGCTGATTGGTAGACAGCAGGTGTGTGGAGCAGACAGGTGAATAGCAGCTGTGACGATAAATGAAACCTTCATTCATATTTCAGCAGCTTCAGTGTGTGTAAACTCTGACGGACGACAGGAAGGTGGAGTCTTTTTTCTATTTGTTTGCATTGAAATACATCTATAGTTTGTATTGAATTGTTTGAACTGTATTGTTTTTTCAGACTGATGTCACGTGAAACTTAACATGGATCTGGACAGCATTGGTAAACTCATCTCTACTGTGTTGTACTGTGTTCTGCTGTGTACTTACTGTGTTCTACTGTCTTCTACTGTGTACTTAGTGTGTTCTTCTGTGTATTTAGTGTGTTCTACCGTGCTCTGCTGTGTACTTACTGTGTTCTGCTGTGTACTGTGTATTGATGTTTACTTCCTGTGTCCTTTAGAGGGGCTCAATGAAGTCCGCCCGTCTGTCTACAGAGTCTCAATGAAGCTTCAGTGTCTGCAGAGACTCTGTCACAGTAAAACTTTATCATTACTTCAATACTGCGATACTCTGTGTATCTATACGGCCTCCATGTACTCTGTGTGTTTGCATGTTCAGTGTGTGTGTGTTCCACACATCACATGTACTCTTTGTCTTTGCGTGTTCAGTGGATGGCGTGTGCATTCAACATGTCACAGCATCTCTCCGTTCGGTGGGCAGAACAAAGCCGCTGCGGGAAGTGAGGCTGAACAGACAGGAAGTGATGCAATGTCTGAACAGGATGTTTGACAGTGTGTCACAGGAAGTACATGGTCATGTGACTATGGAGGCTTCAGAGGAGACCTGTGACCTGATGTTCAAACTGTACAACAGGTGAGTGCCCCAGAGCATGATAGGATGGGAACAGGCCTCAAAGCATGATGGGATGTTGTGTTCCAGGTGTGAGTCACTGTCAGCTGATTCTCTTCAAACGGCTCTGATCGCTCTGACTGCTGAACCTCTACTGACCAAATACAGAGGTGAGACAGGCTGTCTGTCTGTCTGTCTGTCTGTCTGTCTCTCTTTTTCTCTGACTTTCTCTAAACTGTCTCTCTCTGACCTGTCTGTCTGCAGCTCTGGTGTCTGTTGCAGTGAACTCTTCGGGGTCGGTCAGCCGATCTGGACTCAGACTTTTACTACAGGACCTCAGCCAGGTAAAAACAATCCACGCTACTTTTCCCAGCATGCCCCTCTCCTCCCTCTCTATGTGTGTGTTTGTGGTGTGTTCAGGTTCCCGCTGCAGTGCAGGAAGAAGGAGTGTTCGGTGATGTGGAGGCGGCAGTGAAATCGTGCTTTAACGGGGTGAGAATGCAATGCTGTCCACAGGTGATTGGTGGTCATCAAGGCAACACACTGACTCTAACAGCTGTTTACAGGTGTTGACCCCGACGGTGCGTGAAGAGCATGTGTTGTCATGGCTACAGAGCGAGCCACGCCTGTTGCTATGGTTACCCACTCTGTACCGTCTGTCAGTAAGTCAGAATGTCTGTCACAATGTTCGCTGCCACACCTGCAAGACCTTTCCCATCACTGGACTCAGGTAAGCCAACATCATCCAATCAGAGGGCTTTTTTTCTACTGAAGTTAAACATGACTCTATTAAAGTTGAACCTGACTCTACTGAAACCTGAGATGGATTATATTAGGTGTGTGTGTTCAGGTATCGGTGTATGAAGTGTGTGAACGTCCAGGTGTGTCAGAGCTGCTTCCTGACAGACAGACAAACGAGGAAACACAAGACTCACCATCCAGTGCTCGAGTTCTGCTCACAGGTAACAGCAGCCAGGTAAAGATAAGTACAGACAAATCTCAGACAGATAAAGACAGGTAGATGTTGTGTGTTAGAAATCTGGATCTTTGAACCAGAAAGCTTCAGAGTTGAGTTCAGGTATTATTGTCTTCCCAGAAAAAAGAACTAGATGTCATTCATGAAGGAAAATCTTTTATAATCTGTACCGCCCTTTTTCAGTCAAATCAAATCACATTATTCTTCATATCCAATCAAATTATTTGGATTTGAGTTCTCAAAAAATTGTGTTACTTGGTGTCTGTGTGTTCAACCTACCTATGTTAAGGCTTTGATTGTCTTGCTCATATTTTCCCTCTTGGTCTCAGATTAAAATGCAAACATGTAAATCTTCAGTACAAAGACATTTTTTAATCTTCAGTCTGTGTCTGTCAGCCCACCTGGAGAGAGTCGCTGTCCTTATTGGTGCATAGTGCTCGTCATGCCCTGTTACCACAGCGATACACTCAGAGAGAAGCTGACAGGAGGAGGGTCGTGATGTGGGCGGAGCCAGGAGAGACTCAGGACAGGTAAGTTCGCTCATTAGCTCTCATTAACCTAATATTTTTTATGTACCTCCATTATTTAATGCGTTTGATGCCATCAACAAAGCATATTTGATTTTTTTTCTGTTTTTTTTTTGTGCATGTATCTTCTATTCCACTTCTCCTCTATCGATCCAAACCATTGATTCAATTAATAACTGTTACTCATCAATGACATATCCACTGTTATAATCCCCACAAACCAAATCCAATTTGCATTCAGTATATTGGAAATAACCCCCTATTCATGGGCTTTTTTCATCTTTTTTTTTTTTTTTTTTACCAAGGAATCTATTTTCTGGCATTAAAGGGGTTAAAAGTCTGAAATTAATTAAATCAATGGTTTGGATCAATAGAGGTGAAGTGGATTAGAAGATGCATGCAAATATGCCTTTTTTATGGCATCAAACACATTGGACACTTTTATCCAATGTGGTAAATGTCCCGGAAAGTTGATTTTCTCAGAGTTGGAAGGTGTCATGCAGGATTGGGTTTGGAATTAAAAAATATGTGAAAAAATTATTAATCTTTACCAATTTTCAAGGCTCTTGCTAAAACCACTATGAAACAGTCACAAAATAAAAATGACAATTGGACAAAAGTGTCCATGTCAGACACAAAGGTTAAACACCTTTTTGAAATTAAAGATTTTGTTCTCAGTGCCCCGCCTCCCTCCGATTCCTCAACACAATTGGCTACTGCAGGTGTCAGTCACAGCCCCTCCTCTGACAGAGCTGTTTCCCACGATGCCTTGGTGCAACCTTCTCTCTGCTCTAAAGCGCTGCAGACAGATGAGGACACGCCCCCTCAGCAGGTGACCTTTGATGATCTCACTGTGATGGTGTTTCATGTTGTATGTGTGATTTAACAGGCGTGTTGTCGTTGAGCAGGTAAAAGCGTCAGCTCTGGTGAGCGAGGTCAGAAACCTGCAGAGAGACAAATGGTGAGACACCAGAACCGACCGATCACAGCATAGTCTGGAAACACCGCCCTCCTTCTTCTTCTCTGTTTGTCTGCAGGTTGTTGGAACAACAAGTGACGGCCTGGAGGCTCACCGTCCAATCAGAGCAGGGCATCCTGGAGGACAGGTGCTCTGAGATGGAGGTTACCATGGAAATGCTAAGAGAACAAAACATCTGTCTGCAGGACATGCTCACACAGGTAAACACACACACACGCACGCACAGGTGAACACACAGTTAAACACAAGTTTTAACAATTTATAACAAAGGCGTTTGTCTTTCTTCAGGCTCTGAACAAGATGGAGGCTCAACATGCCAAGAACATGGCACACAGCACTGACATGGGGAACATGGAGAACACGGAAAACACAGGGAAAATGGAAAACATGGAGAACGTGGAAAACACAGGGAACATGGGGAACAAGAAGAACACGGAGAACATGGGGAGAGAGAACGTCACGCTAACATCTGACACAGAGGAAAACACAGATGAGGAAGAGGATGACGTGCTACTGAAAGACGAGTGGAGCGAGGAAGACCTACCAACTCCATCTCCCACAATGCACCAGGACACACTTCCATCACATGACATCTACTGTAAAGAGGAAGAGGAGCTAGCAGTTGACGGGTTTCTCTGCTGTCCAGTTGGACAACAGGATGAACTAGATGAAGCGGGGCGACCAGAAGAGGAAACCTGTCTGTCTGAAGAAGAGGATTGTGGGATGTGTAGTCTGGAGAAGCTGCTGCAAGAGACTGTGGAGAGACTGAAGACTGTGATGGAGGCAGACAGGTGGAGAGAGACAGACACAGGTGAGTCAGTAAGTAAGCTGGGTCAGGTGATCAGCTGTAACTATAAACCTGTGACAGGTAAACTCTGATGACCTCATCATGGGTCCCATCAGTGGGTGGGATCTATGAGGCAGCAGGTGAACATTTAGTCATCAAAGGTGTAAGGGGCAGAAAAATGACTGACAGGTACGGGTACAGATGCAGATACAGGTGCAGGGACAAACAGGGTCTGTGATGATTTCAGGTTTTTACAAACTCTGCGTGAACCTGAAGCTCATACATGTCACAAACATTTCTGTTTCCAGGTGAGAGGAACAGGGTGGAGCTTCTGGAGGCTGCAGACCAGGTGGGCGACTCGATATACCACCTGGTGGACGCTGTGAGAACAAACAGTGATGACCAGGGCCCGGTATTTCAAAACTGATCTGACAGGATTATCCTGGTCGGATTGGATTAAATCTAGATCTGATCTGAAAACTGGGTATTTCAACACAGATTCAGATCATCCTGATCCTGAAGATCAGAATCCTGATCTGGTAATCCAATCCTCCCTTGAATCCAGATAAAAGGCTGGATTTGGGTATTTCAAAAGTTAAGGCAGATACCTGGATCAACTTGATACCAAAATTTCAGGATTATTTGAATCCTACCTCAGAGGTTGATTTCACTTAGATTGACAAAGTCTCAGTCCCACTTTTCCTAGATATTGTTACTCAAGGTGTCCATTACAGTTAATCTAAAGTGTTAGTTTTATTTTAAAATAATTAAAGTACCTTAATTATTGCTTGTAAGAAATTTAAAGCAGAGTAAAATATTTTTGACCACACTTCCCGAAACTGTTGAAAATATGAGTAACAAGTACAGTGTTTAGTGTTCATATCATGCTGCATATTGAAGCATTTTACAAGCATTTAAGATTTACATCCTTCTGATTAAATGAAGACAAATTTGACTTCAGTTAGAAACTTAAAATGCACTTTTAAAATGTTTGGAAATATCTTGAATGTGATTTTGAAACCAGCAGCAATGTATTTCAGTGTTTGTGTACAGACTGATTATTTGACTTCATCAAATCAGATGCTATTTTGACATAATGACCATAATTAAGTTTAGTAAGAGCCTTCTATATATTCGGCAGAATTGTGTCACTGACCAAGCTATATACCATGAAAGTAATGCAATTACAATTTCAAGCAGTTTCAAGCACTTTATTCAAAATCCAATAACTTAATGTTAAATGTACAATTAAAGCGTTTCCAAGGATTTCCAGGTTGTCCTTAACAGCTGAGTGGTCGATGGCTGTGAGTGGACTCTGAAAGCAGAAGACAGAGAAGGTGCATGAGTGTATCTTTGTTTATGACATCAGCAGCAGCATCACTGTAGCGACCTGACACTTCTGAATGAACCGTGTAGTTAATACTCGTAGCTGTAACATTTCCAAAGTACTGTAGCAGCCTGGTCTGTGCACATGGAGCCTATGACGTAACGCTAATAAACTCTGAACAGGTCGGTGTTAGTTTAAAGAGTTAACGTATGATGTACGTCAGATTAGTTCCCTTTAAGTTAAACCTTAGACAGCTAAATTCATCAACAAAGCTACCACGCTAGCTGCTTAACACGCAAGTCAATGGAGCCGAGTTAGCTACTGTTAGCACGCCGCGGCTCAATTAGAGATCGCTACGGCCTGGTTTGAATTAGGTGACAATTCAAAAAGTTGGTTTGCATGATATGTTGGTTGGCGTTCGTATGGTCCCAAAACCGCTGCACATTAGTCGACGGTAAACTCACACTTTTGACGTGAAGTTTTGCTCCCAGCTGCTCCTCTCGTGAGGTAGTCCGCCATGTTTTCGGTCCGCGGAGGCGGAGTGAGAGATTTGGAAATCCGTATCCGCCCAGATCGGGATCACGGTGATCCAATCCGCCAGTGTTTTGAAATACTCAGATAAAGTCAGCGGGATCACCGTGATCCATGACTGAGAAAAGGAGGATTTCATTATCCGGATTATCCTGATCCAGATTACAAGTTTTGAAATACCGGGCCCAGGTGACTCAGATCCAGGTTATAAAAGTTTATTCAAAGAAACACGACTTAAAAGGTACAAAAGTTTGAACAAGAGACAACACCTGAACAAAGGTACCGCCTCACCTGACAGGCTCCAGGTGTCCAAACAAGTAGCTGCCATCATGATTTGTTTCATTTTACGTTTGCGTGAGCAGGTTGTTAAAATTTGAAATGTTTTGTTTTTAAAAATTTAAATGTTCATGTATTAAATTTTAATTTGATGTTTAATGACTCGTGTTTGAACCTGATTAATTAATCATTTAATTAATTAATTAAAGTTACTGTTCTCACAAGTTTTTTTTCCCACAAAAGTAAAATGAGTTAATTTAAATATGACATCATTACATGACCTCAATAATTATTCATGATTCTTTTTTATTTCATTTAATTTTTAAATTAACATCAAAAGTCCTGATGTCTGTGAAGGCACCTTTTTATGTTACGACACCTGAACAGGTATCCTGTTACCTGAACAGGTATCCTGTTACCTGAACAGGTGCCCTGCTACCTTCGACTCCTCTCATGGCCCCGCCCCCTTCCAGGCCTCCTGCGGCGTGGTGATGTAGGATGAGCCGGGCCTATGGAGCCAGAGACTTTCCTGCGGGGTCCTGCCCTACGCAGGCCTTCTCTTCTGGGCGGAGGGGGCGTGGCCTGAGATCTTGTTTTCCTGGGAAGGGGGCGTGTCCTCTCCGATCTCCGTCCCCTCCCTCGCTCAGACCTGCTGCAAGGTGAAGGAGGCGGGGCTTGAGTTGTCCTGCGCCGCCTCCTGACTGTGTCCTCTTTGTCAGTCTGAGCTGAGTCTCTACTAAGCGTGCTCAGAAGGAAACTGTTGCCATGGCTGAAGGCGGTGTCTGATGACCTCTGACCTTTGACCCTGGAGGACCCTTCTGCCCTGTCAGTATTCAGGTCTGGACTCAGACTTCTGAACAGCTGACGGACACAGGGCGGCGGCAGGCTTGAGGGGGTGGAGCCTCTGCGCCACAGGAAGCCTTTGGGGGGGTTCTTCAGGATGCGGTTGCTGGTGGGGTCGTAGAACCTGACAGGAAGTTGTTTGTACTTGACCTTTAACCTTTGCAGGTCCAGCGGACGCCGCTTCTTCCTGCAGCGTTTGGGGGCAGGTGTGTCAGAGGGGGCGGGGCCTGAGGGGGAACAGAGCAGGTAGACCAGAGAGGTGCGAGGATGCAGAGGTGTGACAATGTTTGAGTATGACGCTGGGAGGCAGCGCCACATCTGAACATCGGGAGTCTGTTCTGCTGCATCCTGATTGGCTGCAGGGACACTGGAGGGAGGGGCTTCTGAAGCCAGCTGGCGGATAGCTGGGACGACGAATCGGACGGTCTGTGTACTGTGGCTGACTTTGACCACCTGAAGGAAGAAAACCAGGTGACGTTTGTCTGCCAATACAGTGACGACTGAAAACTCTGTCGGTCTTACCTGACACCTGGATGCCACCCTGAAGGCCCGTCCCTTTCTCCCTCTCCTCCTCCGTACAAACGCCAAGTCATCTTCATCATAGTCAAATAAGGGCAGGTCATGTGTGTCAGGCTCCACCCCCTTGATATCACCATGTCTCTTCTTGTTTTGGCTCCTCCTACCGTACCTGACAGTTATGACATCAACAGAAAAACATCAGAAACAGGTGACAGTACAAGTGAGTGTGTGAGAGGCAGTACAGGTGAGAGTGTACCTGGCTAGAGACTCTGTGTCGAAGTAGCAGATGAACCTGTCTCGTCTGAACTGTTGGACGAGTCTGTCCACCTTCTCCTCGTCCTCATGTTCGATCTGGGCCCAGGTCTTCCCCCTGAAGGATTCTGGGATATGTGCTGGCACCGGCAGCACCTCGTCTATTGGCAGAGTCAGGAAGCCCTCGTCCCGTACGGCCACGCCCGCTGCTTGGCGCTTGCTATGGAGGGCAGAGTCGAGCTGGTACGAGTACACTTGGTCTGCCAGGTCCACCTGAATGTCCATCAGACGGTTAAGGTCCTGCTTGTCCACCTGGCTCACCCGCACAGGTTTGTGCAAGGGCACCTGGAGACAAACATTCAAGTTTAGAGTCTTTGTGTGACAGGCAAGTGTGTATGAGACAGTACAGGTGTGTACAAGACAGTTCAGGTGTGTGTGTATGAGACCATACAGGTGAATGTGAGTGCACCTGCAGAAAAACATTCACGCTTTAGAAAACATCAATACTTCCTGTCTCACACTGCTGGTTTGCTCACTCTTACCTGTACAGGTGAGTCCCAGTCATCACTTGGTGTTTCCATGGAGACAGGAAGGCTGAAGTGGAAGCTGTCAGTCTCCTCCTGTTGGCAGGTAGTGGAACTGATGCCATAGCAACACACCTGGATCACCTGACGTGAACAGAGCAGGTTGTTAGCGAAAGGCATGAATATGTAATGAGCAGAACTGTCAAATCCTGATTGGCTCCAGTTTAAATGTGTCGATTTTATGTTCTGATCCAAAGATGGTCAAACCTCCTCTATGGTCCTGTCCATCTGGTCACTGTGATCTGATGAGAATGCCTCCTCTCTGTGTGCTGCCCTCCTCTCTCTCTGCCAGCTCAGCCAAGGCCTCACCGGGTGGGTGGGGGCGGGGCCCAGCCTGGCCCTCACGATGGGGTTGGAACCAGGGGAGGGGTTTGGAGCCCTATGGGGTGGCGAGGAGGAGTCACTGGTTTTTCTCCTGTTGGTCTTCCTGTGGGCCTTCCTGTGGACAGGGGTCGGGGTCTGTACGTGTGGGGGCAGGGTTTGTACATGCGTGCACTCTGCGGGGGTGGATGCTCCATCCTCCTGTTCTCTGATTGGTGCAGACTCTCTCTGGTGAGAAACTGTGTCATCTTCCTGCTGATTGGTCGGCTGACATCGCATCGATGCCTCGTCAGAGCTCGGCAGGTGCTCACGAGTGCCCAGCGACTGGCTGTCGTCATCAGAAAAACGGAGTTCATCAAGCTCCTCCCTTGGCAACGGAGGGGTGGAAACTGATGGAAGGTCGGCATGAGATGGCCTAACAGAGACAAACAGGTCAACATATTAAACATGTACAGGACAGGTGTGTTTGTTTATTTCACCTTAAGTCAGCTGGCAGACAGGTGTGTTTGTTTTAGTTACCTGGGGTCTTTGTAGTGGTGCGGATGGTGCTCCAGGACGTCCTGCAGGAAGCGCTCCAGCAGGGTTAGTTTGGTTCTGGTGCTGGCAGAGGAGGAGGCAGTGCTTGAGCCTCGGGAGGACGCCCGAACAGAGTCCAAGTGTTTAAGGCTGGACAAGTGCTGACAGGAGAGACATATGATGTCATTAGTGTGTCACTGATTCTGATTTGACAGCTCAGGTCACTTAGGTGTACCTGGTCCAGGTTGCTGTAGAGGACTCTGCAGTACCCACAGTAACCCTGTCTGCTGGGCTGAAACCTGGATGGACCCGGCTCAGACTCTGCCCATGTCCTGTCAGACAAGTGAGAGACAGGTGAAGAACTGACCCTGACTCCACCCCCAGGACCAGTGCAGGTATCAGCACTCACCTGACGAGAGACTCCTTCCTCTGGTCATCTGACATCCTGATCTGAAACACAGGTTATCATCAACATTAATTGTGTTAATGAGATGTTAATGATATATTAATTAGATGTTACTGATGTCTCACCTGGAGGAAGCGCAGTCAGTGAGTTATCCGTCCAATCAGAGTGCTCCATGTTGTAACCATCGGTAACCAGGTGAGAGTTTCAGGTGTAGAGTCCATGAGCCTGGAGGAACACATGGTAACAGCTATTAGCAGCATGCTAATGAGTAATAACAAATTTAATCATTATTCATTAATTCATATTTAGAGATGTAATGATGTCACTGATGATGTAAGGTCTGTTTATAACACTAACCAATCAGAATCAGGCTGATGTGTAACAGACCAATCAGAATCAGGCTCAAACAATATTTACTGATTATTGGTTATAAACTTTATTTATTAAACAGGAAATAAATAACCTGCTCACTCTCTGACGCACGCCAGCTGTAACTCCGCTCTGATTGGCTGACGCGCCATACCGCGTTCTCATTGGTTAGCTGTGTGACGCTAACTAGCCGCAGCGCTAATATGTCCAGTTTAAAACCGGGTAATCTAACCCAGATTATTTAACGCGGGGTTAAACCAGAGCTGTAGTTGCCATGGTGACGCTGAGGACGATGACGTGACATCGCCGTTACCGCTGCTGTTAGCGTTAGCAGCCGGCTAGTTGTTAGCAACCGGCTAGCTGTTATCCTGCCGTTAGCTGAGCGGCCGTCTTACACCGAAGACGATTGGCAGGTTCAGGTGAATGACCCGGATATTGAATAACCGATAATCGATCGGATTGATTACCTGCAGCTGGTTGTTGTTTACAGATCAAAGGCTCCTTCTGCCGCGCGAGGCTTCTGTTTAGTTTCCGCTCTGACTTCTTCTACGTTTGCATCTCCGGCAGGGCGGGAATCTATCACCGTCAGAGTGATGCTGCGGCCGACAGGTGAGAGCCGGAACTACACCCAGACTGAATCTATTTAACATTTAATCTGTGCATTAATCCAGAGTTTATTTAATCTTTTAAGTAATCCAGTTTAACATTTAATCTGTTTTAATACAGAATTCAGTCTGTCCTGCAGCAGTTCTTGCAGGTATTAGCAAGTCATGACACAGAGCCAGGTGTTTCCAGGAGAAATGCTTTATTTAAACATGGTCTTGGTTTTCAGATCTTGTTGAAAGCGGCGACGTCCATCGACTGAACGTAGTCCTCGAAGGCCGTGATCTGTTCCTCCAGGATGTCTGTACCCACCTGACGGCACACAGGTGAGACAACACGTCAACACAAGTGAACAAACGAACGCACGTGTAACTTAAGGCAAACCTGCCCACCTTGTCGTCTTCGACCACACAGCCAATCTGCAGCTTCTTGATGCCGTAACCGACTGGGACCAGTTTGGCTGCAGAGGAAACAGAAACATGATTTCAAAATAAAATCCTCAGTCAGAATTAAACTCATTAGCGGGCCGCCTGAATTTCAAAATAAAATGCTCTGCAGTTCTCAGATCAGAAGGTTTCATCTTGTGTTCAGCCGAAAGATGGTGAGTTAGATCATCATCAAGTCTGCAGAGACTTGTTAACCAGCCAATCACCAGAAATGACCGGTTACCCAGAAATTATGTTGTCACGCTGCAGGGCAGTCATAGTCTGTACAGCGTGTATTATGTACTCTGTAATACTCTGTACAGTGTACAGCATGTACTCTTACACTGTCCCCAGACCAGCCCGTCCATCTGAATACTCCGGACGCACTCCTCCATTTTGGCCATGTCCGTCTCGTCGTCCCAGGGCTTGACGTCCAATAGGATCGATGATTTGGCAATGAGAGTGGGCTCTGAGGGGAGAGGGAGGAGTCAGTTACCATGGAAACCACTCTGAACCACAAACAAGAAGTTGGAGACTCTGTCAGGT
>CM041732.1:7500-60000 GCA_023373845.1 Nibea coibor | reverse complement strand
GTCCATCTGCTGTTAGAGGAGGAGAAGTGTTAGTAGTAGCAGTATTAGTAGTAGTAGCAGTAGTAGTGATAGCGGTATAAGTAGTACTTAACAGGCTGCAATACTTCTTCATGTACAAGTAATACTCTGTTGTAATACTCTGAACCAAACGTTGTGAATGTGGAGTGACCTGTCAGGCCACGCCCCGAAAACTCCAATAGGTTATGTTGAGTCTAAGCCCCACCTGCGAGCACTCCCATTGGCTCCCGAGGAGAACACCCCACTGCCTGTCGGGGCAGCCTCAGAGATCACCTCTACATTCACTGACCCTTTACATGTTGTTGTTGTTATATTATTATTATTGTTGTTGTTGTTATTATGAACACAGAGCCATGTTTGTCTGATCAGGTCAGTCCTCCTGTATGTCAGTGAATGGAAACGGTCCGTCTGCAGCTTCATGACGCCATCTAGTGGACTGATGGAAGTGATGATGACAGCTTCCTCTGCCTCACACTGCTGTCTGACTGCATTCAACTGACACTTATAACTGACACTTCAACTGACGATTAAAAAAAAAAAAGAAGAAGAAAAATAAGAGCTAATCATTGGAGGAGTAGCTGATCTTTGTACAGGACAAATGACGGACCTGGACCCAGCTGTGTGTGACCAATCAAAGCAGGAAGCGGTACGTTTCAAAGAAGCTTCAGCGTGAGTCAACATGAAGTTACTTTATAGTTTCATCAGAACATTTAAAGAATAAATTCCTCCGGACGAGCAGGAACATTTTCTTACAGTAGAAAAGTGTCGCCCAGCATGTCATAGGACAGAAAAAATGGAAAGAGATAGTTTTGATGTCAAGATAAAACATGGTGAAATGCGATTGGCTGAGATGTTCTCACCTGAACCTGCACCCAGCTGTGTGTCGTTCAACAGCAAGCTGTCAGTGTGATCTCATTACTTCTAAAAGAGGACAGAAGTTTCTCTGACAGACAGGAAGTAATTTTCAGTCTGAAAATCTGGTTGGACAGTCTGACTTCAGATGTTCACATTTCCCTCCTCATGTTGCTGACTGCTGATGTTTGTCCTCATTAAATCTAGTCTGAGAGGTTGTCCTCATAATGTTCACAATGATGAAGGTTATAGTGTTATTGTTGGACAGTAACATTTGTCCTGCAGTAGAAGGTTCACAGACCCGTTCACAGTTCCATTTCTTTATTATTCTGATGAGTTTCTCTCCAACGTGATCTCAAAAATACAACAGAGAGTCGACTGACAGATAAATGATGTCATCTTCAGATCATCTTCACATCTTCACATAAAAACACGAACATTCTTCACTTCTTTAAGTTTTCCATGTTCACATATGTTTGAATGATAAAATAGCTGCTCTGGAGCATTTGTTCATACTACCTGGTCTTCATCATCAGATGATCAAGTTGTCATGGAAACACAAATACACAGCTGTGTGCAGTGTACAGCAGTGTCATTGCTTTAAAACTGTCTCAATGTCCATGTTGATATAAAACAGACACATTACAAAGAGAGCTGGTTACATATAATCCTTTATTGTCAGAGTTCTGGTGATCTCACACATCTATGAATGACTGATTTTCTGACAGGTAACACGAGTTACACAAGAAATATTCTTTGGCAGTAGAAAGTTTCTATTTTCATTCAAATGAAAGAAAGACATCAACTTTAAACTTGAAAACAACAAAGTGAAACCGTTTGAAAATCAGCAGTAAACGTCAGTGTCTAGACTGCAGCATGTACACCTTCAGAGGTCTGTGGAGTCCAGGTCTCGATGAGTCCTTAAGTTTATCCTGGGCCTTCAAAATTTACATACACGTGAAAGTACACATCAATAAATCACACAGACTGCCATAAGACAGACTAATTTCACTGAGGTTGGACTGCACGCTTTACACACACTGACCCTTCATCATTACGTTTAATTTATGCGTATAATCAATCTATCAATCAATCTGTTAATCAATCTATCAATTAATTGTCAGTGACACAGTGTTGATCTCTACTGGACTGGGCTGGTTTCAAATGGTTTGATCAATCTGTTGATTGGTTTAAGGTTGCTGTTACTGTTATTAATACTTCTGTGTGCTTAATAAGTAGTTAAATGACAACAGGCTGGCTATAGAAAAACACACTAGTGACTTATTGATCGTTGGAAACATTTCAGACAGCAGAACTCACGTTTTAACAGACAGCACCATCAGGAGAACATCAGGGGAACTTTGGGGTGGGGGGCTAAACATTGAAACATTGAGAGTACCTTAACAGAAGCCATGGAATAACCTTAGAAGATATTGTTACAGGATGTTTGGTTGTATTAAGAAAAATGTAGTGGCACCTTAAAGGATAGGTAATCTTATAGGTTACCTTGCAGCAGTAGTCGGACGTCAGAGGAACCTCCATGTGAGTATAAATTGTGTATGTTTGGGAGGATCAACAGTAACATTAGAATAACTTTAGAGGAATGTTTTGTGTTTTCGAGGATCTGTTTAGCACCATGGTTACCTCGGTAACCCTGAGTTCTGATGTAAATGTTTTCATGTTAATGTTATATATCAGCTGATTATTAGTGAAGTGATTATATGAGTAAGCTGTTTTTGAATAAAACAAGAATAAACATAAAAAACTGAATGTTCAACATGTCAACTAAGAATGACACATCTCCAAAGTTTTATTTTTGTTTTGTTCATCAGTTGAAGAACTTTAAAGTTCTCAGACTTCATACAAAGCTTTAACCTAAAATGATTTGTCAGTGTTTTTTGTCTTTAGCTCATGAAATGTTGATACTGTGGAGATGTATAGTTTTCATGTCACATGTAAAGACATTAAATATTAGCACAGATGAAGTCTGGAAGGGACTTTTGTTTAACTTCAAAGGATCAGTTCAGCATTTAGTGAAACTTCTTTTTCTCTGTGCTGATTTGATTGCTCTGAACATCTCAAAGATGAAGAGGACATCACTAAATGCTGAATCATCTCCTCAGATCTTTTCATTTTATGTTGATGAACCTCCTGAATGTGTTTAGGACTCCTCTTCTTTCTCCTCCTGACGCAGAGTGGAGGACAGAGCATATTCCTGACTCACTCCCTCTGAAACCACCGAAACATCTGCCTCCCCACCGGACGCCTCCTCACCTCCCCTCTCCTCCTCCTCCTCCTCTTCCTCCTCTTCCCCTTTCATTTCTTCCTTTTTCATCTTCTCCTCTTTCTCCTCTTCCTCTTTCATCTCCTCCTCTTTCGCTTCTTCTTTCTCCTCCTGCTCGGCTGGAGCCAGCTGGGCGTGGACATCTGTGAAGGGGACCTCCTGGTCGATGCTGACAATCGGGGAGAGCTGGACGTCAGCCTCAGTGATGACTGACTCTCCGGTCTGAATGGAAGCTTCATGGGGTTGAGAGTCAGAGCTGCTGCGAGGCTGAAAACAAAGACAGGAAGTGAATAACACAACTGGTGAATATTGAGGAAATCTGAGGGGGGATTCATGGGCAAGCCTGGGAAAATTCAAATGTGAAGTTTAGGACAACTTTTAGGGCAAATTTTTCCTTAAACTGAGTGTTAGGGCAACCTTAGCATGACCTCCCAGGATACCTTTGGAAAATAGTAAAGGAATGTCAGGGGAACCAATTTTGGTGGAAATTCAGAGGAACTTTACTGGAGATTTGGAACAAACATGGAGAGATGAGAGAGACACTGGGGAACCCTGAGGGGATTGTTCTGGGAACTTCTGGTGGAGTCTGATAATATTTATTGATAATAACAGACTACCTTCCTGATGCTGAATGTCAGAGGTGAAACCTTCAGGCTGGAAGTTTTCTGTTTGATCTTCTCTCGTTGCTCTTGAGAAACAATCTTTGTTCCAATCTTCGTCATCTTTTTCTCAATGTTCTGCCTGGAGAATGCCTTCTTCAGACTGTCGACCTGCAGAGAGAGAACCAGTTACACCTATCTGTCTGACTGTACACCAGTCTATCTGACTGCACACATGTTTGGTTCTTACCTTCTTCAAACTGGAGCGTTTCAGTTTCTCCGCTCTGGATTTCTCCATGTTCTCCAGATCCTGAGGCCACACCTCTTCTTCATCTAGTTCTGCTTCCAGCCCAACGTCCTCATCAGATGATAGGTCGATAGTCTGAAGCCCACCCTCCTGGGAACGGTTGCCGTCGACGATGCCCGGTGCCGGTTCATCCCCTTCTTCCAAAATCTCATCACGAGGAAACGGAGGAGGATCCTTCACAAAAACACTAGCTGGGATCTCGTTCTCCTCCTGAAGGGGGAAGAAGAAAACACTTGGGAAACATGCAGGAATGGTGTCAACATTACAGGGGCTTTAAACAAAGCATTTTTGAATCTTCATCAGGAAACGGCTTGGAGAAACATTAGGGAAATGGTAGAGGAACCATCATGGAACATGAGGGAATCTTACAGAGGAACCTCAAAGACACTTTACAGCCACCGTGGGGGATTTCTAGGAAATCTTGCCAAACAGTACGATTCCCTTATAGCCACATCAATTAACCCTTAATTCACCAAATGTTTCCTTTTAATTTGCTAAGATAAAGTCAAAACAGACAAATTATTCACATATTTGAGGTTCCCACAAGATAAAAACTGAACAAAAAACAGTTTTACTGCAACTAAAAGTCAGATTTACTCTTGTCTGGCAGCTTCTGGCTCGCTCACTCTCCTTTCCTCTTCTTAGACTGAAACTCTGTGCAGTCCACATACTTTGGTCTATTTATTAAACATATTAATAAACTGAGTCATAGTAAAAATACAAATCAGACAAGCTGTAGGGTTAAAAAGCTGAGCTGATGGAGGACCACACCCTGTGGAATGCTGGGTATTTTAGGGAGGACAGGAATGTTTGGTGTCAGTGAGACAGAAAGCACACGTCTACACAGTGATACTGCAGTATGAACTGGTCAGAAAACATGCACAGGACGGTCATGTGATGAACACTTCACTCATGTTAGTTGGGCTGATGTGTACTTGTACTGATGTGTACTATGCTCTTCTGTCATAATGAATCTCTCATCAATGTTTGCTTAGAAGTTGAGTCCAAAAGTTTATTGTTGACCTTTGAACCCTGTTCTGGAGGTTTGAACTGTGTCATTTACTTTTTAAACCTGCTGCAGATATTTAAATGTCTTAGAGAACTTTCAGACCTGCTGAGGAACTGAACTAGATCTCCCAGCATTCCTCACAGCACCTGGACTCCTGTGACGTGGACCAGGATGAATGGGGACTTGCCTACGTTGAGGCAGCACTGGTCCACATTTCATAATCAGCCTCAACCTGATCTCTGACCTGAAAGATGAGGACTTTGAAGTTGTTCCTGTTGATCAGGTGGGCGTGGTTCGCCTCCAGCTTCTTCACCTGGACACCTTGGCGCTCCATCTTATCACGAACCTGCAGAAACATGATGAGTGATTGAAACCAGAGTTTGAATCTACCTGACAGGTGAAACAATAGTCTCATGACACCGGTCCTCACCTCCTTCATGGTGACGGACAGTTTCCGGCTCTTGTCCAGCAGTTTGCTGACCGTGTTGGAGGTGTGACTGTGGCTCTTAGACAGTTTGGTCATGTCAGCCTGGATCCCTCTGACCACGCCCTCCATCTCCACCTGATGCACCTGAAACACAACCAACCAATCAGATACCAGACAGGAAAAATTGCTAAGTAGTGAAGCACTAACAGTGGTTAGTTGAGTCAGCTGGTTCAGAGGTTCTGTTGCTGTATTCACTGTTAGACTGGACACTGCTGGTTCAGATATTCTGTTTGGTCTAGCCATGTTCACTGGAAAATGATGCTAGCTCATAGTGCTTGCTGCAATGAATAGCAGATAGTTCCTACTACTGTTGATCTGCTGTTCAGGTTCAACCTGCAGGGTCATGTTAGTCCTTCAGCAATGGTCTGTAGGGCTTATCTCACACAAACATGTTACATGTCTACTTCTTTTCAACATGTTTAATAACGCTGACTGACCTGTTTGAACATGAACTGTACACTACAATCAACAGGAACAGGAAGCAGCTCCAGAGATTGGACTTCAGCCAGATACTTTTGTTGAACTGTCAAAGTTATTAAGTGTTTGTTTGTTTGAGTCTCCTTAATTTGACAAACAGGTCACACTTACAAGTCTGCTAACCAGAGAGCTGCTGTGGTCATATGACCTCTGAACTAAACTCAATCAGATCTTTGTATTCAAAACTTCCATAAATGAAATACAGTCTGCCATGGGCTTAGTTATGGTTCTTTACTGGTGTTGGTTCTGTAGGTGTGGTCCTGGCTCACCTCCATCTTGTTCTGGTTCTCCTGCACGGCATCCAACATGTTGACCAATTTGTCGAGCAGCGTGAGGACTGTGATGGCGTTTACGGGACCCTGACTCATTGTCTCCGGGTCGAATCCTGGCAGGGCAGACGCAGGGCAGGCCTGGTTCTCATCCTGCTGGTCCTGCTGGTCCAATTGGTCCTGGTTCTGGGATGGGACCAGTAGGTCCTGGCTCTGGTGGGTCTCAGTGGTCACCATGATGACTGTCCTCACACAACAACTCGAAGTCAAACTGAAAAACAGAAAACGGCAAAAAGTTTCTGGAAATTCGACTTCACCCACCCTCTCTCTCTCTCTCTCTCTCTCTCTCTCTCTCTCTCTCTCTCTCTCTCTCTCTCTCTCTGTGTGTGTACTGCACTCTGATTGGCTGGCTCACAGGAAAACTTTCCGTCTGTGGAAAAGTCCACACCTTTAACTCCTTCACTGCGTCCTGAGACTCAAACCAAGTGTTACAGATACAACACTCAATCACCAATAAAACAACTAATCAAACAAACAATAACTCAATCAATCAATAGAAACAGTAAAAACTGTGTAAACTGGTGTAAACATTGATTAAAGGGTTAACTCTCTCTCTCTCTCTCGCTCTCTCTCTCTCTCTGTCTCTCTCAGCCTGAAGCTCACTGTCTCTTTTCCACACCCAGGGAAGGGGGTGGGGTAGTTACCATGACGAACACAGGGCAGGAGGCGGTCTGTTTCCATAACGACTGTGTTTTTGTGTGTATGGAGAGACAGAGAGAGAGAGAGAAAGGGCGAGCTACATTCCCAGAGAGAGAGAGAGAGAGAGAGAGAGAGAGGGGTTTCCTTCCTGATGACTTCATGTTACAAACATGAGAGACACAGAGAGAGAAAGGGTGAGCAACATTCCCAGAGAGAGAGAGAGAGAGAGAGAGAGAGAGAGAGAGAGACCGAGAGAGAGAGAGAGAGAGAGAGAGAGAGAGACCGAGAGAGAGACTGGTTTCCTTCCTGATGACTTTGAGGTGTATTCACATAGATGCATACTTACAGATTAACACTGGTACTATTATATATGTATGATCTGCAATTAAACACTTATCTGTGTAGTCAGCTGTTACTCCAAGGCCACCTGGACTTTGAGTTAAGTAGATGGAGGGGTTTCAGGGTCAGCAGGAATGTTGACATGTCCTGTCATTGAGAGGAAGATTGGGTCAAAGGTTGAGGGATTGCTTGTTTGGGGGCATCTGATTGAATCTCTTTTACCTCTGTCTCAACATTCCATCTCAATTGTTTGTTTAAGGATGCATGTGGCCTCCATGGTATATAAGGGCTTCCTCTGTATAATTCTGGAGACTCTCATCATTCGGCCAAGGGCTCTCCAAGTAACGTGTTACTTGCCACGATACTGAACTTATTGTAATAAACTTATTATACAACTAAGACAGTGTTGGCGGACTTTCTCTTCAAACATCTTCGACTGCATCACCACAGAAGATACAACAACTTCATGTTACAAACATAAGAAAGACAGACAGGTCGAGTGCACTCTCCGACCTGTCTGTCTCTCTGTGAGACAGGAAGGAAGTGAGTGAGGAAGTGACTACACATTGTGGAAGAAATTTATACAAACACAATACACTCACTATGTGTGTGTGTGTGTGTGTGTGTTTCACATTTTCACTGAACACAGACACAATGTCAGAGGATTTAGTATTATTAGTAGACTTAGTTTTAACAGAAAATTAAATGAATAAATATTTAAATAAAAACGTTTAATCATGTAATATACTTAAATTTAACCAGCAGCTACATGTGAGCAGGAGCCTCCACTAGAGGGAGCTGTTTACCACTGAGTATTATGTGTTACTAACTGTTACATCCATACACACGTGTGTGTGTGTGTGTGTGTGTGTGTGTGTGTGTGTGTGTGTGTGTGTGTGTTTCCTTTGACTGTTGTTTGTCAGGAAGTCTCTGAACATGAAGAACCTCCTGATGTCTAACAGAATAACTGTTTCTATGGTGGTGAAGTTCCTCTGAGGAAGTCCATGAGTTCAGTTCAAAGTTCCAACATGAAGACAGTCTCTGTGTTATCACACTCTATGTTTGTGTCTGTCTTTTATTTAAATGTTGAAGTCTCTTCAGCCTTTCTTCAATTTAACTTTTACACTGTTGTTGTAAGAACAAATATCAGCCACCAGGGGGCGACAGTGACGTCTGCAGAAACGGAACCATAGAAGAAGAAGAAGCTGACGAAGAAGAAGCTGTTAAGCAGTTGTTAACGGAGTGATCAGGTGACTGATTCAAGCTAAAGCTAACAGTGAATCTTCATCTTCATCGTCATCATCAGTGACAGACAGTTATCTCTCTCCGGAGGGAAACAACATGGCGTTCATCACAGCCAACTGGAACCCGCTGGGAGAAGCTTTTTATCGGTCAGTTCACCTGAGATGTACCGGTCAGACAGGAGCTAGCATCGGCTAGCGTCAGCCCTGCAGTTGTAAACAGTGTTAGCTGTTGACTGTTAGCTGACTGCAGGCTAAGTGTTAGCTCTCTGTTAGCATCGCTGTCCTGTGATCATGTGACAGCGTTAATTGCTAACGTTAGGTCTACGCCTGCTCTAACCGTTAGTGGATAGTTTGTTATAGCAACAGTGTGTTAACGTCATCGCGTTTATTTACTGTCAGATGAGTGACGAGACTAACCAATCATGTGTTCATACAGGAAGTCTGAGCTGTATGAAATGTGTTGGAGTATCCGAGATGGACTCAGAGACAGTTTGGTGGCTGCAGCTCCGTATGGAGGACCAATAGGTACTCAGTCAGTCAGTCCTCACCCACTCACTCCACCTGTCTGACTCTCCACCTGTCTGACTCTCCACCTGTCTCTCAGCTCTCCTCAGAGAACCTCACAGACGTTCTCCCAGTTCTCGTCCTCAGTTGGAGATTTATTCTGCGTCTGGAGTCTCCATCACCAGCTTCCCTGTGAGTACCAGACCTGTGACATGTGGCATATACTACAGCAGTATTCTCGTACTGCAGTACTCAAAGTACTGTTATTATTATTATATAATACCAATATATTGTTTATATATTGCTGTATATGATGATATGTGTTGTACTGTAACACCTGTCTGTCTCTCTGTCTCAGTGGAAGAGTGGTCCTGTGGTCCATTTGGGTTGGACAGTCAGTGATGAGCTGTTGTGTGTTCAGGAGGATGGCTCGGTTCTGATCTACGATCTGTTCGGCTCCTTCAAGAGACACTTCAGCATGGGCCAGGTCAGTCTGTTAACCAGTTAACCATCTAACAATTAACAGTCTGTTAACTAATAGCCTGTTAACTGGCAGGCTGTTAACCAGTTAACTAGCAGTCTCTTAATCACTTAACTAGCAGTTTGTTAACCAGTTAACTCACCACTGGTAACCTGTTAACTAGCCACCTGTTAACCACTTAAGTAAGAGTCTGTTAACTAACCATCTGCTGACCAGTTAACTAACAGTCTGTTGACCAATTAACTAGCCATCTGTTAACAGTCTGTTGAACAGTTAGCTAGCAATCTGTTAACTGTCACAGTCACAACAGTCTGCCTGTTAACTAACAGTCTGTTAACCACTTAACTAATTGTCTGTTAACTAGCAGTCTGTTAGCCAGTTAACTAACGATCTGTTAACTAACCGTCTGTTAACTAAATAGTGGACTGACTCGTCTTGTTGTCTTGGACAGGAAGTGGTTCAGAACCAGGTTCTTGAAGCCAAAGTGTTTCACTCACCGTATGGAACAGGTGTCGCCATAGTAACAGGCTCCTTCCGATTTACCTTAGCAACCAACATCGATGACCTGAAGCTCCGGAGGTTACCTGAAGTTCCAGGTAACGCCTATCTTACCTCAGTTTTTCTTCTGTGAGTTAGAATGTGTGAGTTTACCCATCTGTCTCTCTTTCTGTCTCTCTGCCTGTCTGTCCTCAGGTCTGCAGGGGAAGCCATCCTGCTGGGTCGTCCTCACTCAGGACAGACAGACCAAAGTCCTCCTGTCCACTGGACCTGAACTCTACATCCTGGACAACACGTCCTGCACTTCTGTGGTGAGACAGACAGACAGTCAGTCAGTCAGTCAGTCTCAGACAGTCAGTCAGTCAGTCTCAGACAGACAGACAGTCTCAGACAGACAGACAGCTAACCATACCTGTCTGTCTGTCATAGTGTCCTGCAGGTCTCAGTCCTCAGGCCGGCAGTGTCGTCCACATGTCTGTGTCTTTCAGCTATAAGTACCTGGCTCTCTTTACTGACACTGGACACCTTTGGACAGGCTCCTCCCACCTCCAGGTGAGCTGCTATGCTGTCCAATCAGCTGTTTGTTCATGAAGGGGTGCGGTTTGTGTGGATGATTGACAGGTGATTTTACATCTGCAGGAGAAATTGAGTGAAGTTGACACCAAGAGGTCGACGCCTCCCAAACAGATGGTCTGGTACGTCTACCTGTCTCTTTACCTGTCTGTCTGCCTGTCTGCCTTCGTGTCTTTTCATTGACCCTCCTTACCTGTTCAGGTGTCGCAGACCGAAGAGTCAGCAGCCGTCTGTGGTGCTGATGTGGGACAAACTGCTTATGGTGGCTGGAGTCTGTGATGACACTATCCAGTATCCTTGAAACCGATTTAGACTGGAACCACAGACCGGTTCAGACTGGTTTAGGTTCTCCAGGAGCTTGTTAAGGTTCTTGTAGCGCTCAGGTTCCTGTACATTTGTTTAGGTTCTGCTGGTTTTAGGTTGGCTCTGAATCATGTTTGACCACTGTGTGACCCTTGACCCATGGCCTCAGGTTCCCCATCGAGGATCCGTGTGTTTTGGTTGGAGAGCTCGACGGAGTTCGTATCATCAGCTCGACCAATCAAGAGTTGCTTCAGGAAGTTCCTCTGGTCTGTCAGGACATCTTCAAGATCGCCTCCATGGCTCCTGGAGCTCTGCTGCTGGAGGCCCACAGAGAGTACGAGGTCAGAACCTATCTGTCTGAGCATGTTGTCTGTCTGAGCACCTGTCTGTCTTTCTGTTCACACTGGCTCCATGTTTGATTTCCATCTTTGTGTTTGCAGAAGTCGAGTCAAAAGGCAGATGAGTACCTGAGGGAGATCAAGGAGCAAAGCATGCTGGGAGAAGCAGTTAGACAGTGTGTGGAGGCGGCAGGACATGAATATGACAACAACACCCAGAAATCTCTGCTGAGGGTGAGAACACAGGTCCTGCGTGGTGCTCTGCGGTCTAACGCTGTTGGTTCTGTGTGGTCTTCCTAACACGGTTGGTTCTGTGTCGTGTCCTGACCTCCAGGCAGCGTCGTTTGGGAAGTGTTTCCTGACGGACTTCAGTCCCGACCCATTTGTGTCCACCTGCAGAGAACTCAGAGTTCTGAACGCGGTCAGAGAGAGCAGCGTGGGGCTGCCACTGACACACACCCAGTATCCTTGGGAATATCATCATGGGCATCATGGGAAATGTAGTGTACAGTGGTCTTTAGTGATTGGTGAGTTCCTTTACATCTGACCTCAGATTCAAACAGATGACTCTACAAGTGCTGATCGACAGGTGAGTCTGATCACCCAACCAGTTTTTCCCTGCTGTCCCTGTCTGTTACTCTTACTTGTGTGTCTCTCTCTATACCTGTCTGTGTCTCAGGTTAGTGTATCGACAGTTTTATCCCTTAGCGATAGAAATCTGTCGTTACCTGAAGATTCCAGATTATCAGGGAGTCAGCAGAGTCCTCAAACACTGGGCTTCATGCAAGGTAACCTGTCACACCTGTCTAATCTCTCACCTGTCCCACGTGACCCCTTCCACCTCATGTCCAGTTTGATATACCTGCAGAACTCACCTGTGTGATGTGCTTGTGTCCAGGTGCAGCAGAAGGACCTATCAGATGAAGCCATAGCCCGAGCTGTGTGTGTGAAGGTGGGAGACTCACCTGGTGTGTCATACTCACACATTGCTGCTAAAGCGTATGAATGTGGACGCACTGAGCTCGCCATCAAGGTAACTTTCTGTTTGTCAGTTTGTGCACCAAGACCATGTCCGACCTGAGGTTTTGGTTCAGAATGGGCCTGTCAGTCAGGTTCTGAATGTTTGGTGTGTGTGTCAGCTGTTGGACTTTGAGGCCCGGTCTGGAGAACAGGTTCCTCTGCTGTTGAAGATGAAGAGGAGTCAGCTGGCGCTCAGTAAAGCTGTGGAGAGTGGAGACACTGACCTAGGTGAGTCTGTTAGCACCGCTCACCACCTGTCTGTCACATGATGTCACACTGATGGTTTCCTGTTTTCAGTTTACACCGTGGTGACTTACCTGAAAAATGAGATGAACAGAGGAGATTTCTTCATGACACTAAGGAACCAGCCTGTGGCACTGAGCCTTTACAGACAGGTACTCCCCATCCTTCATCCTGGTCCTCACCCTCACCTTCATCCTGATCCTCATCCTCACCTTTATCTAAATTCATTGATAAGAATAAAATAATAAAGATTAATCCAGTTCAATCCAGTTTCAGAGTGTAACTGTGGTAACAATGTTCAGCTGTTCTCAGGTATTTGTTCTGATTACATTACTTCTGACCAAAAACTAGCGAGTTGACAACTTTGTTAACAGCCAATCATCATCCAGGTCAGCAGCAGCAGACCCAGCAGCAGCTAATATCACTGACTAGTCCAGCAGCAGTCAGCCCAGCTCGGCGTCTGTCTTTCAGCCTTTTATTTCACCAAGCTCTCACCAACCACTAAAAGTCAGTCCCAGATTTACTCTTGTCCGGCGGCTTCTTGCTTCTTTTCTCTTCTTCGCTTCCTCCATCAACGTCCTCTTTGCTGTTCATAGAAGTGCTGAGCTTGGTTACATTGACCAGATTATTAATCTGTGTGTCAGTTCTGTAAACTGCAGGAACAGGAAACTCTGAAGGATCTTTATAACCAGGACGATGATCACCAGGAGCTCGCTAACTACTATGTGACTGCGAGTTACAGAGAAAAGGTAACAAATGTTCATTTTGAATCAGTTCAGTTTGTGTTGTCTCACCTGAAGGACACTTCATTATTATGATTATTATTATTATTTGAAGGCTGATCAGCCCTGTCTCGTGAATTTGTATTAAATGTTTAGTTCAAATATCAAAGTGTTTCAGCTCATCATCATAATCGTTTATATACTTTGTCTAAGACGCATGTTTATAAAATTCTTTCTGGTTTATGGAGCATACAGGTCTGAGGTTAGGAAGGTTAGCTCTATACGGAAGAACCTGCTTTCATTTAGAGATCATGAACATTTATCCAAGCTAGCATGACATGTCTGTCTGTCTCTGTCTGTCTCAGAGGTTAGAGAGCCGTCTGTCTCTCCTGCAGAGTGCAGTAGATGAATACAACAAGGCGAAGAACGAGTTTGCTGCAAAGGTAAAAGTCTGTCACACTTAATCTTTTAGTTTGAAATGATCCATCATAAAATTTCAATAATCCCTGTAAAATAAAAACCAGCTGTCACACTTTTGACTCAGACATGTTTTAAAATCCTGACCCCGAATAAAACACGGACACATTCTGATTCTTGTCCTGAAGGTCAACAACAATCCAGAAATGATTTATCCTCATTAAGTTAAATCATTAAGTTAAATTAAACATTTAATTAGACTTGTTTAAAAAGAGTGTGTGCTGTCATACTGCCATCTAGTGGACACACACAGCACATTAAATAAGTAGTATGTATGTATGTTAACATGTAGCCAGCAGACAGATGAGGAAAGTCAACAGTTTATCATGTCAACGTTTGTCTTCAGGCCACAGAGGATGAGATGCGCCTGCTTCGTTTCCAGCGGAAACTGGATGACGAGAAAGGCGCAGGGCTACTGGGACTGTCCCTACAGGTGAGTGAAGGGGCGGGGCTACTGGGACTGTCTGAACAGGTAGGTCTGGTATAGGTAAGACTACATTACTCATTCCCATGTACTCACTGCCTGTTGTGTGATGTCACTTCCTGTTGTGCAGGCCACCATGGAGGCTCTGCTGGCTTTAGGACTCCACAAACAAGCTGAACAGCTTTACAGAGACTTCAGAGTTCCAGACAAAAGGTGAGACATTCAGGAAGTGATGTGCCTTCTCTCTGTTGTGATTGGCTTAACAGAGAGCTGAGATGTTAAACAAGACAGAGAACCTGGAAACATCATGACACATCAGTTGCTTTATTTTTATTTACACCGACATGTTCTTCACGTTTCTACCTGTCTCACCTGTGCAGGTATTGGTGGTTGAAGCTGAAGTCTCTGGCAGAAAAGGAGGAGTGGGACGAGCTAGAAAAGTTTTCAAAGAGCAAGAAGTCGCCTATTGGTTACCTGGTAATAACAAGCCCCTTAATTTAATTAAAGACTTAATGATGTTCGTTAATTGACTTTAGAGAGAGAGAGAGAGAGAACTACGTTTCCCACAATTCTTAGCTGTGTATTTTCTTCAGGCATTTGTTGAAGTTTGCATGAAGTGTAACAACAAGTACGAAGCCAAGAAGTACGTTTCCAAGGTGACGCCTGAGCAGAAGGTCAAGGCTCACCTGGCCATCAGGTAATACTCAAAACACCTGTGATGTGATGATCTGTGATGTCAGACAGGTAAGATGTGACCCCTCAAGTCACTCCTCTTCTTCTCTTCCTGTCAGTGATCTGGAGGGTGCGGCTGATGCCGCCATCGAGCGCAAGAACGAATCAGAGATGGGCGTGGTCCTGTCCAGATGCTCCGTCTCCGATCGCTTGTTGATTGACAGGTTGAACCGAGCCAGAGCGTCCGCTGCCAAAAAGTGATCTTCCATTCAGAGACGTCAGGGTGACCCCTGCCAAAAACTGACCCTCTATGTACATAGACGGCAGAACGTCTGCTGCCAAAAAACGACCCTCACTTTACTCGCATACTCAGAGCAGGTGTTACCATGATGACCACAGTTTATATGCTTTGATGTAAATGGTGATTGATCTGCTGATTTTCTTTGTGTTTGTGAATAAAAAGAACCGAAATGAAGAAATGAACTTCATCAGTGTAACATGTTTAATGAAACATACAATACGTCTGTCTGCCCTGCAAACATCATGTGATTGCAGTTTCCTGTTGAAACTGTCCAACTTCCTGTTTGTGTTCTTTATTGATTTATTTATAAGTGAGGCGATATTTGCCAAACTTCATGTTTTTATGAAAATGTTAAAATAAATAATATCAAGTTTAAATTTAATCTGCATAAATTATAATAAATACATTCCGTTTTAATAATTTTTAAATCACTAACTTTAATCAGTGTTTATTATCGATCAGTCTGCTGACTCAGCTGTGCGTTTGTTCGGAGTCAGCCGGTTTGGAGGGGCGGAGCTTACAAGTCAGCAGGCCGAGCGAAGTACACAAGAAACATTAAGGACCCGTTCGAAAGTACTACTAAGTCCCATAAACTGCTACAAACTCCTACAGAGTACTACAGAGTCCTCCAGCTGCACCGGGTTCCTTCAGAGATCACAGACTGAGTTACTGCAGGTAGGTTTGTAGCTGTTGTTGTTGTACTCGTTAGTCATGTCTGTACTGCATGTGTATCTGTACTTTATCTGCATATAAGTACACGGTAAAACAGAGTTGTAGCTATGTACACGACTCTTTAAAATTATTCATAGATCAGCGCACGACTGCGTCAGGAGCCACGTGATGTTACATTTTAATTCACTACTATTTCATTTAATTTAGTGTTAGATAACACGAAGACTCAAACTGAGTCTGCGCAGCTGCGTGAACAGACCACAATCATCAGTCAATCATCGCAACGTCGAAAAACGTCGAAATGTGACGAATTTTGCCGAGACTTAAGTGTCCAGTCAGCTGAGAGCCGTAAACACAATTATGCAATACTGTGAAGTACTTGTAAGTAATTGTGCAATGTACATATATTATTCAGTGTTGTGTGGTATAACTGTTACTGTGTGTGTAGCATTGTGTACTATTGCAATACTGCATGTTACATCGTGTACTATCGCACAGGTGATGATGTCATCAGTGAAGGTGGAGTGTGCGATGAAGACGGGCTCTCTGATTGGTGAAGGCCCTGTGTGGGAGGAGTCTGAGCAGATGCTGCTGTTTGTCGATATCGCAGGGCAAAAAATCCACCGATGGAGTTCAATGACCAATCAGATCCAGTCTATTGAGACAGGTCGGCCAATCAGCACCCAGGAAACCGTTTATTCATGAAATGCAAGTAAACGACAGCTGTCTCTTTCACCTGTCTGTTTCTCACCTGTCTGTCTATGTCTCCAGCTGACATGGTTGGCTTCGCAGTTCCTCGCCGGTCTGGTGGTTATGTTGCTGGTGTAGGTCGCAGCATTGTGGCTGTTGATTGGTCAACTCAGGCGATGTCAACATTGGTGGATGTTGACGAGGACAAACCGAATAACCGACTGAATGACGGGAAGGTTGATCCAGTCGGACGCCTGCTGGTAGGTAGGTCTAGTCACCTGTCTAATTACTTGTCTGTCTGACATAGTGTTGCCATATTAGCACGTGTTGCTTTGTCTCAGGTGTGATGAGTAATGACGTGTAACCTGGTTACCTGTCCGTTTACCTGTCTGTCTGACATAATGTTGTCATGTGGTGTTTCAGGTACGATGGGGAAGGAGGAGCGACCTGCTGAGGTTCAAAGACAACAAGGATCTCTGTTCTCTGTGACCTCTGACCTTGTTGTGACCAAACACCTAAACCGGGTAATAACACCTGTCTGTCTATCTCAGTGGTTCTTAACCTTGTTGGAGGTACCGAACCCCACCAGTTTCATATGGTCATTCACCGAACCCTTCTTTAGTAAAAAATCATATTTTATATATGTCATAGGTATGTTTTTTTTACTGGTGCACAAAATGAACCGTGCATTAACATCACCTTGTTCAAATAACAAAACCATGCAGACAGGACGCTGACTCCCGTCACGTTCCGTGATACATGTAAATCCATGTTTTACATATTCGTCCGACCACTTTCTTTTTTTGCTCGACATAGTTAGCATGGATTAAAATATTCCGTAAGAAATCACATGTCATACTACACCGACAGTCACACGTTGACTACTAAGCATGCTAAATTCCCCACAGCACTGATTTGCCAAGCAATGTCACGTGATCATCTGCAGCCAGTGATGGCCAAGCGGGGTGTGGCATCACAAATTGACATGATGAGTCATGTGTATCTTGATCTCTGCGGCGGAGGCTCCACCGAACCCCTGAGACCAACTTACCGAACCCCTAGGGTTCGATCGAACCCAGGTTAAGAACCACTGGTCTATCTGTACCTGTGTGTCTGTTTGTTCTCTGTGACCTCTGACCTCATTGTGACCAGACACCTGAACCACGTAACAACACCTGTCTGTCTGTACTTGCCTCACTCTCAGGTGGACATATCTAATGGTTTGGACTGGTCTTTGGATCAGAAGACATTTTTCTACATTGACAGTTTATCTCGGACGGTCGACGCCTTCGACTATGACTCACACTCAGGACAAATTGGTAACTGTGTATTTATACTGCAGTACATACAAGTATGTTTGTGTATTTATACTGCAGTACATACAAGTATTTATGTGTACATATGTGTGCTTGTTACTAGGTAACCGTCGTGTTGTGTATCGTATGGAGGAGGGGGAGGGGCTTCCAGACGGGATGACAATTGATGTTGACGATCGTCTGTGGGTGGCCTGTTACAACGGAGGACGAGTCATCAACATCGACCCTGCTACTGGTAAATTATACTGGTTATGCTGGTTATTTATACTAGTAATACTGGTTAGTTATACTGGTTGGTATACTGGTAATACTGTTTATTTATACAGGTTGGTATACTGGTGATACTGATTAGTTATACTGTATGGTTATATGGTTAGTTAGACCGGTTATACTGGTTAGTTTTACTGATTAATTCTAACTTTGACTAGTGCGGTCTCTGTGCTATGATGGACTCTAAATCCTGACTGAAAATCCTCAAATAAACTGTTCTTATGGAGAAAGTCACACAGCTGATTGGCTACAGCTTTCTCAAGTATCTTAGAGAGAAAGGGAAGGTTTGATATCAGTCTGTAATTGGCTAAAACCTCTAGAGCAGGCTTTTTAAGAAGAGGTTTAATTACTTTAATAAAGACAGATTAATCATATTCAATAAATAAGGGCTAACTACAGACTTCCTCGAGCATCTGGGAACTCGTTTGAAGAGCTAATGTGGGGCCTGTCGACCACAGTGAAGTCAAGCTGGGTTTTTTTGTTCTGTCTCCTTGTCTTGTCATTTCCTGTTTTATTTTGTAAGGTAACTCTCTTCTCGTTTCAGGTCACTTGCCCTTCCTCATGTGCCACCGGTCTGAGTGTCTTCCCTGATTCCTGATTGTGTCCACCTGTTCCCCATTACCTCCATGTGTTCATATAGTCTGCGTTTCCCTTTGTCTTGTTGTGTGTTTCATCTCGTGCGTCCACTACAGCCCTTGTCTCAAGTCCACAGCCACAGTATTTGTCTTCAGGTTTTCGCCTTTACTGATTGATTTTACTGATACTGAGTGATTTTACTTTGTAGTTTTCATAGCTCAGCTTAGTGATTTTTAGTTCTAGAGTTCTCAGATTAGCGAGCCTCCAGTTTCAGGAGTGCTTTTTAGTTTAGTATTTTCTGTACTGAGTTAGGTTATCCTCCGGCTGGAGCGTCTTTTCATCATCATAGATAGTTTGAGCGGTGCTTGCTCCTACGGGATCTTTGCGCCTGAGTCCTGTGTCCTAGTCTGGTCCTTGACAGGGCCAAGCTTGACAGAAAGTTTAAATATAATTCAAGTAAAGAAGAATTTAAGAGTATGTGAAATTCTGGGCTGATACTGAGTTTTAAAATAACAGCTTGACTGATGCCAATGCAGATACCAATGTTTGTTACATGTGTTGTTCTGTTTGTCTCTGTCTCTGTCTCTGTCTCTGTCTCTCCCTCTCTCTCTGAAGCATTCCTGGTTGGCCGTCAGTTGGTACTTTGTAACGTAGCCATTCCCTGTCAGTTGAGAAAACAGACAGAAGAAAGTATATGAAAGAAAATAAGTAGTAAAATGTAAAAGCCCAATAGGTGCATTTAAATGTAAATCCATCACCGCTTGCTATCGCCATTGTATTTTTCCCGGCACTGAACAACAGCGTGCTAAGGATCTTGGGCTGCGAAGGATAGTTGTGGTGCAAAATGAGGGAAAAGGACATGTGAAGGCTACATTTGAAGGAGCCTTCGAATTGGGACAGCCTTTGTGCCTTTGTTATCAGCCTCCAAATGCATGCTTCGAAGGATGTAGCCCCTGAATTGAGACAGCTATTGTGTTCATTTCTCTGCGTGATTTCCTGGTTTACCCGTATTGCAGATTAATTCTCCTGTTGCTGTTCTCTCAGGTATGCGGCTGCAGACAGTCTCTCTGCCAGTGATGAAGACCACCTCATGTTGTTTTGGAGGTCCAGACTTTTCTGACCTCTATGTGACCTCTGCCAGTCTGGGCCTTGACCAATCAGAGAGGAGACAGCAGCCACTGGCCGGAGATACCTTCAGGGTCAGACTCACCTGTGTACAGTTTATTGACTGGCTCACCTGTGTTACACCTGCTGATGCTGACTGTGTGTGTGTGTTTGCGTGTGTGTCTGCAGGTGACAGGACTCGCGGTCAAAGGTCGTCCTTCAAACTTTTTCTCTGGATGATCTTCAAGAGACTCAGCCAATCACAGCACAGACTGCCCGCAGCAAGTGATCAGCTATCTCACAATGATCAGAAACTGTTAGCTTCATATTAGCTGTTAGCAATCAGCAGTTATTGAACTGGGTCAGTCATTATTAAGAAATGGTTAATTATAAACAGACAAAATATTTAGCTCTAATTTAATGTTGATGTTCACAACATATTTATAACTGTCAAGAAAAATTGAATTGACAGCCAATCAAAGCAAGGACACTAATATTCAGCCAATCAGAGTCTATTCTGTATTCTATTCATATTCTCATAGGTAACTTTGTTTAAAAGAAAAATAAAATAAAAGTTGAAAGACAGCTGAGCCTCTGAGGATTATGGTACATGTAGTTCTCGATGTTAATCATATCATCATTATAATGAAATGATCAGTTCAAATGTTCACACTGCTTCACTCTTTTCTTCTTTAATCTTTTCATTTTTCAGAAAATCTTTTGATTTATTTTTGACTTCTTTCTACAAAGGGAATGGTAGACAAATTAAGTTTGTAGTCAGAGACTGTACTATATCCAAGTTATTTAACTAAAAGTTGATTTTAATGGTTCAGTAATCCATTCTTTTCTCCATTTGTTTCCTGGCACATGTCGACCCAGTGCTCTTCTCTCCAACTTCACTCAGGACATCGTTTTAAACTCAGCTGTTTTTTCAAATAATCTTTGTAATTGTATTCAACAAAGAGACAGCAGATGTGGACAGGGTGCATTTTATTTACACCACCAAGTGCAGAATCACCATCAACAAACACTAAACAGTACGAGCAACGCTACACAGGTTTTAGAAAATATATGTACACGTAGAAAACTTTGTGCTGTTTCACTTTTTTTGTCTTATTTTGATTTGAGATGATGGGGTTTTTTTTTTAGGTTTTTTTTTGTGGCCGTTTTATGCCTTTAATGATAGTGCAGCTGAAGTTGGACAGGAAACGGGGGCAGAGAGAGGGAGTAACACGCAGTAAATGGGCGTCCGATGCGGGAGTCGAACCGGAGCCGCTGCAATGAGGACTGTAGCCTCCATACATGGGGCGGTCGCTTAACCCGCTACGCCACGGGCCACCTCAAGAGATGATGGTTTAAGGTCAGATACAAGAGGGAAGGAGGGGGACAGGAAGTGTTGATGCAGGGCTGTTTAGACCGGACACATCAGTGAGTGTCTTCGTTTGAGACTGAACTGTCCAACACCAGAAACAATAATACCACTCTGTCGAGGTCTGTTAATTCTATTCCTTGCAGGTGTGTCCATGTCTCTTTAGGTCTGCCCAGGACCTCCTTTATGTCCATGTCCTCATGTTACAGACTGAAGGCAGTCAGCTCTTTCCTGTTGAATCAGTTCAGACTATGTGGAGAACTTGGTGGCTTTGACAGTTATGAAAAAGCAAACAGTAGCCGCATGCAGCCACACCTCAAACTGCAGCTTACACCTGAACCATCAGTGTCAGGTGACATGTTCATGTACTTCCATCGTGTTAGTGGATAAAACATGTTTGAGACTGAAGCTGATATTTCTGGTGGAGTGTGTCTGCTGCTAGCTAACAGCATTGAAAAGAAGGGGAGGTTTCAGGAAGGAGACTGGTGAGATCCAGAGTTTGGCAAAGATTCTGGCTCAAAAGGTCGTTCTGACACTGAATGCGTCCTGTTAACACTGTTTCCTGTAACTTAATGAAAGGTTCCAGACTCTGTGTATCTCTGGTTCTGGTAAGGCTCATAAATACAATAGAACACAATGTAGTGAAATGAGTAGAACCCTGTACAAGATCTAGCTAAAGACACAGACCGAAAGAGACCCAGAACAACCACAAAACCACAAACCTGCTGACCAAAAAGCAGGACTATAGGTCTGATTTTTGCAACCTGCAGGCCTTTGACACAGGAAATGTTTGTGAGAAACATTTAATTCACCTACATTCACGTGATCCAACTCACCTGTGATTTTTAACTTATTAGGTGTTTACGTGTCAGTGTCATATGTGATAAAACATTACCAGCTCATCAGCTTGCTGTTCTACAGTGCCACCAGTTTGTTGATGTTGTGGTATTTTAAAAGAATGAGGCACGACTTTGGCATGAACAACACATTTCTCTAAACACTGTCATTATATAAACATCATGCAGATTCTTCTTCACAGAATCCTCTAAACCAGGCGTGTCCAAACTGTTCCACAAAGGGCCGGTGTGGCTGCAGGTTTTCTTTCCAACCAAGCAGCAGCAGCACACCAGACTTGACTCATTTAATCAACTGATCTCAGTCTTCAGAGAGTTGATTGGTCAAACTGTGTGCTCTTGGTTGGTTGGAACAAAAACCTGCAGCCACAGCGGCCCTTTGTGGAACAGTTTGGACACCCCTGCTCTAAACCCAAACCTTCAACTTCAGAACATTACTCAGATGTGTTTCTCTGTCAGGTCAAGAAAGTTTAAATGTTATGTTATGTTGTTGAACATCTAAAAGGTCAGAGGTCAATGGTCAGGTGGAATCTGGTCACCCAGTCTGTGCCTACACTGGCCAATAAAATAACTTACAAAACATGATGTCATCAATTCACATCGATTGATAATAAATGTTCAAAGTGCTAATTGGTCCCATTGATTAGAAGTGGGTGTGGTCATCTGAAGAAGACATCATCAGGCATGCTGACAGATAAGCTCTCTCTATCTGATGTCATGTTTCTCTCTCAGTAGTGCTCCTCGGAGTGGGCTGGGTCACAGAAAAAGCGTGAGCTGCGTTTGGCCGATCGGGCCGTGAAGGGGACGGTCTTCAGAGCTGCAGGTGAGAAAAAACAATTTCTGTAATGATGTGTTTACCTGTGATGACGTGTTTACCTGTGATGTCGTGTTTACCTGTGATGTCATGTTTACCTGTGACCACGTGTTTACCTGTGATGTCATGTTTACCTGTAATGATGTCCTCGATGGCTCCATCCTTCCCTTCGTAAACATGGCGGCTGTCTTTTCCTTGTCGTCGTCTGAGCTCAGTGATCAGCTCTTGCTGCTGTCGCTTCCCCCTGTGGGACGGAGACTGAAGGCAAGGAGGACCTTTATGTTATTATTTGATCTTAGCCTTTAACCTTTTAAAATCAATAATCATAAAATCAATAATCGTATTACTTCTGAACTGATATGACCCGTTTTCATATGACCCATCACATCTGAGACATCTGTCATGTCATTAGTCTTCATTTTTGTGATCTTTCACATATATCGATCCATCATGAACTGATCTATAAGTAAATGTTTATACTAATACTCTTCAACTGTATGTCTGAAATGAATCATGATGACTCAGCAGTACTTGTTCACCTGTGTAAAAGGTCACTGACTCACCTTGGTCTCTTCCTCCTCTTGTTGTTGCTCCTCCTGCTCCAGTTTCTCCAGTAACATCTGCTCCTGACGCCTCCTCTGTTCATTCTCCTCCTCTGCCAGCTGAACACACACATTGGTGAAATTGTGTCACTGCGTGAGGCCCAGGGGACAGAGACAGATGTGCCATGTCATACTCACCCTGTATGCTTTAATGAAACGAACAAAGATTGGGAAGAAGACGGATGGCGGCATTGTCTTGGAGCTCTCTCCGAAAAATTTCACCACATCTTCAAACGCATCCTAGTGAGTCCAGACAAAATGTATTTTTTTACAGTGTCCTTAGACTGTAAAAAGACTGTTGGTGTAATTAGTTAACCGAGAGTTGGATTTATAATTATTGCTTACAAATTATAAACAACTAGCAGGCATTTTTCTGCTGCACTGTTGGACGACTGGAAAAGTATGTGTCACCTGAGCGATGCGTGCGTCCTCTTGCAGCTTGCTGAGTCTGGATTCGTGCCTGCTGATGAAGTCTTTAAGTGTGGCATTGTGTTGAACACTGAACTCTCTCCAGGTGAGCTCCATGCCACGTTGCAGGTCCTTCACATCAGACAGCACATTCTCCAGACTCACTGCACACAGGTAGGGACACACAGCTGAGTGTCACAGTCTGATATGTATGCAATTTTCTGATTGGTTGACAGACTCACCTGCAGCAGCCTTGTCGACGTAGTGAAGCTCATTGTAAAAAAGAGACACTGCAGGATATTTTTCTCTCACCACATTGGCAATGTAATGAAGCAACGTCTGCGTCCTGTCTGTTGACTTTGTTTCCAGCAGCTGAACATAAACATGTAGCAACATTAAGTTTCTATTATAAACTTTAGATCATAGTCACACCACAAAAAACAATCAGTGGAGCCTTAAGAACTTTTCAAAGCTGTCGGTATACTTCATCAGAACTAGGGCTGTCAGGCACTGTCAGGCTGTTGGTATACTTCGTTAGAACTGAGGGTGCATGAAAGTCTTACCAGGTCTAAACTCTGCAGTTTGAATCCGTACACAGCTCCTCTTTTACTGCTGTTCATGTAGTTTCCAAGAGCCAAGATGATCTACAACAACAACAACGCAAACAATGCTTGTCTTTTTTCTTCATTTTATTTTTTTTATTATTTTCTACCTTGTAGATAAACACTGAAGACATTTAAACTATGAAATATGAAGTATGTGGTGTACACATGGTATCGTGGTTCAGCGTGAGGAGATCCCTCTCCAGGATCAGCTCTCGCAAGGCTGCAGGACCTGACAACATTCCTGCTCGTGTGCTAAAGGACTGTGCAGAGGAGCTCACAGATGTCCTCACAGACATCTTCAACACCTCCCACCTGCTTTAAGAGTACCACCATCATTCCGGTTCCAAAGAAGGCCTCTCCATCTTGCTTCAGTGACTACCGCCCTGTGGCACTGACTCCCATCATCATGAAATGCTTTGAGTGGTTAGTCTTGCAGCACATCAAATCCATCCTCCATCCTTCCCAAACTCTAGACACTAACATGTCCCACACCCCACCACTCTAAAAACTCTTCTATAAACCTAAATTGCACTATGTATTTGCCATATTTTTCTTATCTATTTTTAACTTCAATATATTTTTATATTTCATATTTTATAATTCATGTTTATTGCTGTTTGCACCAGGGATTGGGAGAAACGCTATTTCAATTCTGTGTATGTCCTGTACATATAGCACAATAAAGTTTGACTTGACTTGAATATGCAGCTTCGTGGGTTGTCACCTGGAATGGGTTTCAGTTAACAGGTGTGCCTCTTCAAAGGTTAATTCATGGATTTTCATGCCTTTTTATTGTTTGAGACCATCAGTTGTGTTTTTCAGAGGTAGTGCTGGCATACAGTAAACAGCTCTATTCAACTACTGTAGTAATCAGCAAAGTAAAGTGAGATGATAGTCCACCATTACTTTAAGACATGAAGGTCAGTCAGTCCAGAACATTTCAACAACTTGTGTCCTCAAGTCAGTCTCATCAAACACTCGGATGAAAGTGTCTCCCATGAAGAAGAACCAGAGTTAGCACTGTTGTAGAGGATAAGTTCATCACAATTAGCAGCCTCACAATTAACAGGAGCTCAGAGGTGACAACCTCCTGAGTCTCCTCCTGAGAATGACAGAAGTGTGCTAAGCTGTCATCAAAATGTGGCTACTTTAAAGAATCAAATCTAGAACATTCTGGGTTGTTAAGCACTTCCATGTGTCCTTCCATAGTTTTGATGTCTTCAGTAATATTTTACAATGTAGATAATTATAAAAACAAAGAAAATAATTGTTTATACAAATGGTTATCTAGGCATACTGCATATTTATATAAACCATCATATGCATACTGACCTCAAGGATCTTCTTGAGCTTCTGAGATGATTTTATAGAAACTGAAGCAGCGATCATGGCATGGAGTTGCTGAGAGGAAACACAACACAGTGGAACAGGTCATATCTTCCTGCTTGTCTGTATTACTGTATGTCTGTCAACACACCCGTTTACCTGCCTGTCTTACCGGAGTTAACATCTGGACATTGTCTGTGAAGTTTCCCATGAATGTCATGATCGACATCCGTTGATTAAGTCTTTCAATGCGACTGAACTGCATCATGAACCGGTCTTCATCACTCAAAGCCTCTAATGGTTTTCTGTCCCTCTCATATTGTCGTAGAAGCTTCACCTCTGCCTCCGTTGGCAGGAAACGCATCAGACACTCTACAAAGTCTACCCGGACTGTTCGCAGGTCAAAACTGCAGAAACATAAACCAGACTGTTTAGGACAGACACACACACACACACACATTGATACTGGTAGAGTTACTGATGGAGGTTATGATCTTTGTTATTGGTGTGGTACAGCTGAACCTTGACCTACGTGTGGATGGCACGACAGATGACCTCTGACCCCTGACCAGCCTTCCTCAGAGTGATGGCCAGGTTTTTGGCTCTGTTGGCCTCCAGCAGAGAAACTTTGGATGGAGCTTTCTGAGGAAGTTTCTGTCTGGACAGAGTCAAATCCACTGCTGGACCCTGAGCCTTCGTCTTGAACAGCTCCTCAAAGCCCTCCACATCCAGATCCTGAGAGAGACACAGATGTTTAAACATTCACTGCAAACTGCTCCATGTCCACTTTGGGAGAAAAAGTTACAGAGGCTATATTAATGTTTAAAGTCCTTTTCAGCAGCCTTTCTCTCAGCTTTTCCTTGATTCAGTTTAATTTGTTAAAATCTCTCAATGCTTTAACTTCTGTTATAAACATATCTGAATCCTGAATACTTGAATATAACTGCTGGATTCAAATAAAATATTATATATAATATAATATATAATATAATATATATATATAGACATATAATATAAATATGTCTTTGTTTTACCTGAAGGATGGACTCATCGTCAATGTCATTGAAGACTGTTCCGTTGATCTGACTTGGCTTCAGGGCAACCCAGTTCAACACCGGCATCCTAAACTTAGTCTGGATCGGCTTCTTTATCTTCACGGCTGCACACCAGGGAGAAAGACAGGTGAGCATTGAGAATCAGTTGAAGTCTACAGGTGTGTTCAGAATTTTCACTGATTTTATTTATGTCTGAGTTTGACAGTTTGGCTGCAGTTTGTTTATTCACCACAAACAAAGTATCAACTTTATTTCTCAGATATTAGAGCTATAAATCTAACCTGATATATGTATTTAAATTAACTTTTTATATCAACCGAGTAAAGGAATTAATTTCTCCGTCTGGTCACCTGGAGATTCGTCCTTAGGATTTCAGGGCTAACATTTTCTGGTCTGCCCCCTATTGTCCTACTATTGTGATCCTGTTTATTGCCTATTGGTTACATTTACATTAACCACAAGCCTTTCCAGTACCTGGTCAGTCTTGAGTCCCTTTGACTGACTATTTACCATTCTATGAGACCAGCAGCTCACAAGTTGTGAAACAACAATGGAATATGCAAAACAGCTTTTCGTCATTACATTGCCCCACATCAAAAGCCTAACCAGTGGCTTGTAATGGTTTTATTCATGATGATTGTGTTTGTGCAAATGTGTGTTTTTCATTTGACTTTATCTGAAATCACTTCTAAAATCAGGTATAAACATTTCAACTCTTGTGTCTTGATTCTCCTTCAGTCTAAATAATCATTAAAGTGGTCAACCAATTACAAAGAATTACAAAGAAAATATCTAATGTAGAAATGTAAAGATGTTTAAACATAAGACTGTCCGTATACGTACAGAATAATTTGAGAGGACCCTCTGTCAACAAAACAAGAGAAAAAAGACATTAGTGTCTTGAACCTGTGAAAGCATTAAAATGTGCACCAAGAACAGAAAACAGAAAATTAGACTCTCACAACAAACAATGTTACAATGATGATTGCATGCAAACTGTCTTCAGCTCTAACTCAGATCTCTCAGATGCTGAAGCTTCCTTGAACACACTATTTTGAAGATATTATTTAGACTTCATAGAGAGGACCTCTATGCAGCTTTTTGAAAGAAATGAAGAGTAATTAAAAGTTCTGTATTTAACATGCAGTCACTAAATGCATCATCTGTCTCACCTGCGAGTCCTGAGTTAAAGATGACTGTGGGTGACCCCCCCGACCCCGGGAGAGGGGGGGCCACGGGAGGAGGTGGGGGGGGCATGGGGACAGAGGAGGACAGCTCGCTGGTACGACAGGGAGGAGGTGGGGGAGGGGGAGGGGGAGGGGGAGCAGGGGGAGGAGGTGCAGGGTATGGCCCATTGGATACTATAACCAAAGAAGAAGAGAAGATGGCAACTAGGTTTTAATAGCTGGTTGCAGCAGTACATTGTTCAGACCATGACAACACTGTTTTCTAATTGGTTTAATTATGTTGTATTAATTGATTTCTGGAAGCCCAATCAAAACACCATACCAAGAACACTGACTGTGTATGTGCTTTGACTGTTTGGTCCAGCACCGCTTAGCAGAAATTGCAGTATCAGTGGAACCTCTCTCTTTTGTTTATGTTTATGATTGAAATCTGATTGGTGAAGCTGAAACTCACCTGTGCCTGGCATTGGTGGTGGAGGAGGGGGAGGGGGCGGGGCTGGCATCCCTGAAGCTCCACTCATGCCTGGTCCCATGCTGTGATAGGCTACGGTCTCAGGACTGTAGAAATCAATCAGGTATTCAATCAGTCACTCACTCATTGTTTACTGTAACTGTTACCCTGTTTGTTTTGTTAATGAAGTCACTGGTGACCAAATTATTGTAATAATTTACAAATCTGCAGTGAGAGAAACATCCTTAAAGCTGCATTCATTTTTTGGCCACATGGGGGCAGCAGAACCCAACAAGAGTCTGTGAACATTGTTATATAAAGTATTTGTGGCTGACATATTTACAGTTTTGTATGTACACATATTTTCAGGATACTAATATGAAGTCTGTAATTAACAAAATAACTTGGCAGAAAATAATTTAATTGCAGAACAATAAAAAAAACAAGTGTTAATGTTGGTGAACAATTGTTCAGGTCAAGATGGGGCTTTAGTGTTTAAATCCTCTGCCTGTGTAATGACATGTGACCTTGTGTTTGTGTCAGCTGGTCAGTCCAGTATTTGTTTGTTGGTCTCTACCAGCACCTGAAGAGAATCTATCTAATTACCTGTCAGTATTCCACTTTGTACACAGCTTGTCTCAGTCTGTCTGTCTGCTGTTTTCTGCTCAGCAGGAAGTACAGTGCAGTGCAGTACAGTGATGTCTCTCACCTGGGGGACAGGTTAGGGCAAGGTGGAGGTGAAGGGGAGGCGGAATCAGCCACTCCTCCATCCCCCTCTCCTCTCTGTGGTTGAGGAGCTCCTGGTCCTCCGGCCTGCTGGGCCTCCTGAGCCTGACGCTCCAGACGACTCTGACGCCGGATCGTCTGGTCCTTCTCCCGAACCATCCGCCGCAAGGTGTGCACCTGAGAGTTAGCAGTCGCATACACCTCCTGCACAGGTAACACGTGTGTTAAAGAGTACAGTACAGTCGCATACACCTCCTGCACAGGTAACAGGTGTGTTAAAGAGTACAGTACAGTGTGACAGGCGTGGAGTTGAAGGAACAGTCCAACATTTTAGAAAATTTTACTGATCAGGTGTAGAAATAGAAACATAAAACGCAGACTTTCTAAAACACAGACTTTTCATTTAACGTTTCTGTCATGAGCATCACCAATGTTTTTCTGACTCCATGGTGGCTAAGTGTTTGTGTGGTTTCCATGGTAACGACACTGACCCGAACGTGGTCCAGCTCTTTGTTGGTTTGCATCAGCTGTTTCTCCAGCTCAACGATCTTCAGCATTGCTTCGTTCTCAACATCCAGCAGGCGCTCCGACATCTGTAGACAGAGAGAGAAAGACAGATGGGTCAGTACAACACCGGTCTGTCTGTTATTCAACCTGTCTGTCTCTATCTATCTGTGACTGTTTTTTTTTCATTTGCAGTAGACACTCTAGCATCTGAGAACAAAGACAGTCAGAATACTACAAAATCTGTCTGCCTCTCCATTTGTCCGTCTTACCGTGCCCAGGCTCTCCTCCAGCTCCTCGACTCGTTCCAGAGCAGCAGTTTTGGTCTCTGCATCCTCCAGTAGAGTCCCAACGTCGAACACATTGTCAAGGTATGCCTGAATCTGAACCTGCAGCCTGTCGCTCTCTGTGTGCTTCAGCCTCTGAGGTGAGACAGGGACAGACAGGGTGACAGGTACAGAGATGGACAGGGAGCCAGGTAGAGAGGCAGGCAAAGAGCGGATCATATGATGATTGTAGTGTGGGTGATTGTTGCTCTCATGTGATTGGCCGAGAGCGGATCATGTGACGATGTTACCTCCAGGTGGTCGTCCAGGTTGAGTTTGGTGAAGTCGTACTGGAGATGGACTCTGAAGTTCATGTCCTCCACCGAGTGAACCACAATGTTAATGAACTGCATACAGGCCACCTGACAACCATTACCACAGTGACAACAAACACACCCTCACTTAACAACCAGTAATGAACCTGCTGATGTTTTTTTCCTGATTAAACTGTAATCACTGGTAGGTTATGTTCATATAGGTTACCTAAACTTTAATTCATTAATGAAAGTTATGTAAATTTGAAACAAAACTCAAATTATTCATTTTTATATCTGCCTTGTCCACATGTGCAAATAGTTACATTAGATGTATTGACATGTAAAAGTTTAAGTTATGTTAAGAATATTCATGTATTCATAGTTTGAGTTGACAAAGTTCAGAGAAAGTTAAGCCGTCGTACCAAAAAGTCAATGTTGTCATCTTCATTCTTAAAATGTTCCATCAACTTCTCAAAACGCATTGACTCTGAACACACCTGCAACAAAGCAATCGATTACTCAGCCTGTGAAAACAACAGTTACAGTTTGTGTCACTGGTTCTACTTCTTGTTTGAGCATGTGTGTGCGTTTACAGTTTTGAAGTTGTCAAATGCCGATAGGATGATCTCATGTCCTCCTCTGACCAAACATACGGCAGCCAACAACTCCAACACCAGAGCCTTCGTCCTGACAGGGGCAGGTGGAGAGACAGGTCAGAGGACAGGTGGAGAGACAGTTTAGCAGTACTGTACCTGTGTGTAGTACCTGTAGTACTTACCTGGGGTTCCTGTTGTTGAGGCTCAGGGCGATTTCATTGACAGCATGAGGATGAGACATTACCATGTTGAATCCATACTGAGGAAGAGGAGGACCAAGTTATTATGATTATTAATGATAATTAACGTGGTTATTGAGTTCCTCTTTTCATGTGCATTTACATTTCTTAAATTTATGAAAAACAAATAAGTTTATCATTATTTTTTTTTTGTGCTTGACAGAAAGACATCACCATCATAAATGAAATAATATGTTCATCAGTAGTGAACATATCATCAGTAGTACCTGGTAGTTCATGATGGCTCTCAAACACATGACACAAACGTGAACATCGTCTTTCTTACAGACGAGTCGTGAATTCTTCAAAGTTCGACGACTTGGCAGAGTGTTGGATCGGGTCACCAGAGTGGAACTACAAACACAAATCGCATCAGATGATCAGAGTGTTCTGGTGAGTTGATCTGTTGTATTTTTAGATTTGTTACCTGATGGAGTGTCGAGCTGCTCGGGGTACAGAGGAGGATGGGGAGGGGAGGCTGCAATCACCATGGAGGTCCTCTATGGACCGACTCCAGGGTGAGTCTATAGATGAGACCTCGCTGGCCTCTGACTGCTCACCATCAAACCTGAACACATAAGCATGACATGGGAATGCAGCAGATGCCCCTTGTCAGGAGGCTGACATCATGTGTCATCTTTAATATATATATATAGATCTCTCTATACATCCATCATCCATAGATACATAGATAGATAATCAGTCAATCAGACTTACGTGACGGCATACTGAGCAAATGACAGATACTCGACCAGAACATCCAGACCTTGATTCTCTTCATTCAGAAACTCTCTGACCCACCTACAGAGAGAGACAGGCAGGTTGTCATTGGCACAGACATGTAATCAGGCAGACAGACAGACAGGTGGTCATAGAGACAGACAGGTTGTCATTGGGACAGACAGGTACCCGATATGGTTTGTACGAAGAGAAATCTCAAGCTCTCTGAGCATCTGAGTTGACTCCTGAACTCTTCTTCTGAACTTCTGAGAGACAGGTGAAAGAACAGAAAAAATACTGAATACTTGTGATGTCATCATTACAGTGTGACATCATGGCGGTTGTAAACAAACTCATTTCCATCTTACCTTGCGAGTGACGGCTGGGTCCAGGAAGCCTCTGAGTTTTTGGATGTATGTGTGTGGGGGGTTCTTCACCTGAAACCTCTCCTGCATCAGACACAATGTTTACATCAGACATGAAACTCTGACCACTAATAAGACCTGTGTGAACCTCAGGAGAAAAAGTTATGCATTTTTCTTTGTTCTATTACTTTCAGTTCTGAGACATTACTTTTTCATCGTAAACATGTGACCCTCCCATTATCATAATAAATCAATTCAGATAATAATAGAAATTAAATTAATTAATTAATCAATTCAAATTATTTGAAGGTCTCTGTAAAATCCAGATTAAGTTATAATTAATCCTGTTTCGTTTTGCAAGTGTCAAAGCATGATTCTGATACTTTGAAGTCAGTGACTCTGCTCCTTTGGGGTTGATTTGTAAACAGAATGTAACTGTAATAATACCTCAAGCACAATGTTCACAAACTGCTTCATCATCTTTAGTTTTAGTTTGAAATAAATATCACAGACAACACAATGTCTTCACAGTAAAAACTCTACAGATGATAATGTGACGTGGTCTTTTCAGGTCCAGGTCATCTTTAAAAATGTATTCATTAATCAACCTATGAGAACTACAGTACTACATATTCTACTACACATACTACTACCAAAAACATAGAAACATCACAAACTATACTATTACACTACACTACTTGCACACCAACTACTGGAGCTTGGTTGTTTCCACCAATCTGACGTGGCGCTGAGCAAATACCAGCTGTAACTTGTTGTACCCATAATCCATTTCTATTCCGGTGTAGGTACCACTGAGACTTCAGAGGTGAATTTGTTTATTTTGTGACTGAACTGAGCTTTTATTTTGAAACCTAAACCACCTGACCTGTCCATTCACTTCCTGTAACCTGATTACTACCTGACCAGTTTGTAGTAAAATTGTTTTCTTTAAGTCAGCGACACGAGAGCCGAAGACTTCTGCAAGCTAGCTCAGTTAGTGCAGCTACGACACAATGTCAGCAGGTAGCACCAAGCTCCTAAACCTGAAAGAGCTCCAACACGGACAGTTTTATAAATAATCAAATTCCTATAACGTTACCCTTCATTTTTATTACCACCACTCACCTGATCACAGATCAGTTCCCACTTCTTCTCGTTGTCATAGGAACGCAGCAGACGCACCTTGTCAGGAGGCAGGTTCATTGAATTCTGAAACAAAGAGAGACTTTCAAATTTCACCACTCATTTGACCAATATATAGAGTCTAAACCCATCACCTGGAGAACAGGTGAGTCTAGACCTGCAGGTGCCTAGACCTTTTTGAAGATGCTTTTATATATATATGGTAACTTTAACCCAGAGTATGTCATAGCTGAGACCCTAACCTCCATTTAGTGTCTTGTTGTGACATTGATGTATTTTTATCTCAGCTGTTGCTGACATCGATCCTGATTGTTTGCATCTCCACCGCTGACAGTATAATGAGTGGATGGTGTATGCGTGACGTTCCCCACAGTTTGTTTCTGAAGAGCCGTTCTGAAGCTCGTGGGAGCTCTGGCCACCATCATATGGGCTGTCCTGCCTCTTTTGGCTCCAGGCTAATATAAAAATCAACAAAGATGTTTATCATTGGTGGACCTGAGACAGGCTGAATGATGCTGGGTTGCTCAAACAAGCCATCTGTGATAACAACTATCCACGCTCTTAATTCTGCATAACTTTAAGCCTTACTATAATTTGAACAGGTGAGTTCTATAAACATTCACTCTCGGTAATGTTGTCATAAACAGGGAAATTAGCTATTGAAGTTGAGCATTTTAACATGGGGACTCATGGAGACCGAATCACTTTTGAAGCCAGCCGGACATTGGATGTTTTGGTCACTTCACAACTGCTGCTTGAACTCCACATAAGAGATGCTGTATAAACCGTGTAAAACCTCTTCATAACAGAAATATGTATTGTCTAAACTCAGGACCACCAAGGCCAGTCTGAGTGATAGCCCTGTTTCACTCTGAAGTGATACTGGTGTTGGGGCTGTTCTTCATCAGGTCAAGTTCCTTTTCTGAGAAATTTGCCATCAGAAATGTTACTCAGTTAGAGTGAGAGAGCTTAGTCATGATTCTTGCCCTGCTTCATGTCTAATCCAGTCAGATGCTGTTGGTCTACACAGACCATCATCCTCTTGTTTTTCTCAGCAGGATGATAAACGACCATCTATTCTTGCAAAGGTTTAACTTGGACACAATGGTGCAGAAGCCCTTTGTAGTCTCTAAGTGGGTTCTGGTTAACTCTAACCTGCCACATCCTCTCCAAACGGAGTGAAATCATCCAACAGGTCCAACACAGACCAGAACTGGTCTCTATTGTGATAACAATGAGATTCAACATCAACCTCAGAGAGACAGAAAACACACTCTTCGTAAAGGTCTCCAGGAACACAGCATTACTCCATACACCATCGTCAGGTCAACATTTCACGGTGTGCAGTACTTTGGTTTATGACCAGATCCAGAACCAGACTGCAGAACTAACCCTCAGCTGGAATTACTGCTAATTTTAGCATGCTAAAATGCTAACTCTCTTGACACTGCACAGTCAAACATGTTCATCATGTTCATGCGTTCACTGTGTGACGTGTGTGTGTTTGTCTGTATCGTGCGTGTTTGTATCGTGTGTGTTTGTGTATTTGTTTCTGTACCGTGTTTATGTATGTCTCTTTGCGTGTTTGTCTGTATCGTGTGTGTGTGTGTGTGTGTGTGTGTGTGTGTGTGTGTGTGTGTACGCGCGTGTGTTGTATTTACCAGTGCGATAGAAAACCTCTCCTCCAGCTCAGCCGGGTCCGGCATCGGGAGTCGAACCGGAGCGGCTCTGGACCGGATCACCGCCAGCTGGCTCTCCATGCTCTCTGCGTTCCCCATCACACACACCCACCCACCCCCACACACACACCGAACACACACACTAAAAAGACACACCGAACACACCCACTCACAACAACACACTCAGACACACAGCGGCAGGAACATGTGGTCGGCCATCAGGCGGAGAAGGCCTGTCTCTCCCTCCTGTCTGTCTCTCCCTCCTGTCTGTCTTTTGTCAGACAGTGAAGATCTCCTCTCTGTCTGTGTGTGTCTTTGTCTCTCGTCCTCGCTGCTCCAGCTGCTGCTGCTGCTGCTGCTGATGATGATGATGCTGATGCTGATCCAGATGAAGCTCTGCTGCCGTGTTGGTTGTGTGTTTATATTAAATGTGTGCGTGAGCGCCGGTTAATCCACCCCCTCTCCTCCCCCACATGAAGAAAGAAAGAGTCGGCCTCCCTCCCCTTTGTCTCTCTCTCTCTCTCTCTCTCTCTCTCTCTCTCTCTCTCTCTCTCTCAGCTGCTGTCTTTGTCTATCTCGCTCAACCCTCCCTCTCTCCCTCTGCCTCCTCAGACAATGAGCCTTCTGCTGCCACAGGCCCCGCCCACCACACACACACACACACACACACACACACACACACACACACACGTGTGTATGGATGTAACAGTTAGTTACACATAATACTCAGTGGTAAACAGCTCCCTCTAGTGGAGGCTCCTGCTCACATGTAGCTGCTGGTTAAATTTAAGTATATTACATGATTAAACGTTTTTATTTAAATATCAATTAAACGAAATTAAAATATTTGTTCATTTAATTCTCTGTTAAAACTAAGTCTACTAATAATACTAAATCCTCTGACATTGTGTCTGTGTTCAGTGAAAATGTTTTACACGTTTATTGTAATGTAATAATGCTATACTATATATAGTATAGTATTACTACTACTACTAATAATAACAACAACAATAATAGCAATAATCTTCACTGCAGCTTCAAACTGTTTCAGCACCACGGACAGAGTCTCTGCAGGAGCCCCGCCCCCTCTGCTTCAGGCTGCGTCATACAGAGAGAGACAGGTAGAGACAGAGAGACAGGTAAGGACAGATAGGAGGACAGAGAGACAGACAGGCTGAAGCAGTGATGGAGCTGCAAACAGATTTCTGTTGAGTCCTGATGGATTTTTATTTTTAACGTTTGAGGGTCGGACAGGACAGACAGACAGACCGGACAGGCAGACAGACAGACAGGTGGACAGACAGACAGAGGCTCCGCTGCTGCAGAGAAGCTCGCGCCGGTCGGTCCGGTTGTCGTCATGGGAACGGTGCTGTCTCTGTCTCCGGGCTCGCGGAAAGCTGCGGCACGGGGGCCGGAGAGGCTCGCGGAGCTGACGGTGCAGAAGCCGCTGGAGCCCCGCGAGGAGGATGAGGAAAAAGACAAGAAGAAGAAGAAGAAGAAGCGGCACCCGGTGCTGCTGCACGCGCTCAGCTGGAAGAAACGCCTCGTGGCCGCGCGAGCCAAAAGGAAGGGCGGGAAGAAGGTGAAGCCAGCAGTGTCCGAGCCCGGGCACGTGCAGCGAGAGCAGGCGGTCACGGACAGCCGCCACAGAGCACAGAAGTCCGTACACAGACACGGACCCATCCCAGTACCGGTACCCACTGTGCCGGAACACACCCAGAACCAGAACCAGGGAAGGCCGGACCTGATCATCTCACCCCGGAGGGTGGTGGTGCAGGTCAGTACGTTTTTGTGCATGTGTGCACGCCAGTGTGTGTGAGGCACGTGCGTGGTTTAAACTAAATCAAAGAAAATTAAAAAAGAAAAAATAATATATGTCATCAGTGACATCACAACTGATGTCGTACAGAAGGGAAGCATAAAGAAATTGAAATTATTAAAATAATTATTTCAGTTTATAATCAGTAATCATAATTACACTTGATTTCTAGGTTTCTAACCCTAACCCATGGCAACAGCATCAGGAGCGTTTCTACAGGCTGATGCTAAATTTGGTGGATGTCAATTCATGAGAAAAATAAAATTATGAAGTGAATAAGACAAAAAAATGTTTTCATGCTTATTTGGAATTGATCAGTGGAAAAACATGAAATAATTTCATTATAATATGATAAATAACAAAGCTGCAGCTCCTTCAGCCTGTGAGGTCATTCTGATTATCTGAAAACATTCTAAATGTTATTTATTTATATTACCTGTTTACTACTATTACCTATTACCTGTTACTAGTGATATCATGACTCTTCTTGTCTCCTCTCCTTTCCTCTGTAGGCATCTACAGGTGAGCTCCTTCGTTGTCTTTCTGACTTTCTTTGTCATCGTTGCATCAAACTGAAGGAGCTGTCATCCAATCAGATCGTCTTGTGGTTCAGAAACGTTGACAGAGCGCTGCTGGTTCAGGGCTGGCAGGTCAGTGTTTATCTAATCATCTAATTCTCACCAATTAGAAAAACAGCTAAAAAAAAAAAGCTATCAAAAAGACCTCTGTAACTGTCCTCGGAGCTCTGAAAAAGGTCCATAGTATTCATGTTCACCCCCCCCCCCTTTTTTTTGTGTCCTGTCTATGTAGTAATAGTACTTTTTTTCCGTGTAGTACTACTTGTTCTGTTCCCCTGCAGGATCAGTGCTTCATCAGTCCTGCTAGTCTAGTCTTTGTGTACCTGCTGTGCAGGGAGGCAGTAGATGAGGATACATCTTCAGAGCAGGAGCTCCATGCCACCTTCCTCACTTGCCTCTACCTGGGCTACTCCTACCTGGGCAATGAGATCTCCTACCCCCTCAAACCTTTCCTCGTGGAGTCCAGCCGTGATGCATTCTGGGAGCGGGCCCTGGAGCTGATTGCACGGTTGAGTGCTGACATGCTGCGAATCAATGCTGACCCACACTTCTTCACCGAGGTGTTTCAGGACCTGAAGAAACAGGGAGGAGCAAGGGAGAGGGAGAAGGAGAAAGAGAGAGTGAAGCATGAGAAAGAACAGGAAAGAGAGGAGGAGGATAGACAGAAAGTTGATGAGGAGGAGAAAGAGAATGATGGAGGAAACAGGATTGATGATCTGGATCGTTAAGAGATGAAAATAGGACTTAATTAATGATTAATTAATGAGACTTGACCAGCTGCCATCGACCCGCTGAGGTCTGAATGTAAACTGGCTTCACCTGCAGCTTTAACACCATTACCATGGCGACCGACAAGCCAGCAGACACCTGCTGAACAGTCAGATTGATTGTGACCTTTGACCTGAAGAGACACTGAAAAGTGGACACGAGCTCACTTTAACTGCATGCTATCAAACAAAAGCAACAGTATCTTCTGATTGTACCATTGTTGATGTAGATCAGTTACCATGGCAACCTTGCATTCAATCTCTAACCTTGTTTTATTTTATTGCATAGCTAAAGAAAGCTTAATCTGTTGCTAATATGTTGTGCTGCGTGAAGGTATTTATTTATTTATTACATCGAAGATAGTGAAGTTAGTCCTTAAAAACACTATCAATCTCCATATTTATGATCTGATGGGGTGAATTTTTACCTTTGACCCGCTATAACACAAACAGTCTTAATCTGGCTTAAGTCATAAGGCTTGTGATGTGATGTCATTATGGGAAATGTAGTTTAATGGCTACATTTGAGTTACAGATTCAAAGAATGTTCACACAATCAGAGGAGCCATGAACAGGCCATGTGACCCGCTGATCAGCTGATGGTTTTGAGGTTTCCTGTTCTCCTGTTTTCTGGTCTGAAGGCTGAATGTAAAACCAGTCAGGAGAACTGAACTGTTTTTATATATTGAAATCAAACCACTGACATAAATGACTCACCTGTGTGTCTGTGTCCTCTTATTTCCTCCTTTCACTGTCACTTGATCCATTCTCTTGTCTTCAGCTGACTTATTGCATTCATTTTGTGTGCAAACCCCCAATTGCTGGTTAGGGTTTTACATTATGCATCTCCCAGAAAGGAGCACATTTTGGCCCATTTGTCGTCAATTGCTACTGTTTGTAGTGACACTTTTATGGCACAAAGCTCCAGGGGCATAGGTGTGCAGTCACTAAGAGTGTGTGTGCAGGTTTGCCTGGTGTGCTGGGTTAGGGCTTCCCCACGGTGGGAGGATGCTTAAATGTGGGTTCCAGGTCACCGGCTGGTGGCCCAGGTTCTGGGAAGAACAGAGGGGTTGGAGGCACAGCATGGGAGAGGCTCTCTGGAGGTTAGGGCTAAGGGCAAGATGGTGGTGTGATTTTTCGAGGCTGCCAAAGTCAGTCTGTGGATGCTTGAAAACAAAAGAGCTGCAACTCATCTTGACTTGAATAATTAGGACATTTTATTCAAAGAAACAAGTGAGTTAGAGATACATCTCTTGATCCAAATACTTAAAATCTTCATGCTGAATTTTCCACATTGTTTTCCCCCTATTCTCCTGGCCTAGGTCTTATACTCACAGGAAAAACATGAATAAACATTTTTAAAACTGTCCTTTTAAGGAACCAACTTCCATCAGTCTTACATAACTTACTATACCACATCTGTTTCATTACCATCTTGCAAATCGTATATTTCAAAAAGAGAAAGGTATGAAGTTCCACAGAACCGCACACTATCCTCCCAAGAGATTATGAAGGGGGGGGGGTTACAGAAATGCATCTTAGGAGAGATCAATGAAATACTGTATGTATCCCAGGTTAAAATTCTGCATTAAAAACAGCAAACTATTAGTTCATTGTTTGCTGAAAACTGGGATGGTTGCTAAAGAAAAGTGAAAATTCAAATTAAAAGGTAAATTCATGAAGAGTGAAATTTGTATTAAAAGTTAATTCATAAAGTGGGTTAATGTTTAAAACAATTATTTAAAATTGATATTTGTCTTAAAAGCAACTGAACTGCGAAGAGAAAATGATAAAGAAATAGGACGTTTATTTTGAAGGAGAAGGATTGGAGATGTGCCGGATTTTTTTGCTTTGCTCGAGTTGACGTCCTCTTGAGCTGCTGAGAGACCCTCATGTTGAGCACGATACCTACCCTGTGAAGCTAATGAAATTAACGCTGGAAGAGACTAATTAAAATTAAATTAAAAACTCACTGAGATAACCCGCGTGGAGCCCTGGACCTGTGAGAGTGCCGTCGAAGAGACTTGACGTCCCTCACAAAGGAAAACGCATCGGTGAGCATCGGTTACCATGCTAAGCGCTAGTCGCTAACGCTAATCCACATGTAACTCCGCTAGCATTAAGGCTAATGGCGAAGTGCTAGCTGGGATGCTACTTTTAAAGCTACAAACCTAATTGAGTGTTGGTGTTGGTTTGCATAATTGTTACATGCATAATTGTAAAATGTGTTGATTTAACACCTTTATTCATGCATATTAAGCACATTAATTTTTAGTTACATGTGAATGTTGTATTTTCTCTTGAATATTTTGCACTGAAATGGTCCATTTGTGATTTAAACATATCACATGGCAGAAGGTACGCAAACTGTACTGGTGTATAGTTTTGTATTCAAACTACTATAAGAATGAGATATTTTGGTAGTTTATTGAAGAGATTTTTCAAAGATTATCTCTGATATTCTGAGGATGTTTAAGTTTTTTTTGATATTGTAATGTCATATTACAATTTATTGAATGGATTTAACATGATTTATGTTCTTTAATTCATAGTTGGAAGCTAAAAACAAAACTAAAAGACTATTCTGACCTCACTCACTGTAGGTCAGGTTTTTTGATCTACCTGGAAGTTGGAGCTTTGGATTGAGATGTTGATGGCGAGCTACAGCCCAGAGAGGAACTAACGATACGGCGCCTACAGAGGATTGAGAGCCCGAAATTCAGCACTACATTACACACACACGCCACCAGCGGTGCGGTAGGACAGACTCTCTCCACTTTCTCGGTGGACTGATCAGAACTAAAACTGAAACTGATTCAGAGTGACTGAAAGCAAGGGAAATTGGAAATTGTGAACTCTAAAATAACTCTAAATCACAGCTGTGAGTCTTTATAATTTTTTTGTTTTTTACTTTAGGGAAGCGCTGTTTCTTGAAGAGAATACTGAGTTGTCTCATTCCTGTGTTATCGTTTGATCAACCTTAGGCTCCATAGTCGAACTTAGAATTTCTGAAGTCACTGGCTATTGTACTCTACTACCTCTCTTCATACTTAATTATTTAATTACTGTTCCCTTTTCCTCTCGAGAAGGGTTACATGTAAAAAGTGGCGAGCCAGCCAGGAGCCTAGTGCATTGCCAAACGATCACCTGGAACAAACTTTTAATCCTTATTGATGATAACATGCACCATTAGAGAATGGATATTATTGATAAATTGAGCATCAAAGTTCCAAATGCAGTGGGTTGACAGGATCAGAGAAAGACGAAGACATTCTTGACTTTTTGAAAAGCTATGGTTCAATTAGTAGGACTGTAAAGATTGATGGGTTAGGGTTAGGGTTAGGAAAAGGGAAAAACTCCCTCCGGGACGGGAAGGAGGGTGCTCTGTCCATCCTCTCCGTGGACCTTCCACCCTGCCAATCCCGAGTCTGCTGCTGGTAAGTGCGCTGGCGGCATCTCCCGTAGTGGGAATAATTTTCTTTTTGTTGTTCAATGAAAAACGCTTCCGGTACAGAAGGAAAATATTCAAGTCAAAATTAAAAGCAAAAAACTAAGCGTCTCTTCACTTAAGAGATTTTTTCAAAAAACTTATTTATACTTATTTAAACTTATTTAACTTATTTAACAAAAATTTAAATTAAACAAAAGCAACGTTTTGACCCCTGTGGGTCTTCAGGTTATAAAACTAAGAAAAAAGTCTCTCCGTAGATGCTGTCCATGTGAGGATAAATGTCCGGTAAATGTCTAATGTATGACATTCAGTGTTTTTCACCTTTTTAAACAGTTTACAGAGACTTTTACATATTTTTTGCTTAAAACATATGAAAAAAATCATGAACGTATTTTTACACATACATACAACCATAAACTTATTTTTAATTATAAAACATTTATGAAATTCACCCCTTTTAACCTTTACAGTTAAGTAAAGACAGTCAGTGAACTTATGCATATATATGTAACTTAAATTTTTACCAGACACCACAAATCAGTCATGAATTTCTTTTAAACATGTACCATATAGGAAAAACAGATAAGTATTTTTATTCTTTTATCATTTTTTTTATTTTTTATTTATTTATTTTTTATATATATTTTTCTTAATTGACCCATAATGAATATTTAACCTTGTCTCTTTGTTCCAGAATCCAAGACAGTAAACAGTTAGGATGGAGTGAAAGAGAGCCCAGCCACCATCAGGTAGCCAGACTAGTGCACGGGACTGATTGGCTGGCCATGGGTGGCCACGATAACAGGCACCCAAGTCCCCGTCCCCGTCCCCTTGTTTGGGCTTAAAAATGGGCTCCGTAATCAGCCTCATGCCATTAAATTTCACAATTTGGTTTTAAATAAGCACAAAGGTGTATTACCTTTTGTGATGTTTCAAAAAATTGGACTCTAAGTTCCTCATGTTCTACACTCTGCCTGCGTGTGCGCCGTGGGAGGCGTGGCCTCTGGGGAGCTGCTTGCTCTACCCCTCTTCTCATTACCTGTTATTAGGCTTACATTTATCTCTTATTCTTGAGTTCATTTTTTCCTATTTCATTCTGTGTTTAGGTTTTCAGTCTCTCGTTCTTGAGTTTACTTTTTTTTCTCGTGCTTGAGTTTACTTTTTTTCTATATTTTATTCTTAGAGTCATTCTGTTTATTTTCCCTCCTTATTTAGGTTTAGGGTTAATTCTGTTTATTTTCCCTCCTTATTTAGGTTTAGGGTTATGTTTTCCCCTCCTCTTTTAGGGTTAGGGCTCTTTAGGTTCCAATTGGTTAGGGTTAGGCAAAACCACAGGGCTGGGTGTAGGGTTAGGGTTAGGGGGTTAGGGGTAGGGTTAGAGGGTTAGGGTTAGGGGTTAGGGTTAAGGTTAGGTTTGGGTTAGGGTTGGGGTTTTGGGTTTTTGTTTAAAACTGTTTTGCACGGGCCTACTGGAGTTTGCTTGGAATAATTGAAGGTAAAAAGATTGAAATATGAAGAAGTGGAGTGGAGAGGGAAAGGAGGGGAAGGGTGGTGGGAAGAGGGGGGAGGGGATTATGTTTTGAGGGAAGGAGAGGGTTCCAGGAGTGTGGACGGTGCATTAAAATTGGTGGCGGTGCCACCAAGAGTAGAGGTTAAAATTGATGGCGGTGTCATCAAGGGGGGAGAGGTTAAAATTGATGGTGGTACCATCAAGTGGAGAATGTGCTTAAAATTGGTGGCGGTGCCACCAAAGGTGTGTGTGTGGATATGAAGGGTCGGGGAAGGGAAAGGAGAAAAGGGGGGGGGGGGGAAGGAAAAGGTTATGTATTTATCATTCAGAGTCCGAATAGGTTTTATTAGTAATTTTGTGATATGTGGGTGCCTGTGTCCCGATGGGGGATTGAACCTCCGAAAAATGAAAATAAAAGTAAGTGTAAATAAATTAATATGTAAATATAAATAAGAGGGAGATAAAGGGGAGGGAGGGGGGGGTTTTTTGGGGGTGAAGGTAAGTGATTGAGACAGGTTAACTCTGGGAGGGAGGGTAAAATTATTGTTGTTGTGTGTTATTTTAGTTATTGAGTCCGTGTGGAGTGGTTGTGTTTACTTTATGGATCCAAATTCTTTCAGCTCTTTTTCGTTGTTTTGTTGTCCAGTGGTCATTGTGTTGAAGTCCGGATATTGTGAGATGGGTGGAGGGGTGTGTTTGAAAATGTTGGACCAGGGGGGTAGTTAATTGTCCTTTGTCGATATTGTAAAGATGTTGGGATAAGCGGGTGTGAATGGAGTGTTTGGTTTCACCTATATAATGTTTATTGCAAAGGGTGCATGTGATAATGTATACTGTGTTTGTAGTGTTGATGGAGAAATGGCCTATAATGGGAAAATCTGTTTTAGTGTGAGTATTATGAATGATTTTGTGTTGTTTGTAGTGTTGGTTATTTGGGAGGGGTAAGGTGGATGTGTGATCTGAGAATTTTGATTTAACTAGGAGGTTTTGTAGGTTTTTATGTTTTCTGTATGCTGAGATTATTTTGTATCGTGAGAAGGCCGGGTGTTGTAAGTGGAGATTTGTAAAATGATTTTTGATGATTTGTTGAAGTCCTGATGATTGATGTGAGAAAGTGGAGACGAAGGGGATGAGGTGTATGGGTGAGGTAAAAGTGGAGGTGTGGGAACCTGGATTCTGGTTTTGAGGGTTTGATTGGTGAGGAGGGGGTGTTTGATGGTTAGGGTTAGGACAAGGGAGGGGGTAGGGGTTAGGAAAAGGGGTTAGGAGATGGTTAGGGTTAGAGAGGGGGGAAGGGGTAGGGTTAGAAAAAGGAGAAGGGTTAGGGTTAGGGTTAGGGGGGTTAGGGTTGGGGTTGGGGTTGGGGTTAGGGTGTCAAGGGTCTGCTCTGTTGCACTGGCCTGTTGCTCCACTGCAAAATGTTCTTTCTTAGGTGGTCGAAATTCTTGTTATTATTTGAGTTTATTGATTTATAAGATTGGGACAAAGGCCGCCTCACTGACTTCTGAGTCAGGCAGAGGCTTTGGCGAAGGTGAAAAGTTCCTCTCCCCCATCCAGGAGGGCCGGGTTCGAGTCCCGGGCAGAGGAAGAGAGCCACCAGTAGGGCGGGACGCCTGGGGAGCAAGGAGTCAGCTAAAAAGCATCTTGTAAAAGGAAAATATATACAGAGTTTTTAAATTCTATTTGGAGTGTTCCCAGGGCTGCTGCTAAAAGTGGACTAAAATTCATTGAGGAAGTGTTAAATAAAAATTCATGGAGAATAAATACAATGCACACTCTGGGAGGAATATCACACATTTAAAAAAAAAAAAAAAAAAAAAAAAAAAAAAAAAAAAAGAACAAATTGCATGCAAGAATACCCAGCGAGGTGGAGGGTGGCAATTCTCACCCTTGTTTCAAACAAGTCAATAAAAATGATAATAAATAGATGAATAAATAGATAAATAAATAAATAAATAAATACATTCATCATAATTCATAAAGATCCCTCAGAGTCCTTTACTAGCAACAGATTAAAAACGCCTCCAAATGATAAGAAATTAGTTAAAAGCTATAGACATTTAAAAGAAGCTGACCAAATGTTGTGATTTTAAGAGGGTGGGCGCTAATTAGCTTAAAAGGAAGATTCTAAGTGAGTGTTGATTATCTAAAATGTGGTTAAAAAGCCTCGTGTCTTCCTTGGCCTGGAGGCCAATTCCACGCCTCCGGAGCCGGTCGGGCCGGGTTCGACTCCCGGTCCGGTCAATGCTCCCCCTGCATCCCGCCCTCCCAACGGGAGAATCTAAAAATTCTCCCTGTCGTTGAGGCCCAATGGGGCTCTGGTGTCCAGTTTAAAAATCCATAGCTTTTCTGCTCTCTTCCTCTGCCCGGTGGTCCATCTCTCATTGGCTTCTACTCCTGATATGATGAGTTTATTGATGCCATGGTGTAAAAAGTGCTGTACCAGGATTGTTCTGAGTTTGCCTTGGTTGATATTGTAAATGTGTTGTTTGAGTCTGGTGTGTATGCTGTGTTTGGTCTCTCCAATGTAATGTTTATTGCAGTCTGTGCAGGTAATGATGTAAACTGTGTTGGTGGTCTGGAGTGAGAGTTGTCCTATGGTTGGATATGAGGTGTTGCTGTGTGTGTTGGTGATGAATTTCCTATTTTTGTAATGGTTATTGTGTTCGATGTGTGGTTGCGGTCTGTGGTCTGTGTATTTGGAGTGTACCAGTATGTCTTGTAGATTCTTGTTTCTTCTGAAGGCTGAGATCGGTTTGGAGTTGTGGAAGGCCGGATGCTGTGTTTGTAAATGAATAAAGTTGTGTTTGATAGTGCGGTGTAGTTTGGTGATTGTGTGTGAGAAGGTGGAGATGAATGGAATAATGTGTGTGTTGGTGTTACCCTGGGGCATGGTAGGGTCTGGTCCCATAGGAGGGGGATGTGGGTTAGGATAAGGTAAAGGGGGGTTGGGGTTGGGGTTAGGTTCGGGGCCAAGGAAGTCGTGGTTGAGGTTAGGTCCGGGGGGGTCGTGGTTGAGGTTAGGGCCAGGGAGGTGGTGGTTGAGGTTAGGGCCAGGGAGGTGGTGGTTGAGGTTAGGGCCAGGGAGGTGGTGGTTGAGGTTAGGGCCAGGGAGGTGGTGGTTGAGGTTAGGGCCAGGGAGGTGGTGGTTGAGGTTAGGGCCAGGGGGGTGGTGGTTGAGGTTAGGGCCAGGGAGGTTGTGGTTAGGATTAGGGCCAGGGGGGTCATGGTTAGGGTCAGGGATAGGGTGTGGGTGGGGATGTAAACCCTGTCTAGGGTAGAGGTTGGGGTTGGGGTAAGGAATTGGGTCGGGGGTAGGATGCAAACCCTGTTTAGGGTAGGGGTTGGGTTTAGGGACCAGACCCTGTACCTGTTGGTTGTGGTTGGATGTGTCTGAGACCTGGGCTGGAGCTCGTCGGGTGTGGGAGCGAGTGGGAGCGAGGGTGGCCAAGGTACTGTTTTTGGTGTGGCGGAGAAAACGTTTGGAATAGCCTCTGTTGCGGAGTGCTTTGAATAGTAATGAGGTGGCCTGGTTGAAATCTGACTGTAGGGATGAAATACGGTGAAAACGGATTAGTTATGATTTAATGATGCCGCGGAAGGTGTGTTTTGGATGGTAACTGTTTTTATGGAGAAGTGCATGTGTATCTGTGGCTTTGAAGTAGACCTTAGTGTATAGACGGGTGTGGGATGTGGTAGATGGCTGGAAGAAAACAGTTGTGTCTAGAAAGTTGATCTGTGTCCGGTCTATGGTGTGTTTAACTTTAATCGTTGGATGATGGTTATTGAGGGTTTGAATAAATGGTTGGAAGTGTTTGATGTCGTGTGTCCAAATGCCGAAGATGTCGTCGAGAAAACGGAGGTAAATGAGAGGTTTATGGGTACACTTGGCCAGTGCTTCTCGCTCCCACTCGCTCATGTAAATGTTAGCGTATGATGGTGCGAATCTTTGACCCATGGCTGTCCCGTGTATCTGTAAGTAATTCTGGTTATTGAATATGAAATCGTTGCTATTGAGACAGATGGTTAAGAGCTGGATGAGTTCTTGGTCCGGTCTATTGTTGTCTGGGTATTGTTGAAAAATGGAAGTGACTGCTTTTAATCCTGCGGTTGTGTTGATGTTAGTGTAGAGGCTATCGATATCAATTGTAAATAAGTATGAATTGGTGGGGACAGCCATGGGTCGAAGAATGTCTAGAAAATGGTAGGTATCTTTTATGTAGCTGGGGTGTTTAGTGGAAAGAGGTCCGAGGAAATGTTCAATGTATTCTGTGATTTTGTAGGTTGCACTGTTACAATCTGAGACAATTGGTCGACCAGGAGGAACCTCACAAGGGATTGTCCAGGTGTGTGGTTCTTTGTGAATTTTGGGTAGTAGATAGAAATGTCTATTGCGTGGGTTGTCCGGTCCGAATAAGTAGTCTCTCTGTTTGGCTGAGATGTGTTTGTTGTGATAGAGTGTTTGAATAATTTTCCTGACTGTTGACTGTGTTTCTAATTGGATGCTTGTTGCTATTGTTTTGTAGTGTGTTGTGTTGGATAATTGGCGGTGGGCTTCTGTTAGGTATTGGTGTCTATCCATAATAACTATTTTTGAGCCTTTGTCTGCTGGTTTAATGATTATATTTGGGTTGTTTGTGAGTGCTTTAAGGCCCTGTCGTTCGGCCTCCGACAGATTATCTGCTATATCTGTCGGAGGCCGATATCTACGGAGAATTTTTTGGTTGTTGTGGAGGTGTCGTCGAATTGGTGAGGAAAGCTGTTCTGTAGTGGGTTCCCAATTGGATGGATGTGTGAATAATTTCTTGTTTTGGTGTGGTTGATTGTGGAAATATTCTGTTAGTTTGAGGCGTCTGTGGTATTGGTGAAGGTCCCTGTGAAGTTCCTCCTGGTCGTACCTGAGCGGATTGGGAATGAAAGATAAGCCTTTTTCGAGTAATGCTATTTGTGATTGTGTGGGTTTGAATAGTGTCGAGAGATTAAGGATGTTGGAGGTAGAGCTCCAGCCCAGGTCCAGGTCTGCTGGTAATGGTTCCTGGGTCGGTTTGTTTGTGATTATAAATTTAGCTGGTTGCACCAATTTTCGAAGATGTGTTTGGCTGTGTCCGGTTTCCAGTGTATGTTGTCGTGTTCTGTGAGGAAAGTGTCATGAGGGATTTCTGTTAAAAACGGTAGGTGTGTGGCTATGGTGTTGTTGATTAATTTCAGATTATCCTGCTGTTTTTGTGTGAGATTGGGGGAGAAGTTCATTATGGGGAAGTATATATCTGCGTTAGGGAAGGTTACCGTGGCTAGTTTGTAGAGTGCTTTTAGTTGTTTGCATGATGTTAATTTAGGGTCCTGATCTCTATTGTTGATGCCAATGGAAAGGATGACTATTTTGGTTGTCGGATTGGGAGTGGTTTTTTCGCAGACTTTCAGAAAATGATACAGGTTTGCCCCAGGGTAACTGTCCAACTGAATCTGTGGGTTGTGGTGTGGTGGGATTCTGTTTATGTTGGAGTCTCCCAGTACTAGGGTTAGGGTTAGGGGTTAGGGGTTAGGGTTAGGGGGTTAGGGGTTAGGGTTAGGGGTTAGGGTTAGGGTTGGGGTGAGGGTTGGGGTTAGGGGGTTAGGGGGTTAGGGTTAGGGTTAGGGTTAGGGTTAGGGGGTTAGGGAAGGGGAAAAAAGGGTTAGGGTTAGGGTTAGGGTAAAGCAAAAAACTGGCAAGACCAGTTGGTGCACTGGGGTTAGGGTTAGGGTTAGGGTTAGGGGGTTAGGGTAAAGCAAAAAACTGGCAAAACCAGTTGGTGCACTGTCCATTGAAATGTGTGTGTCCGAGGCATCGGACATCCGCCATTCCCACATCCACAAAGTACCAAGCACTCCAGAAACACATCCAAACTCCACACATCATCCTCCCAAATCCAAAGTAAAAGCAAAACTCACCCAACTCCACTCATGCTGTCATCCATACTGAGGTTCAATAAACACAGGGCAATTTCCCTTGTGCTGGTCCAAAAATTAGGCTTAATCCTTTCTTAGCTCTGCCTTGTTGCAACGTTTCGAAAACTATTTGTTCTTCATCAGGCAGGTCAGAGCATCTTCTTCTTCTATTTAAGTTTGTTCCCCTCTGTTGGGCTCACGTGAGTATCTGTTTAACTTCACCCCTTTTGCTTAGGTTTCATTTCCTTAGGTTTCACTTCTGTTCTTAGGTTACAGGTAAGTATATATTTAACTTTTTCTTCTTTATTTAGGTTTTTCTTCTCCCCTGGGTAAGTGTTCTGTTTTAACTTTTCTTCTCTTTATTTAGGCTCAGGTAAGTATTTATTTAACTTTTCTTCTTAATTTAGGTTTAAAGGCGCCCAGGGTTAGGGTTAGGCATGGCGGCTAGGGTTAACGTCTCACCCCACTGAGGTTAAGGTCAGGGTTAGGGGCTAGGGATGGCAGTCCCATCGTGCCTGGGCCTCCGGGGGAAGGGCCAGGCAGGATGTCGTCACCGTGAATGGACTCTCCACAGACACACATCACCAAGGCACTGGCCGGTTAGGGTAAAGCAAAAAACTGGCAAAACCAGTTGGTGCACTGTCCATTGAAATGTGTGTGTCCGAGGCATCGGACATCCGCCATTCCCACATCCACAAAGTACCAAGCACTCCAGAAACACATCCAAACTCCACACATCATCCTCCCAAATCCAAAGTAAAAGCAAAACTCACCCAACTCCACTCATGCTGTCATCCATACTGAGGTTCAATAAACACAGGGCAATTTCCCTTGTGCTGGTCCAAAAATTAGGCTTAATCCTTTCTTAGCTCTGCCTTGTTGCAACGTTTCGAAAACTATTTGTTCTTCATCAGGCAGGTCAGAGCATCTTCTTCTTCTATTTAAGTTTGTTCCCCTCTGTTGGGCTCACGTGAGTATCTGTTTAACTTCACCCCTTTTGCTTAGGTTTCATTTCCTTAGGTTTCACTTCTGTTCTTAGGTTACAGGTAAGTATATATTTAACTTTTTCTTCTTTATTTAGGTTTTTCTTCTCCCCTGGGTAAGTGTTCTGTTTTAACTTTTCTTCTCTTTATTTAGGCTCAGGTAAGTATTTATTTAACTTTTCTTCTTAATTTAGGTTTAAAGGCGCCCAGGGTTAGGGTTAGGCATGGCGGCTAGGGTTAACGTCTCACCCCACTGAGGTTAAGGTCAGGGTTAGGGGCTAGGGATGGCAGTCCCATCGTGCCTGGGCCTCCGGGGGAAGGGCCAGGCAGGATGTCGTCACCGTGAATGGACTCTCCACAGACACACATCACCAAGGCACTGGCCGGTTAGGGTAAAGCAAAAAACTGGCAAAACCAGTTGGTGCACTGTCCATTGAAATGTGTGTGTCCGAGGCATCGGACATCCGCCATTCCCACATCCACAAAGTACCAAGCACTCCAGAAACACATCCAAACTCCACACATCATCCTCCCAAATCCAAAGTAAAAGCAAAACTCACCCAACTCCACTCATGCTGTCATCCATACTGAGGTTCAATAAACACAGGGCAATTTCCCTTGTGCTGGTCCAAAAATTAGGCTTAATCCTTTCTTAGCTCTGCCTTGTTGCAACGTTTCGAAAACTATTTGTTCTTCATCAGGCAGGTCAGAGCATCTTCTTCTTCTATTTAAGTTTGTTCCCCTCTGTTGGGCTCACGTGAGTATCTGTTTAACTTCACCCCTTTTGCTTAGGTTTCATTTCCTTAGGTTTCACTTCTGTTCTTAGGTTACAGGTAAGTATATATTTAACTTTTTCTTCTTTATTTAGGTTTTTCTTCTCCCCTGGGTAAGTGTTCTGTTTTAACTTTTCTTCTCTTTATTTAGGCTCAGGTAAGTATTTATTTAACTTTTCTTCTTAATTTAGGTTTAAAGGCGCCCAGGGTTAGGGTTAGGCATGGCGGCTAGGGTTAACGTCTCACCCCACTGAGGTTAAGGTCAGGGTTAGGGGCTAGGGATGGCAGTCCCATCGTGCCTGGGCCTCCGGGGGAAGGGCCAGGCAGGATGTCGTCACCGTGAATGGACTCTCCACAGACACACATCACCAAGGCACTGGCCGGTTAGGGTAAAGCAAAAAACTGGCAAAACCAGTTGGTGCACTGTCCATTGAAATGTGTGTGTCCGAGGCATCGGACATCCGCCATTCCCACATCCACAAAGTACCAAGCACTCCAGAAACACATCCAAACTCCACACATCATCCTCCCAAATCCAAAGTAAAAGCAAAACTCACCCAACTCCACTCATGCTGTCATCCATACTGAGGTTCAATAAACACAGGGCAATTTCCCTTGTGCTGGTCCAAAAATTAGGCTTAATCCTTTCTTAGCTCTGCCTTGTTGCAACGTTTCGAAAACTATTTGTTCTTCATCAGGCAGGTCAGAGCATCTTCTTCTTCTATTTAAGTTTGTTCCCCTCTGTTGGGCTCACGTGAGTATCTGTTTAACTTCACCCCTTTTGCTTAGGTTTCATTTCCTTAGGTTTCACTTCTGTTCTTAGGTTACAGGTAAGTATATATTTAACTTTTTCTTCTTTATTTAGGTTTTTCTTCTCCCCTGGGTAAGTGTTCTGTTTTAACTTTTCTTCTCTTTATTTAGGCTCAGGTAAGTATTTATTTAACTTTTCTTCTTAATTTAGGTTTAAAGGCGCCCAGGGTTAGGGTTAGGCATGGCGGCTAGGGTTAACGTCTCACCCCACTGAGGTTAAGGTCAGGGTTAGGGGCTAGGGATGGCAGTCCCATCGTGCCTGGGCCTCCGGGGGAAGGGCCAGGCAGGATGTCGTCACCGTGAATGGACTCTCCACAGACACACATCACCAAGGCACTGGCCGGTTAGGGTAAAGCAAAAAACTGGCAAAACCAGTTGGTGCACTGTCCATTGAAATGTGTGTGTCCGAGGCATCGGACATCCGCCATTCCCACATCCACAAAGTACCAAGCACTCCAGAAACACATCCAAACTCCACACATCATCCTCCCAAATCCAAAGTAAAAGCAAAACTCACCCAACTCCACTCATGCTGTCATCCATACTGAGGTTCAATAAACACAGGGCAATTTCCCTTGTGCTGGTCCAAAAATTAGGCTTAATCCTTTCTTAGCTCTGCCTTGTTGCAACGTTTCGAAAACTATTTGTTCTTCATCAGGCAGGTCAGAGCATCTTCTTCTTCTATTTAAGTTTGTTCCCCTCTGTTGGGCTCACGTGAGTATCTGTTTAACTTCACCCCTTTTGCTTAGGTTTCATTTCCTTAGGTTTCACTTCTGTTCTTAGGTTACAGGTAAGTATATATTTAACTTTTTCTTCTTTATTTAGGTTTTTCTTCTCCCCTGGGTAAGTGTTCTGTTTTAACTTTTCTTCTCTTTATTTAGGCTCAGGTA